>CM048844.1:60870544-61368905 GCA_026545765.1 Plantago major | reverse complement strand
GATCTCCAGAGGATTTGTTGTTGCTGAGGGAGTTGCAGTTGAAGGCTCAGATGGGCTATCTGAATGTCTCTTTGTTATAAGAGGACAATGTTCTTCATCATCCCCATCATCATCATCATCATCATCATCATCATCATCATCATCATCGTCATCATCATCATCATCATCATCATCTTCCTGATGAGTTTCTGAGACACCTTTACTTCCATCATTGTTGCCTTTTCTTCTCTTTCCAAAGAACTCTCTTCATTCTCAGCATGGTCTCTGTATCTTCTCCTTGAGCTCTTGGCAGCAACAGGAGGTTTCTGGGAACTTGTTCTAGTGACCCTTCTTTCAGTAGCAGTGACAATTTGAAGTTGACTAGGGGTTGCAGAATGAGGTTGGGCATCTTTAGATATCATCTTTTGTTTGCCTTTTCCCATGGGAACTTTTCTAGATCTTTACCCCTTAGTCATAGGAGACTGATCAAAATTATCCACCAGTTTGACAAAGGAATCTGACAGTGATTCAAAATTCCTATCTAGGCTATTGTAGGCTTGGGATAATTGTTGCAATTCTGTTCTGAGTGCAATATTTTGCTGTGCAAAGCCATTTTCTTCATCTGTCAGCTTTGAAACTTCAGTAACTATGAAAGTGCAGATATTAGCTAAATATTGGTGCAATACTAACTTGGCTTAGTATTGTCACAATACTAGCGACTGTGCACTAGACTTTCTATTTATGGAATTTGCATTACTTCACTTTGATATAGTTCCACGATTTTAGTTTAGTCTTAGCAGGTTTAGAAGGTTTAGATATCTTATAGAGAAGAACTCTTGATGTTTGGATAAATGAAGATATTGAGGAAGATTAGGAATTGGAATCCTACTTGAAGAAGGATTCTATTCAAAGAAGGACTTCAGTTCAAAGAAGGATTCGGGATACATGGAAGACTGAGAAGTTT
Source organism: Plantago major (assembly GCA_026545765.1). Classification (NCBI taxonomy): domain Eukaryota; kingdom Viridiplantae; phylum Streptophyta; class Magnoliopsida; order Lamiales; family Plantaginaceae; genus Plantago; species Plantago major. The sequence continues at coordinate 61,367,962 of CM048844.1, read as the reverse complement.
TACGAGAAGAACAAGGTGATTCAACCTGATCAAGATCTTCAATCAAGATAGAACTCTAGACTAGTTTGGATTAATATTCACAACTATATATACTAGTCGATAGGTTCTTAGATGATTAGACAAGCTTTAACGCTCAACATAGATATTCTCTAGCAGCTTGTTTAAGCATCTCTTTTACTAAGCTTTTAGTTAGTCATCTCTCTCTTTGTTTGTGAGAGATCTAGCGTCTAATTGGTGGCTCGATTCAAGTGCTTAGTTGTTTGATATTCTAGATTATAGGAATATTGTCTAGATATCTTTTTGTAAATCCGTTATATTTTATAGTGGATATTTCGCCTGCGGCTCAGCAGATTATTTTTAATCTGCTAGAAATTATTTGTGTCTTCTGTTCTTTACATTCCGCTGGTTAAACTCTAAGATAGATTTCAGATATTGGTTTTGAGTATTGCTACAATACGTGTTTACAATATCTGTATTTGGTACTAAGTCCCGATCCGTACAATTTCAATTGGTATCAGAGCCAGGAACCTAATTCATAGGTGTTTGGATTTGGTATCTTTATAATGGATAAAGCTAATCCTTATTTTAGTAGTTTCATATAGTAGAATTTTTTGATTTTTCTTATTTTGAGTTTAAGAAAATCATACTTCGTGTATATATCAAATCAATTGATATTTGTGCATATAGATCTATTACATATGTTACTGGTTTTGTTAAAACGAGTGCAGAACATCTAAATAAGTAATATTGGAGCAAGGATAAGCTGAAGGCTGTGTTTGATGGATACAAGGTGCCCAAGTTGCCTCCTGATCAAGACAAAGACTGTGTGGCCACACCTGAAGACACGTACACTCCAAAGGAGGTAATCGTTGCTTACAATAATGAAAAAGATTTCAATGTTTTCTTTAGTTATGTAGATCTTCATATGCTGTACTCATATCAAAGACCATCTAATGAGGATTCTGTTAAACAAATGAAAATACAATGTCATGCATGTGAAGGTTTTGGACATTATGCCTATGAGTATGTTAATAATCTTCGAAAGAAGGGTAATTCTTATTGGGTTTGTCTTAGTGATAACGAGACAGGTGTAGATGATGAAGAGATAGTCCTTGATGAAGATGTGCATACAGTTGCTTTACATTTGCAAGTAGATTGGTCAGAATGTTCATCTGATGATGAATGTTGTGACAATACAGGGACTAAAATACCTGATTTGTCGATTTTATTCGATAATGAAGGGTATTGTCATAATACTGTCACTAACCGCTCTATGCAGGGTTTGTTCTTTGTGGATGAACATGAATGTCTTGACAATACCAGTATAAACAACACTGATCAGGTAATGCTGATAGAAATAGATCATCCTTATTGTATGCATGGCTCTGTTGATATTGAAGTAGATTATCCTTTTGAGGGAGAATTGAGTCATGAAGAGTTTGCTGAAGATCTGAGAAAAGCAATGAAGTCTGAGAAGGCACCGGCCAAGGAGAAACTAAATCCCACCTCAAAGACATTATAGCAATAACCAAAGGTACAATTACCTATGGTGACGGAGGAAGAAGTAGGATCATTGGCAAAAGGATGTTCAGGGATTTCCATCTTTGAAAGATGTACTCCTAGTTGAGGGACTAAAATCTAATCTAATTAGCATAAGTCAACTCTTTGATGATAACCTAAGAGTTAGTTTTGATAAAATATCATGTGAAGTGTTCGATATTGCCAATACTTGTGTTATGACAGGTGTAAGATCCAGAGACAATTGTTACCAGTCGCATGATCAAGTTTCTCTCCATGTGAAAGTTGGAAAGGCCATATTTGTTGGATATTCCTTGAATAGTCATGCTTATAGGGTCTTTAACCTTAAATGTAATGTTATACAAGAATCTATGAATGTAGTCTTTGATGATAATCTCTATCGAGGAGATGGAACTGGTATGTCTAAATATGTTGCAAGTGACAAAAAATCCGTTTCAGGATCAAGATGTTGTGATAATACCTGGTAAACCTGGTACAACAACTGATAAAGAAACTGTGATAGATATTGGTACAACATCCGAAGTTCGAGATGCACATGATGTTGTCCCAACACCAATTCGTGAATCTTCACCAGAACCAAGTACTGATGAAAGCCTTGAAGGACAAGTGTTGGATGAGGTGACTAGAGATCCACCTGCCAGGATTCAGAGAGATCTTCTGTCTACTCAGGTAATTGGTGAAATATCTGAGGGTGTTCACTGATGAGACTATAATTTAGAGTCTCATTTGGTCCTTTTTAGCGGTCTTTGTGAGTCTTTGTTTTTAGTTTTGTAGTGTCTTTTGTTCGTTTTTATGCTTTGGTGTTTTGTCCTTTTTTGTAGGAATTATTCATTTTGAGCAAAAAAGAGAAAGAGCTAATCAGGCAGGCTCGCCGCGGCAAGGAATTTGACCCACTGCGGCGAGATTTTGCGCATGCATTACTGGATTTGCTGAAGAGGCTCACCGCGACGAAGAAATTGGCCCGCCGCGGCGAGATTTTGCAAGTGAGCCTCCTGTTTTGAAGATCGAAGCTCGCCGCGGCGAGAATATGCGAGGGATATATATATATATTTCGATTAAGAAGGCTTGCCGCGGCGAGCTATTTCTTCCACCGCGGCGAGAGGCACAGAACAGATTGTTTGTCTTTCCTTATTAGCTTAGAATTAGGATCTTTTCTCATACTTTCTTTTAACCTAGTTCTTGGAAAAAGCTCCATATTCATACTTTGACATTGAGGCATCATTGGAGCTTGGTTTTCATCGTTGTTGAAGGATTGATATCGAATTCTTGGTAATATTTGATAATTCTCTATCGTTTATCTCTTCGATTCGTATTTTCTTTTGTTTATCGAATTGTATGAGCTTGCGTGCGATTATCAACATGTCTGTGTTTATCATATGCAATACTTCGAAATCTTTGATCTTTGCTTCTACTATGAGTAGCTAAACCACTCCGAACACAGTAGTTATGTGATGGTTTTGCGTATTCAATTCTAGGGTTAAGATTCGTTCATATAGGTTCGTCTAGTTCAAAATCTTCGTAAAAACTATCAATCTAATTCACTAGTTCAAGATTTTCTAAGTCATTTTCGGTTAAAGATCGTGGACTGATGACCCACGATTACTCTAGTTCAAAATACTCAATTAACTTCTGGTTGAGGTTGGATTGATCGATTTATGTACACCGACCGTGTGACAAATATGAACGATTTCCTAGAGCAAATTAACATTACTCGATCATAACTGCTGTGCTCTCTTCTCTCATTGTTAAAAACCGTTTATCTGCTTTTCTGTTTTCTAGTTATTAGAAGTAATCAAATTCAAACAAACCAAACTGTTTTCGCAAGTAATTTTTTGCTTTCAAACCGTGTGATAGCCTAATTGATTCCTTAGGGAACGACTCTGTGGTTAGCATTGTCTGTTTACAACAACTGCTTTCTACTTGTTTTCTAAGTAGTAATTTGAGCACATCAAATTTGGCGCCGCTGCCGGGGAATCAATTCCTATTGTAGCGGTTGATTGCGAATTTTTATTTGTTTGTTTTTCAACCTGTTGTTTATTACACTAACGGAAACTAAGATTCTTGGAGGTTTTTGATTGTGTAGATTTCACTACAGGTTTATGCTTGGCAGGAGATCACAAGAAACACCTTTGCAAACTCCAGTGAACGAGATCGATAGACACGTTCGTCGGCTTAGAAGACAAAACATAGCAGCAATTGCAATGGCAGGAAATGCAGAGATTAACTAACCAATTACTGAGGAACCTGAGATCACCTATGGAACCTACATGCAGCCTGGTGAGATTAAGGCCGGGAGGTCAGCTGTTGTGCTCTCCAATGAAGCCAGGAACATGGAGATCAAGGCTTATCACTTCCATGACCTACCCAAGTACTACGGGATGGCTAATGAAGATGTGATCAGGTTCCTGAAAGAGTTTGAAGCATTGATTGCTAGGATTCCTCTTACTGTTGGGGAGATCACAATTACTGATGAGGAAATTAGGAAGAAGGTTTTTCCTATGTCCATGCAGGATAAGGCTAAGAGATGGCTTCTGCACCAGCAGGAAGAGTCTTTCCGGACTTGGGATGAGCTTTACAAGGAGTTTATGAACAAGTTCTACCCTACAGAGAAAACTAGGCAGCTTCGGACCCAGATAGAGAAGTTCATGCAGATGAGCGATGAGAGCTTCTTTGAGGCTAGGGAACGGTTTCTGAACCTGCTTTCTCAGTGCCCTCACCGCAGGATGAGTGAGATGGATTTGTGCTGCAAGTTTTATGAGGGATTGGATTGGGAGGCGCTGAATATGGTGGATATGACAGTTAATGGGACCATAGTTACAACATCTCCAGCAGTTTTGAATGAGGCCTTCGAGAAACTGTCCGCTATCTCTCAGCTTAAGGGAACACGTGGAAAATCCAGGAGAGCTGAGGTGAAATCGGTGGAAGAGGCACCGGGACCTAGTACCTGTGACTGGCCGAACAGATCAAGGAGATGAGGATGCTTGGCAATGTCTCCACCCCGGTATCATAGGTAAGTGAAAGGTGCAATCTGTGCGGCAATTTTGGCCATGGTGCCAGCATGTGTAGGCTTCCTGAGATTATGAATGAGAACCGGACTCCGGAGGTAGTCAACTGGGTACAGACTAGACAACAAGGGAACTTCAGGGGGAACCAAGGTTGTAACGCAGGAGGGCCCAGGATTCAAACCATTAACCCAGACCGTGCCAACTTGAGCTATGGCAATAACTTCTATGAGAATGCGCCACAAGAGCAACAGGTTCCAATCGAGCAAGTTCCAGTTCAGCGGACTCAGGTTCAGCCTATGAGAGTACAGGGTAGTGCCGATTAGGAGATCCCTAATCACATGGAGAGGTCAGAAAGGTTTTGGGCAAAGGCACAGAACAATCAGAGCAAGAACGACCAGAGGTTTGACAGTATTGAGGAGTCCTAGAGGCGGCTTGAGAAGGCTCTAGGCGATTTGGTTGGGCATCTTCATCAGAGAGAAAGAGGTAAGCTTCCAGCTACTGTAGAGACCAACAGGGTTCTTGCTGTGGAGATATCTTTCGACAAGCCAGGAAAAGTGAAGACAGTTCTGACTACTTGTACCTGTAGTCAGAACAAAGCGGTAGCCCAGGTTGAGGCACCATAGGTGACTAGGCCACATGAAATAGTTGAGGTACAGGAAGTAGTTGAGGTAGCCACACCCAGTATTGTGACTCTAGTGGAGGAGGCGAGTGCAAAACTGGCTGTCCTTGAGGTAAGTTCCACCACTAGGGTGATCCAGAAAGCGGATAAGAGCATCAGTGATGCCAACAGTTTCGACTTGGTGGTTGGGATAGGTAATTCTTTCGAGGTGACTGGCATCGTAGACACAGGAGCAACGGTTAATCTGATGACCTTTGAGACCTATGAGGAGCTGAATTTGAAAGGTTTGGAGCCCAGGAAATTCATTGTCAAGTTGGCCAATGGAACGAGAAGTAGATGCATGGGGGTCAATGAGGATGTCCCGGTTACATTGGATGGGGACACTTTTATGGCTGATTTTGTGGTTGTGGAGTCGACAAGGATTAAAGGCAAGGAGATGGAGAAGGACATGTTGCTGCTTGGGCGACCGTTCATCAAAACCACTCGCATGATTGTCAACCTCCACGCTCGTACCTGCACCATAGAGGTACATGGCAAGCAATGTGAGTTGCAAGCCACCACCACACTATACTCACCCCTGCAGGTTGAAACCAGGAACTATATAGGTGCACACACCGGTCCCCTCTACACCTACTCTAATTCACAGGGAAGGAAAAGACCGGGAAGATCAAACGCCATTGATTCTCACCTGGGAAAGTCGAGCTAACGACTTAAAACAAATGCACTTTTATTTCCTTGCACTTTAGACAATTTCAATTCCGTTGCACTATACTTTTGCATTATTCTTTCTTAGTGTTGAGACTATCTATTAATAATTTGGACAAGTCGTGTTATTCTTGTATTTATTTTACTGTTGTGTGTGTTGAGGGAGCGGGACCTTCGTTCTCACACGAGGAAACTCGTGAAATTCTACGCCGAGGCATGGAATTTTGATCTCGTGAGGCGAGATTGCATTAGAGACAAAGAAAAGAATATTTTCGAATTTTTTTCCCTCGCTGCGGCGGGCCTTTCCGCTTCGCCACGGCGAGATAAGACAAGAGGAGAAAACTTCCTCTCGCATAATCTCGCCGCGGCACGAGTTTTTGCTCGCCGCGGCGAGACCCCCCTCAAGTTCTAACTGATAGTTTCGTAAAAACTCGCCACGACAAGGCTTTCTTCTCGCCGCGGCGAGCTAGGTTTTTTCAAATCTTTTTATCTTCTTCTTCTTCCCCGCCCCACTCTCTTCTTTTTCCCTTCTCGTTTTTCTTCTCCTCCCCACTCCAAACTCCCTTTCTCACTCAATTCTCCATCAATTTCATCATTCTTGTTGCAAATTAACGGGTCTCTCCTGCTCTCTCCGTTTCTTGCGTCCTTTTTGTGTGTTCTCCACCCGATTCTTCCGATTCAAAGGTAATTTGGCTTGAAAATACTTTCTTCCTTTAAATTCGAGTTTTGCTTGAATTATGTGGTTGATTGTCGTTGTCCTTGATTGATTCATGTAGTGGGTCATTTTTGATTGATGCATTGATTCTTTACTCGTTGATTATCGAATCTACATGCGGTTCCTGATTTTTTTCGAACCCCTACCCTGTTTTTTCCAAATATTGCCAACTTGTTCCTCCTTTCGGGTTGATTATGACTATTAGTATGGTTGTGAACTTGCTTGAATCATGGTCTAGATTGAATATAGAGTCTTGACTTGGCTGGGGAATTTTCCCATCTTCCCCTGTTTTTGTTGTTTCCTGGCTATTGATCTTATACTTGTTTGGGGAGGCAATACTCTTGCTCCTCCCATATATGTCCTGTCACTAACATCCCCCTTGCAGGCATCATGTCTCGCAGAGCCACCGGCAGTAAATGCCATAGAGCAAGACCAGTAGCGCGGCCGACCAGAGAGGCCCCGTAGATGAATTCTCCCACCTGTCCGCGGATGGCAGGGCTTTTATGGAGGCAAATTTCATGGAGCCTAGGAAAGCTTGGCCCGAGCGGCAATTGGCTCTTGATGAGCTGGAGGATGTTGTCTACGCTCGAGTCTGGGCAAGGATCAGATAATTAGGCTGGAGCAAGCTCTTCGGTAAGCAACTGCCCTATGAACCGAAGCTGGTTCGGGAATTATACATTAGCCTCTACAACTTGCATAAAGGGGTGATGACGATCCGGGGTGTCAGGATCTAGTTTTCCACTAGGAGTATTCTGGAATTCCTACAGTGCAGGGTGTTCCAATCAGGAGATGACAGGTACAACCATTGGGGCGACAATTTTCACAACCGGCAGTTTGAGAGAGACTTAGCCGAGTTTGTACTTCTACCTGGTACCGATCCGGAGGATCACAGGACCAAAACCACCATAGCCACCCACTTCCTGAAGCCCGAGGTTCGCCTCTGGCAACATCTGATCTAGTATAATGTGACCCCCAACTCACATTTCAACACCCTGACCCCTCCCACAGCCTGCCTTATCCGATCTATCATGAACGGGCAGTTTGTTGACGCCCCAGATATCATTACGGCGGAGGCTCAGTCCCGAAAGGCTAAAGGCAGTCTCCTCGGTTTTCCATGCCTCATTACCAGTATCTGCTGGTCCTTCAATATTCCCGGTATCCAGGGCTCCGAGAAACCCAAAGGGTCTCTCAAGTCTGCTAGCGCCAGAGTCATTCTCAGCCGCCACCCCATTCCTGTCAGGGGCGCTGACGACACTGTAGAGCAGCGTGCTCCACCTGGTTCTTCTGACTTCCAGGGTTATTTCGAGCAGCTGATAGCACAATTCTAGGAGTGGGCAGGACCACAGTATGCCCGGATCGAGGAACAGTACTCCCGCATCGAGGAGCACTACTAGCGGTAGGAGGATCGCGACAGGAGAGCTGAGGTTAGGGAGCAGCGCGAGATCGAGCGCTTGGAGAGGCAGTAGGCACTCTGGAAGACACATCAGGATTTCTGGGAGCAGCGCTTCAGTGGTGGCCCTTCTGGATCCACTTGATCATCCCTGCTGAGACAACTCTATGGTTGGTCACTCTATACAGTCGTTTCTTACACTATTCATTGCTAGGGAGTAGCACTTGTGTAGGTTTGGGGAGGTTTCGACTGTATCTGTTGCTTAAGTTGTCTAATTCTTTGTACTCTTTTTTATACATTTGTACTCTATTTCGTACTCTGTTTTTATTTTCTTATTTTTATGTATTCTGTTCGAGTGGTATGTTAGCCACCTTTCTATGTTAGTTGTTTTTCCTTTCTTTTCCAGTTGAGTTCAGTTTAGGTGTTAGTATTTTTTTTTAATGGTGAGTCTGAGTCATTTACCAAGTCGAACGTCTATTGTGAATGGTAACTCCTCTTTTTTGCCGTTTTTTTTTTTTGTTTAGTCTTGATAGGAGAATGGAAGATTTTAAATCTTAGGTCCCTTTTTTTTTTTTTTTTTTTGTATAGCTCTCTAGTCCAAAAGCCTGTGAGGAGCCTGAGCTGAAGAAAAAATATTGTGCCGGCACGTGTAATTGTGTGTGATTCATGGGTTGTGCAAGTCTTTTACGAATTACTTGCGCCTATTCATACTTATGTGTACTCAGTCTCGTTGGGGATGACGAACGGCATGCTTTACTTTGTGGATTTTACTCTCCCCGTTCTGTTGAATTGGTTTGGGGAGAAGATTCTATTTTATGACTGTTATGAGCTGTTACATTTGTGCTGAAAAATCTATTTACTACTCCCTAAGGCTTATTGATATTTGAATCTCGGGGTGGATCTATGGTCTTCATTGATCACCGTTAGTCGTGTTAGGCATGTTGCAAATACTACCTATATACCGGCGTGGTCCTAAAAAGCCATATGTCTGTGAGGGTTGATGGCGCGTATACCAAACTGACACGCACAAAAGTGCAGATTATCAGTAAAATAGACACCTATCAAAAAATTGAGATTAAAAGAGCCCAATGTGGCCATGCACTGAATTCAGTGAAGTAAATTGAGATTTGAGGTCGTTTGACATGAATTAAAGGGAGCAGTTTCAGTTTTTTGATTTTTCTGAAAAAATATAGTCGTATGCCAAAGTCCCTTTCAACTCAATGAGATGAGTGCAAAAGCATAAGATATTTTAGGCACCTTTGTGATGCAAGTCGCCTTCCCGGTTTATTTTTGAGCTTATACCCCATTTGGATACTTCCAAGAGAGTTAGAGATACACTGTATTTACCTGTGAGGGACTAGCGAGTTACACTTAAGTGCTATTTGTCTGAGAAACGATTGTGTTTGATTTTCTGTACACTGTTTTGCCAAAGTTAGTTTGATAACAAAATTTTTGTATCTCGTGGACTTACTGTTTCCAATAGTAGATTCGGTCACTTGGGACCTTGACTCTTTGTTTGTTTTCGTGGTTTCGAGTCAAGTTGTGTCTAGGATTGTTTGTTTACTTGAGGACGAGCAAAGGTTCGGTTTGGGAATTTTGATGAGACTATAATTTAGAGTCTCATTTCGTCCTTTTTAGCGGTCTTTGTGAGTCTTTGTTTTTAGTTTTGTAGTGTTTTTTGTTCGTTTTTATGCTTTGGTGTTTTGTCCTTTTCTGTAGGAATTATTCATTTTGAGCAAAAAAAAGGAAAGAGCTAATCAACCAGGCTCGCAATGAGATTTTGCATGCAAGATCTTGGATTTGTTTGAAGAGGCTACATGGCAGATTTTGACTAAGCCTCCTGTTGAAGATCGAAGCTCGCCGCGGCGGTGTATTGTGCTCGCCGTGGCGAGATTATGCAAGGGATATATATATTTCGATTAAGAATGCTCACCGCGGTGAGCTATTTCTTCCGCCACGGTGAGAGGTGCAGAACAGATTGTTTGTTTTTCCTTTTTAGCTTAGAATTAGGATCTTTTCTCATACTTTCTTTTAACCTAGTTCTTGAAAAAAGCTCCATATTCATACTTTGACATTCAGAAATCATTGGAGCTTGGTTTTCATCATTGTTGAAGGATTGATATCGAATTCTTGATAATATTTGATAATTCTCTATCGTTTGTCTCTTCGATTCGTATTTTCTTTTGTTTATCGAATTGTATGAGCTTGCGTGAGATTATCAACATGTCTGTGTTTATAATATGCAATTCGAAATCATTGATCTCTGCTTCTACTATGAGTAGCTAAACCACTCCGAACACAGTAGTTATGTGACGGTTTTGCGTATTCGATTCTAGGGTTATGATTCGTTCATATAGGTTCGTCTAGTTCAAAATCATCATAAAAACTATCAATCTAATTCACTAGTTCAAGATTTTCCAAGTCGTTTTCGGTTAAGGATCGTGGACTGACGACCTATGATTACTCTAGTTCAAAATACTCAAATAACGACTGGTTGAGGTTAGATTGATCGATTTATTGTTAGGAATATATGTTAGTATTTTGATCATTCATCACATGTTCTTATCTTAGCCAGAAAGGTGATTAAGTACTCTTGGTCACATGAACATTGTAAAAGAGGAAATCACTGAGTATAATTAGTCTAGTAAATCTTGTATTAGGATTATAGGTCTCTGAGTGTAATTTTTATTTCAAGAATACCATGAAGATAAATCCTAGCAATGGAGCTTTTCTGAAGATTACAAGACCGGAGATTGCACAAGATTTATGAAGACACCAAGGTTTAGTCTCACTCGGAAAGACTATGTCCTTAATCCTTTCTTAAGTACATTTAGTTACTTTTGAAACATGATTCTGGAACATATGACATCATGAGTATGGAGCATGCAAGCCATCAGAAAGGCTAATGTATCCGTTGAAGACTACATGACAAGAAATAGTACATATGCATTAATTGCATCGGCAGAAAAGCCACTAAAGCACAGTCCTCTCTGAGATATGAGACAAGGACTTCTGAGTACTCATTTCAAGATAAGTATAGACTGACTTTGAATTGTGTCTAACGGATAACATCCCAACGACTCTCTAATTCATCTATAAATATCACACACTTAGATGCTGAGAAATACGACCGAAGAACGATCTAACTTGCAAACTTACAATCTAGCAATGTATTCTCTCAAGCACTCTACTACCCTTTCTGAAAGATTTCTGTTGCTTGAAGAATCACTAGTAGTTCTAAGTTGTCCTGAACCTTAACAAGAGATTGTTATTCGTGAAAGAGTTGAACTGTCAGATAACCTTTCTGAAGCTCATTCTCCAGAATGGACATCAATTACTTGGTCAAGAAGAGCAAATTGCCATACCTTTGAACAAGTGTATTAAGTAGTCTTGTTCTATTAGGCTCTGAAAACATAAGCGAAAAGTTATACGAGAAGCCTCTCTGACAAACCTTATAACCAACACCATCAAGGCGTGGAGTAGAGGAAGTACTTGATTTGGGAAATCAGGGAATAACTCCAAGGTTATCTGAGTAGAGGAAGTACTTAGCTCTAGGAGCTGGGGAATAACTCAGGGGGAAAATTTGGTTGGGAACCATTTGTTTATGAATCTTAGAATAGGATTATTGTAAGGTGAACTCAATTATATGTTCCAGTGAATTCTAGGTCTCAGAAAGACCGAAGTGGATTAGTTGGAGGATTACGCCACCTCCAGATACCACTATACTTGCTGTGTTATTTACCTTCAGATTTACATTTCAAAGAAAGCACACACACACATACTTATTGTTTACGCACTTACCTATCTTAAAGTCTTCCAGCTCGAATTTAAGTATCGAAACCCCAGTTTCGAGAAGCGTGTTTATCGACAAAATTTTAAAAGACTATTCACCCCCCCCCCCCAGTCTTTTACTTTGCCGTTATCTGGACCAACAAGTGGTATCAGAGCAGGAGGTTCCCAAGCCTTCTGCACTGAACCTAGATCCCCAGATAGGTGAAGAAACTTTGTCCCTTTCTGAGGACTATATAATTTGTGTGTTAAGTGTGCAGGTATGTCTCTGAGCGATGCACCCGTTCTAAATCCAGAAAACTACGAGAAATGGAAGAACAACATGATGCTCCATCTGGAGGCCATTAGTGATGAGATGATCTATGTCATCAATGAAGGGCCTATCAAAATCAGACAACTCAAACAAGTCACTGAGGTTTCTGATGGAAGAAAAGCCTCAGACAAGGAAGATGGAAGCGAGGACATGGCTGCTAGTGATAGTGGTCATGTTGCTCGTGGAAGCATTATATATGAAGACAAGCCAAGAGAGCTCTGGACATCTGAAGATGCCAAGAGATATAGATTGGATTGTCAAGCTCGTAATATAATCATCAGATCGACAGCTGAGCACATACAGTGTAAAGCGTAGGGTGCTAAACGGCGAAAGTTGCTCAGCAATTGATTGAAGAAATGCGTTTAACCAGAAAACCAAAGAAAACAAGTTCGAAGTTCTTAAATTGAAGTTCCAAAACTTCAAGCAAGGTCCCACTGAAACTCTGGAAGAACTTGATTTCAGGTTTACTACTCTTATGAGTGATATGGCTGCACTTGGTGAAAGCAACAGATACTCCCAGTCAGAAAAGATTAAGACTATTGTCAGAAGTCTCAATCACAACTGGGAGCACACTAAATTCTTTTATTTCAACCAAGGAATGCCAAATATTACTCCAGTAGAGCTCTTCTCTCATCTTGCTACTGTAGATTATGAGACAACTCAGAGAGAACAAACAGCTGAGAAGTTGCAAAGTGTTGCTCTAGTCTCTCAAGGTACTTCTGAAAAGAAAGATACCAAAGACGCATCTGAAGAAAATGCTCTTGCAGTAAGACACATGAATAAATTTGTGAGTCAAGAGATTGAGAGAAGAAAAGCTAAAGAAAAGCTGAAAAAGCATCTTGGCCCAAACTATCATCAGTACAAGAACATTCAACTAAACAACTCTCTAAAGACCCCCATTCAGAAAGGTGTTAGTACTGAATCAGCAGAGATAGGAAATGATATCTGCTTCTATTGTCAAAAGCCTGGTCACTTCAAGAGAGATTGCCCAGCTTTAAACAAGCTCAAGACAGGTGACAAGAAGGACAGAAGAAATTACAAAAGAAATCAAAGGGCCTTACTGACTGAAGAAAGGAAGAAGATTCAAATCCTACTTGATGCTCTAGATATTGAGACATATTCTGAAGATGGAGATTCAGATAACTCAAACCTACCATCACCAGAATTGGGTGGAATCACCCACAACGTAATCGACTTCGGCCTTAAGAAGAATGAAATGTGTGGAGTTGCTGAGATTGCTGGTCCAGACATCTCCAACATTGAAATGTGTCTTATGGCTGATGAGGTAACTAACATTTCACAATTTCTGTACTATGAGAGTGATGATGGAATTGAGGATCTGGAGTTAATCAGTAGTGAATTGGATCGTTATGAGAAAGAATTTCTGGAAGCACAATCCAAAACCAGAATTCTAGAGGAAAGCAAAGAAACTCTTGAAAAGGTGGTTTCTGAGCTAACTAGGGTATCTGAGAACAAGAGCGCTGAAATAGCCCTTCTAAAAAGTCAGATATCTGAAAATGAAAATTTTCACAAACTAGCCTTGGATGAACTTAATAAGAAAATGATGAAGCTGCTTTCTGAGAATGAGGAACTCCGAAAGAAAGAGCTATCCTTCCAATCTTATGCAAAGGCTAGTGACACTCTCACTGAGGTTCAATCATATCTGAGAGATCCCTCTGAGAAAGGTGGACTTGGACTTGATGAACAATCGAGCAATCTCCTCTGAAGAAGGGTGATGATAGGTTGACCTTTGTAAAAAGTCAACAGAATGGTTCTTCAACCACCTATAGCATTGGTCAGAAAGCTAGGGTAGTTGACAAAGGAAAAGGAGTAGCAACTCAGCCTTTGAAAGAACAACAAGTTCAGAAGAAATATGTGGATAAGGTTTCTGAAAAGAAACACAACCCTCAGACATGCAACCATCCAAAGTGCTATATTACTAAGAAGGGAAGAATTGCTGGAATAGGCAAATTCTCAACTATACCATTTTATGAAAATAAATATGGTGCAGAAACTAGTAAGACTTCTGAAGACCGCATTCAGAAAGCCAAAGGTGTTCGAAATGGCATTGGCTATCGTGCTATTGGAAAAGTCCTTTTACGACAATATAAGGAAGGACAAGAACAATGGCGCAAGGCTGATATTGCACGTAGCAATAAACAGAAGTGGAAGAAATCTCAAACCACTGAAAAACTGAATGCCAAAGCTAGAAGGAACCTGGCCAGAAAGGCTAAGTTTGCTGAAAAGCAACCCTAGAAACCCAGGATCCAGAAAGCACCAAAGGGAACACCTAGAAACACCCCAAAAAGGAAGATTGAGATCAAAATTACTAATTTCATTGCATCTCCTTCTGATCAAGTTAGACAAAAACAAACTCCCAAGAAATTCACTAAAATGTGGATTCCTACTGGAAGAACGTTTAGTCTAAATGGTTCTATCTCTGAAGTAAGAACCTAACTCCTGTTTACTGTTTTGTGCAGAACGCCTCTTAGACTAAGGCTCAATGGCTATTTGATAGTGGATGCGGAAAGCACATGACAGGAGACAAAGCAAATCTGGTCAACTACAAAGCTTGCAACACTGGACCAGACATCAGATTTGCTGGAGGAGAATTAAATCCCTCTCTGGGATTTGGCAACGTCAAATTGGGATCTTTAACAATTACTGACGTATTACATGTTAAGGGTTTGAAATACAATCTATTTAGCATGAGCCAGTTTGCAGACAAGGGATTTACTGTGAAATTCAAAGCAAAGTTTTGCAAACTTATTGACAATGAGTCAAAGCAGACAGTCTTGGTTGCTCGGCGGAAAGGTAGTCTTTATGTTGCCGATTGGGCATCTGCCACAACTGAAGAATGTCTCATGGTGAGTCAATCTGGTCACACAGAAGAGCACTGGTTATGGCACAAAAGAATGAGTCACTTGAACTTGAAAACTCTATACAAACTTGCCATGAAAGAGTTAGTGGTTGGCCTTCCCAAAACATCTTTCAGAAAGGATGGTATATGTTCTGCCTGTCAGATGGGGAAACAATCTAAGATCTCTTTCAAGTCCAAAATCAGACACTCTAGTGTTAGACCACTGCAACTATTACACATGGATCTTTTTGAATCATTTGTAACTACTTATGCAGGAAAGAAGTATGGTCTGGTTGTTGTAGATGACTTCTCAAGATTCACTTGGGTTGTCTTTCTGAAGCACAAATCTGATACTAGGGTGGAGATACCAAACTTGCTAAATAATCTTGAAGTCATGAAAAATGACAAGGTATCTGCAATCAGAACAGACCATGGTACTGAATTTGTCAACTAGTACATAAAGGAGTTTTGTACCAGCAAAGGTATACACATCAACTTTCCTCTGTAAGAACACCACAACAAAATGGTGTTGCAGAAAGGAAAAATAGAACCCTTAAAGAAGCAGCAAGGACAATGCTGGCTGACACTGAAATACGTGAAGTTTATTGGGTTGAAGCTGTAAACACAACATGCTACACTCGTAATGTATGTTTGATAAACAAACACCATGACAAGACCCCTTATGAGCTCTTGGTTGGTAGACCCCCTAATATTAAACATCTGAAAGTGTTTGGTTGTAGATGTTTTGTTCTTAACAATGGAAAAGAGTATCTAAGAACATTTCAACCAAAGGCAGATGAAGGAGTGTTTCTTGGTTATTCTATGAATAGCAGAGCTTACAGAGTTTACAACGAAAGAACAAAGAAGATTGAAGAATCAGTTCATGTTGTATTCTATGAAGAAAGCAAGAAATCACCCCTTGCCGATGAACTCTCAGAAAGGTTCAAGGAAATAATGTTAAAGGATTCTGAAGAAGAACCCTCAGAAAGGAAAAACATCATTATGGAAAGAGAGGATGACTCTGACGAAGAAAAGCATGAAATGCCTAGTAACAACCAGATGATTCTCAGACATGATGAAGAATTTCCTATGAGATTTCCAGAAATGGAAACTGAAGATGTTCATCAGAGAGCTAATTGGAAATGACCTCTCGGCGAGCATGTCCCGAAAGCCCTCACACGAGCAAGTGTCGACATTCAACGCCTTCCGTGGTACAAAATGTCATAGATATCAAGAAGTATCAAGTCATAATCATAGTGATTCACATTCAGATCACATAGATGTTGACCCTACTAGCCCCAAACCCATGATGAGATGGATCAAGGATCATCCTGCAAAGGATGTGATTGGACCAATCAATCAAGGTGTTAGGACTAGGAGAGCAATAGCCGAAAATTCTAATTCTCTCTTTGGATGTTTCATCTCAAACATTGAACCTAAAACTATTGAAGAAGCATTAAGAGACCAAGACTGGATCTCTGCAATGCAAGAAGAGTTGGATCGGTTGAAAGAAACAAAGTCCGAAACTAGTTTCATTTGTAGAAGGAATATCTGTGATTGGAACCAAGTGGGTTTTCAGAAACAAGATGAATGAATCTGGTGAAATAACCAGAAACAAAGCAAGGTTGGTTGCCAAGGATTCACCTGCATCAAGGTTTAGATTTTGATGAGTCATATGCACCAGGTTGCAGATTGGATGCGATAAGACTCTTTCGCCTTGCAGCTCATAAAGACTTTAAAGTTTATCAGATGGATGTCAAAAGTGCATTCTTGAATGGTGAACTTGCTGAGGAAGTCTATGTTGAACAACCACCTGGTTTTGAAGTTTCCTCAGAAAGTAGAATGGTCTACAAGCTACAGAAAGCTCTATATGGACTGAAACAGGCTCCAAGAGCATGGTATGACACTTTGGCCAAATACCTTCTGGAAAGTGGTTTCAAGAAAGGTGAAGTTGATAAAACTTTATTTACCTTAAATCATGATGGGAAACTGCTCTTAGTTCAACTATATGTTGATGACATCATATTTGGATCTAAGGACAAGCAACTTTGTGATGACTTTGCAAATCTCATGAAAAGTAAGTTCGAGATGAAGTTCAATCTTAAGCCTTCTGAAAAGAATGCTAAGATACCTATGAGCGTAGGAACCAAGATGACCTATACTGAATCAGATAAGAGTGTTGATGAACACAAGTATAGGAAGTTGATAGGTTCACTACTTTACCTTACTGAAAGCAGACCTGATATCCAATATGCAGTTGGTGTGTGTGCTAGATTTCAAAAAAATCCGATGCAATCACACTACAACATTGCTATGAAAATATTAAGGTATGTGAAAGGTACAATAGATGTAGGTTTGTGGTACCCTAAAGAAAGTGGATTGAGTTTGGCTGGTTACTCAGATGTTGATTATGCTGGATCAATGCTTGATAGGAAAAGTACCTCAGGAACTTGTCAATTTCTGGGAGCTAGACTTATCTCATGGTTTAGCAAGAAACAAAACTCAATTGCAACTTCTACCACAGAGGTTGAATATATTGCTGCTGGTTGTTGTGCAACATAAATTCTGTAGATTCAACAACAACTCAGAGATTATGGACTCAATGAAGAGAAAACTCCCATTTTCTGTGATAACACATGTGCTATATATTGCAATCATACAGAACCCCAAGTTCCATGCCAGAACAAAGCACATTGATGTTAGACACCACTTCATCAGAGACCATGTTGAAAAAGGCAATATAGAGATACTCAAGATTGGCACAGAAGACCAACTTGCAGATATCTTCACCAAGCCCCTACAGGAAAGCCGGTTCTTGACCTTAAGACATAATCTTGGGTTAATGGAGTTGCCTAAGGACTGAAAATGTCCTGAATCTCTAAAGTCTGAGTAAGCAAGGTAGAAAAGAAGTAGGCCTCTTAGAACATGCTCTCAGAAAGCCAAGCTGTTAAGAAGTGATGCAAAGGTTTACGGCGACAACACTCGAGAAGGCAAAACATTTCGAACGGGTATCCAGAAAGGCAAAGGTTGGTACACACTCAATGAGTAAATAAGACTAGAACTTACTTACTAAGAGTGGGTCAAATACATTCAAACAACTGAAGTTTCTGATTCTTGAATTCAGGAAACTATTTAGTCAAAGAGAAAAGACATATAAAGCCCGAAAAAGTATAAGTTCTGGGAGTCAAACATGTCCAATGTCTTGTATTTTTTCCATTTTTATGATAAATAATATAAAGATAAGGACTTGACACTCAGAATGATAAGCTCAAACGATTAAGTGTTCCTACTCTTTACTAAGTGACACAATGAATGTAGCATATTAAAAATCCATCAAGTCGGCACAATACCATTTGTTGATTGATATCATTACAAGATATTCAATATAAACCCTTGATGTATAAACGTTTGATCTCAACGGCTGAGATTAAAACAAAGCAAGTAATGTCTGTTGAGAAATGCAGACATGGCCCACTAAGCATTTAATGAAGTAGAAAGGTCGTACCACGCCTATGCAGATACAAAGACACGCATTCGTATTCAGCTATATGTATGTTGTATCTATGTACGTTTTGTCTGCTATATATATAGGAATTGGGCAAAAGACAAACACTTTTATAAAATCCAAAATTTCATACTTGCATCAAAATAGCAAAATCTCTCAAGATTTCTGCAAAACTTCTTCTGCAACTCAACTTCTTGTGCTTAGTCTTCTGAAAAAATAGACTAATCTCGATTATTCTTGCAAAACCCATCTGTAAACACTCACTCAAAGACTCTATATAAGAGATGGCACCAAAGAAGATGACCACCAAGAACCCTAAGGCCGCATCATCTGCTCCTGCTGAAAAGCAGGGAGGAAAAGAATTCAAGGTGTTGAATAAATGCCTTCTAGGAGAGTTTACCCCTTCTGACTGGAATCCAAGTCACAAGATGAATTGGGGAGCTTTTCTTGTGAAGAAATATGTTTCTGCAGTCATTTCTTCAAAAGCAGATAGAAAACTGATATTGGAAATGTTGAAAAGTTCCCATATCTACAAGTTTCTGTGTGCTGCACCCAGTGGACTTTCCACACTGGATGTGTTGGAGTTCTACAACAACTCCAAAATCTTCACAAAATTTGTGAATGATGTAGAAGAGAAGTACATGCAGACTGAAGTTCAAGAACAAGAAATTGTCCTAGACTGCAAGACTTTCTGCAACTTATTCCGATTGAAAAATCGAGGAACAATCGACGACATCAACATCAGGGATGCCTCCATGATTCAAAGTGTTAAGGAGCTATTTGAAGCAATCCAGATTGAAAATGCAAAGGGTTGCCCAGCAAACTTTGTTCTGAAAGCCATCAGAA
Organism: Plantago major; assembly: GCA_026545765.1. Classification (NCBI taxonomy): domain Eukaryota; kingdom Viridiplantae; phylum Streptophyta; class Magnoliopsida; order Lamiales; family Plantaginaceae; genus Plantago; species Plantago major. The sequence goes on along the minus strand of CM048844.1, from coordinate 61,348,676 downwards.
CCAGTCATCTCCAGAAACACTGGAGTACTTTGGCTCTCATTCTGGTCCGTTGCTTTGATGGCAACAAAGGTGGAGTAGACCAGATAAGCATGGAGAGATGGATGATGATGCATCTTCTAAATAAGAAGCATGAAGGGCAGGAAACCCACTTTAATTGGGGGAAGTACACCTTCAACAAATTTCTTGGGCACATTGGGGAATTTGAGCCTAAAATCATCAATGGCCTTGCTGAGACAAAGGCCAATATGCATTTTGGTCTCAGAATTTGCTACATTCTGGAAACAATGGGAATAACTCTCGAAAAGAGACAAGAAATCCTACCACCAACTCTCTTTTCGGACATGCCTTTGAAGAAAAGGAGAGAATTGCTAAGAAAGCTCGAAAAGAGGCGTAAGAGCTTGAAGCCAAAGAAGGTGAAGAGGTCTCTGAGCAAGCTCCTGCTCAACCTCCAGTTGCCAAGAGAAAGAGGACTCAAAGCAAGAAAGCCTCTAAGTCCCAAAGCGTACAAAAAGCACAACCTTCTGGAGACAAGATCTCAGAAGATGTTGTTCGGCCAGAAAGGCAACACCAGAAAGCCCCAAGAATTCTGAGACAGGCTGCTCCAGAAATCTCCAAAGATGATAGAAATATCATAGATGGGTCAGCTCCCAATCTGGACAGTGACTCTAATGATGATGTAGTACTTACACAAGTATTCAAAAAGTCCAGGATTGAGACCCATGGAGGAGCATCAAGCTCAGCCCCTCAGAAAGAAAGGAGCCCCTCTGTCCAGCAGGAAGAAGAAGCCATGGAAGAGGAAGATAGAGTGATGGAAGATGTTGACATTGCTTCCATCACAATGCCAGCACTTAATGTGGCTGAAGAAAACTCTGTTCTTGAACAGGTTTCTCAACCTTCTGAGAGAGCTCAACTCTCAGAAAGGGATCAAACTGAGATGGAGACTCAGAAAGATATTGTAAAGGAGACCAACAATGAGCAAAGAGAGGCTGTGGAAACTCCACTAGTCCAAGAGACCTAAACTCAGCCTGACTCTATTCAGGTAACAAAAGTAGTTTGTATCTAACTTGTCAACATTAAAATGTTAACTTGTTACTCATAAGCTTCATTTGTTACAGGCCAACTTGGAGACACAATTTCAGGGGGAAGAAAACTTGTCCACTCCCTTGAATCAAGAAGAGGTTCCTCCAACATCAGAACATCAAGAAGAGCCTGTTCCACAGGTAGTAAAAGTTATCTCTGAACAAGGAATAACTAACTAAAATTGCTCTTATGTTATAATATTCTTAATGTCTCTTCTCAAAGCTAACCGAAAGTAGTGGAGGTGGAACCAACACCCCAACACCAAGAGTTTCAGAGGTGAAAAGCACTCGAGGAAGTAGTTCTTGAGCCTTACATTGAGAAGGTAAGTATCAGTAAACTTTCCTTAAGAAAATTTTGGTAAAATTCACTACTTAATCAATATGTTTGTTCTATCTTACAGGCTCAATCAGAAGAACACTTGGATAGAGAGAATGTGATCTCATCTCCTCCAAGAGAAACTAAAACTGCTGAACAAGCAGTATCTGAAGAAAAGGTTCCAGAAACCCCCAAGGTTTCTGAGAAAGATGCCACTGAGCTTCCTCACTTGGAAGTAAGCGAAGTCTCAGAAAGCATTTTTCCACTTATCTTTTCTGATAACAAGTTTCTAAACATATTTGATTCTATTTCTCAGGTTCAATCAGAAAGAAAGGATGCTGAGGATCAGACTTCTCCTCACATCAAGGTATCTGAGGCCTCTGTGCCCAAACAAGCAGAAGTCCAAGCAAATGAGCCTAGTGTTTCTACACAGGTATGCTCAGAAAGCTTACTTTTGCACACAGATACTAACACAAGTAGTTTGAACAAAACTAACTTGATCCCTTTCTTTCAGGCTCAAAGTCTAGTGCCACTCAACTTACTCCAAGCCTTTAAGAAGCACACTCTCAAGAAACATCTAAAGTGCTTCAGACAATGGCAGAAACTCAGAAAGGCCGATCTTTCTGAAATTGCAAGAGTAATTGACATCCCAGAGAAAAGGGCCATAGCAATCAATCTGGAAGACCATATCCATGCTATGTTTCCCACAGAATCATATTCTTTTGCCACTCTGATGGATGATAACTTCTTAAATGAAGTAGCACAAAGACTCCTAGCAGACTTTCAAGTCACGATGCTCAAACCCAAGAGCAGATGGTGACCCATCCTGCCTTGCCCAGCAAGCTCACAACCTACCCTTCTGAGCAAGAAGAAGTAAATGGGAGGATGATCACACTTCCTAATGTGATCAACCTGGTTTCTGAAGATGAGAAGGAAACTGATGAGAATGACTACCAAGAACCTCCTTCTGAGCATCCAAGTCAAGAAGACAAGAAAAAGGATGATGATGATGATCAGAATGATGATCCCCAACCTGGAAACGGCGGGATTCAGAAAGTTAGCAAAGGAAAAAATAATTATCTAAATTATCTAATAGAAATAAGAAGTGCAGAAAAGGCTACTCCTTCCAATGCTCAGAAAGCCCCATCATCATCACCACCAAAGTCTCATCAAAATACCCAACAGGCTGAACAAGACACAATTGAAGAAATCACAGCCACTGAGTTCAGGATTGAACAACTCAGATTTAAGTTGGAAGAGGAGAAGAGAATCAACTTAGAGTGTCAAGCTCTTGTTGAAGAAAAGGAAGCCAAACTCGAAAAGCTCAGAGAAGCTAATGCTAAGGAACTGGCACTCCTAGATGAGCAAAGGCTGTTGAAAAATGCCATCGTTGTCCTTATTCTTTGAGATAGATGCCATGGATGACAATGATGATGAAGAGCATTATGCTAAGGTCGCATCGAAAGACCTTCTACTTCTCGGAAGGCCAAGATACTCAAAGGCAAACAAAGATTGCCACTCTACAAACAATCCAAGAAAAGGATTATGAGAATGATCTTTGAAATAAACCCAAACTTGATCTCCCAAGGAAGATGAGAGGCTAATCACTAAGGAAAAGCTAGCCCTTCGGCGCCTCAAATTTTCTCCGCTCGTGTGCTTCAAGAAGTGATGAGCACAGTCCGAATAAATTGCTTTTCTTGGAACTAAGAGATGACTTGTTGCTCAAGACAACCAAGTCCTGACAGATCCGAAGAGATGAAATATTTGGCTGCTGCATTGCTAAATAGAGCAACCAGCATAGCTCTCTCTCAGAAAGACTTAGCACTGATCAGGGAAGAAGACTGCAACAATGCCAATCAAGCACTAGCAGATGCTACTTATGCTACTCAACAAGCTGAGGCTATTCTAAAGCCTCTTGAAGAGCTCAACAGAAAAGAGCAAGTGTTGGTTAGGCAAAACAAGGACATGAAAGAAGAAATCCAAGAATGGTCAGGGTGCATAACAACCTCCAGAAGAACTTTGAATCACTCTCTGAAGCTTATGCTATCATGATTCAGTCATTCATGACTAAGGGGGAAGGAGAGATGCCTCAGAAAGGCAGAGGAAGGAAAAGAAAACAATCAAATCTCTCCACCTCAAGTCAACTAGTCATTAAGGACACCACTGGAGACACCCCTGCTGAAGAAGTTGTTCCAGATCAACCAGCCAAAAAGCTGGGAAGTATGGTCACTAGGGGAACCAGAAAGCTTCTGAAGAAGAAAATCAAAAAGAAGGTGAGGTAAGAGGTCAAGAGAGCTGCAAGCCTCACAACTGGAACATCAATGATGATGATGAGGATGAATCTGATACTGATGAACATCCACTTCACAAAAGAAGAAGGCAAGCAAGCCCCTTACAACCTCCTCCGGCAAAGAAGGCCATTAGCGTAACCCTTCCGAAATACCAAGTCAATACAAGGGACTTCCACCAAGACATTTCAAGGGAAGAAAGAGTCACAGGATCTCTGACGTAAGGCCACCTAATGAAAGGCTAGAAGGATATTCGGTTTGGCGAGCAAACAAAGAAACTCATCAAGAAAATCCAACCGATGCCCACATTGAGTATGTGAAGGCCAAGAATGAAGAGTCTTCATAGGTGCATTACGAACAAGAAAGGGTATTGGATTACGAACTGCAACATCTACTTGTCAATGATAAGTTTCCAACTCCCATCTTCAACCAGATCCTAAAATGGAGTGAAGGCAAGCCAAATTTGCTAAAACATGAGCACCTTCATGCCTGGCTAAACTTTGAGGTTGAAAAGAGAAATGATGCCAGAAAGATGGACCTCTCTTTTCCTTGTCCTTACCCCAAGCCAGAAGATGTGCACAAGACAAGAAAACTGGATGGTAGCTACAGCAAGCAGAACAAGCTAGGTGTTCATCCCTATGAGTCATTCTACATGACAAAGGATGAATATCTGGATGATATTCACTATCTGGAAGAAATATACAAGTATTTCAACCTATCTGAGCTGCAAGTAGACCATGCCTGGGTCTGGGGAAAATACTACTGGGTCAAACACTTTCTGAAGAAAAACTACAATCTTGGCAAGAGTTACCATGAAATTTGTATCTTATCCGGAAAAGATGAACTTTACATCAGAAGGATACTTTATGACTATGTCCAAGAATGCAGAAAAGTGGATGATTATGTCAACTGATCCAGAAAGGGTGCTGAAGAACTTGAGGTTTCTGAACCTAAGTTTTTTTTTTAAGACTTGAAGACTAGTATCTTAGAATGTTTACTTGGAGCTTGGACTCTCCTGTTGTTCTAATTTACTTAGTTTGTTTTGTTACTTTTTGTAATCTTGCTGACTGTTTCTAATTTTCTCTATCCGTAAAAGTTGCATCTTATTCTGTAATCTGTACCTATCTGAAGATCATACTCTCAGATACACTCTAATAGATGACAACTTATCAGCAAAGGTCACTTCTTGTGATTTGGTTGATGTTTACTTTCTGCACTTAATTCAACTAAAATTGAATATCATTTGAAATGATTAAGTGGTAGATTGTTTTCTCTTTCAGGATTACAACTTTGTAATAGGACTTTGAAAGATAGTCATGGATGACTGATCAAAAAGGGGGAAATTTGTTAGGAATATCTGTTAGTATTTTGATCATTCATCACATGTTCTTATCTTAGCCAGAAAGGTGATTAAGTACTCTTGGTTCACTTGAACATTGTAAAAGAGGAAATCACTGAGTATAATTAGTCTAGTAAATCTTGTATTAGGATTATAGGTCTCTGAGTGTAATTTTTATTTCAAGAAGACCATGAAGATCAATCCTAGCAATGGAGCTTTTCTGAAGATTACAAGACCGAAGATTGCACAAGATTTATGAAGACACCAAGGTTTAGTCTCACTCGGAAAGACTATGTCCTTAATACTTTCTTAAGTACATTTAGTTACTTTTGAAACATGATTCTGGAACATATGACATCATGAGTATGGAGCATGCAAGCCATCAGAAAGGCTAATGTATCCGTTGAAGACTACAGGACAAGAAATAGTACATATGCATTAATTGCATTGGCAGAAAAGCCACTAAAGCACAGTCCTCTCTGAGATATGAGACAAGGACTTCTGAGTACTCATTTCAAGATAAGTATAGACTGAATTTGAATTGTGTCTAACGGATAACATCCCAACGACTCTCTAATTCATCTATAAATATCACACACTTAGATCTTTGAGAAATACATCAAGAACGATCTAACTTGCAAACTTACAATCTAGCAAAAGTATTCTCTCAAGCACTCTACTATCCTTTCTGAAAGCTTTCTGTTGCTTGAAGAATCACTAGTAGTTCTAAGTTGTCCTGAACCTTAACAAGAGATTGTTATTCGTGAAAGAGTTAAACTGTTAGATAACCTTTCTGAAGCTCATTCTCCAGAACGGACATCAATTACTTGGGTCAGTAAAGAGCAGATTGCCATACACTGAACAAGTGTATTAAGTAGTCTTGTTCTATTAGGCTCTCTGAAAACATAACTGAAAAGTTATACGAGAAGCCTCTCTGACAAACCTTATAACCAACACCATCAAGGCGTGGAGTAGAGGAAGTACTTAATTTGGGAAATCAGGGAATAACTCCAAGGTTATCTGAGTAGAGGAAGTACTTAGCTCTAGGAGCTGGGGAATAACTCAGGGGGAACATTTGGTTGGGAACCAATTGTTTAAGAATCTTAGAATAGGATTTTTGTAAGGTGAACTCAATTATCTGTTCTAGTGAATTCTAGGTCTCAGAAAGACCGAAGTGGATTAGTTGGAGGATTACGCCACCTCCAGATACCACTATACTTGCTGTGTTATTTACCTTTCTGTATTTATCTTTCAGCAAAGCACACACACTTACTTATTGTTTCTGCACTTACCTATCTTAAAGTCTTCCGCGCTCTGAATTTAAGTATCAAAAACCCCCAGGTTTCTGAGAAACTGTGTTTATCGACAAAAGTTTAAAAGACTATTCACCCCCCCCCCCCCAGTCTTTTACTTTGCCGTTATCTAGACCAACATTTATGTACACCGACCGTGTGACAAATATGAATGATTTCCCTAGAGCGAATTAGCATTACTTGATCATAACTGTTGTGTTCTCTTCTCTCATTGTTAAAAACTGTTTATTTACTTTTCTGTTTTCTAGTTATTAGAAGTAATCAAATTCAAACAAACCAAACTGTTTTCGCAAGTAATTGTTTCTTTCAAACCGTGTGGTAGCCTATTCGATTCCTTAGCGAACGACTTTGTAGTTAGCATTGTCTGTTTACAACAACTGCTTTCTACTTGTATTCTAAGTAGTAATTTGAGCACATCATTTACCCGAGACGGAAACAGATGATTGATTACAGGAACATGGTAAGGTTGTGTGTGTGCAACTCTACCACATGCACTGAGGTACGTGGTTCTTGTTTTGTCTCATCTATAGAACTCAAGAATATAAATGAAGCCTTTAAGGACACTTTTTTTATCAAAACATGTTTCCAAAAGATCAAACTTTTTCAAATGGATGTCAAGGCTGCATTTTTGAATGGGTACATAGATAAGTAAGTGTTTGTAGAACAACCTAAGGGTTTTGTAGGTCCTCATCATCTAAATCATGTGCACAAGTTACACAAAGCTTTGTATGGGTTGAAACAAGCTCCTAGAGCTGGGTATGATCGATTAACAGAATTTATGTTACTCTTTGGTTTCAGAAGATGTCAAAGTCATCGAACATTGTTTATCCTGAGACAAAATAAGGATATATGTATTGCTCAAATATATGTAGACGATATAGTGTTTGGTTCTACTAATCAATTGGTGTTGGAAAAGTTTGTAGGTACCATGACTGGAACATTCGAAATGAGCATGATGGGTGAATTAACCTTATTTTTAGGCTTGCAGGTCAAACAACAAGAGGATGGATTACTTCTGTCTCAAAAGAAGTATGCACACAATCTAGTCAAGAAGTTTGGTCTAGAAGGATCTAAGCCTAGCAAAACACCCATGTTCTCAACATCCAAGCTGTTCAAGATTACTACCGATGAGAGTGTTGAGCGAACACTATACAGGTCCATGATAGGTAGTTTGCTATACCTCTCAGCTACTCGCCTTGTTATCATGTATACTGTGTGTGTATGTGCCAGGTATCAAGCTAACCCACGTTCTTCTCACTTAGAGCCTGTGATGAAAATTTTGACATATGTTGCTGGAACATCAAATTATGGTATTTAGTATTCTCGTGATACCAACTCCAACTTGGTGGGTTTGAGTGATTCTGATTGGGCAAGTGATTTAGACGATAGAAAGTCTACTAGCGGTGGATGCTTCTATTTAGGTAATAATCTTTTGTCATGGTACATTAAGAAACAGAATTGTGTTTCCCTTTCCCCTGCAGGAAGTTGTGTAACTCAAACTGTGTGGTTGAAACACATGCTGCATGATTATGGTCTGACTAGTAATACTCTCCTCATGATCTGTGACAATTCAAGTGCCATAAATATTTTCTTGAATCCTACCTAGCATTTCTAGATTTATGCATATAGAAAGATGGCATCACTTTTTGAGAGAGTTAGTTGACTCAGGTGAGATAAACCTACAGCTTATTATTGACATTGTTACTAAACCTTTAGATAGTAAGAGATTTTATAGTTCTAGAAAGTCTCTTGATATGTGTATTGTTTGAATATGGCTGAACAGGTGTTGCCATAAGGTTGCACTGGTAAACACTGAAGATTGCATGTGGTATGTAGGTCTGCATTAGGTTGTATCTGTGTTTTATCTTCTATTTGTCTTATCTCTTCCTTTAATTACTGACTTAAGTTATGGATTAATGATCATGTCAGGGGGCTCTCACTACAAAATGCTTTATGGAAGTAATAAAAACTCTTCTTGTTGGAACAAGTGCTTTTTCTTTGTTAGGTTGTATCTGTGTTTTGTCTTCTATTTGTCTTCTCTCTTCCATTAATTACTGACTTAAGTTTTGGGTTAATGATCATGTCAGGGGGCTCTCACTACAAAATGCTTTATGGAAGTAATAAAAACTCTTCTTGTTGGACCAAGTGCTTTATCTTTGTTGGCTTCTTTAACTAGTGTTAATCTTGGGTGTGTGGAGTCTAGGCTGCCCTCATTCAGTATTGCTCACTATGTTTTTCTATGTGGTAGACTTTTTATGACAAAAAATAGCTCTTGTTAAATTTGGGGTGTGTGGAGTTTCGGCTGCCCTCATCCATTGATAGCATTAGCTTGAGGTTGTCTTTGCTTATGTCTGATAGCAATGGGTGCTTTAGTAACTAGGGTGACTATAGTTCAGGATGCCTACATCTAGATTCTTTGTACTTAACTATGTTTCCACAATATGTTCTGTTATGTGGTTGGGTTGTGTGGAACCTCGGTTGCCTGCATTCAATTTTCATTCAGTTCTACTTTAAGCCTGATTTTTATTGCCTGCACTAAGTGTCTCTTTTAGAGTTTAATAAAATCTTCCGGAGAAGTTGAGTTGTTGAAGAGTTTTTTACCTACATGTTCTGACAATACCATACTTCTGTTAATAATTATGCATTTCATATAGGGTTGTGTCATCATGCATTTCATTGTAAAACCTTTTTTGTGTTGGCACTTTAATTGAGGGGGAGTTATTTGTCAGATCTCTGGTGTTTTTCCCTAAGGGAAATATGCGTTTTGTGTCTTTTTGTACCTTGACACGGAATTATTACTTAAATTCTTAAGTTATTTCACCATATCTGATTTATTTTTTATTTTCTAACTTTCCTCTCTTGATGTGATTATTGTAATACTCACCTTGTGCCAAGATCGATTTGGTGTTTTAAGTTTCAGGTATAAAAACAACAGCCCTATGTGACAAGGATATTGGCACAGGCCCAATACTTGGTCCCTTATACACTGGCCCAATAGACTTATTCATCATTTGATCTTCCATCTTCCAGACGATACAAATTCATGTATATATGTTTCTATCCAGGAGATACTAGACCCACTATCTTGCTTCTCTCTTTCTGCTGTCTTACATAAGAATCTTCCAATCCCTCATGTCTAACTATTGGTATAGCTATCTTACTGTTTAAGATAAGCAAAGGTTTGATTGTGAACTTGGGGGAGAAATTTTTGTAGGGTATATTGAAAGAATATAAGGATCGGGACTTGTACTAATATACGGAAAAACTGTACTGTTAAAACCGATGTTGATATAACAGTTAAAGTATCAGTGACACAAAACAGAAAAACATAACACAGTGGAATATAAAAGTAAGAACATAGAGATGTTTTTCTTTAAGCTGGTATGTAGAAAATACCAGCCGAGCCTGTGGCAAATATTCACTATAATGAATAGTGAATTTAACAAAACAATGTCCAAGCCTTCACTAGGTGAATCATGGAACTTCAAAGCTAAACTAATCAGAACAGTGCTACCTATTCTTTAGCTACAGGTCTAGACAAGTCTAGATGATCGAGATACAATCCCTATCCAACTGACAGCCGCAAAGTATAGCAAAAACAACAAGTACAATGACTAGAATCTTAATCAATTGTGAGCTAAGAGTGTTTCTAATCTTCTTGCTTGTTTCTGGAGTCGACCTTGTATATATAATAAGTTGTCCACGACTCCAGATCTTCTTTCCATGCTTATCATCATCTTCAAAGATCTTGTTGAGATATTCTCTTCAAGAATCAAATATTTTGATCTCTTTCCTTAAATAAGTCAAGATTTATTTGGCCTCCTTTATTTCTTCCAAATCTCCAGAATCTTCAACCTGTTAATCACAAGAAAACTACAACTGTCGAGCTAGGTTAAATATTAGTGAAGATAGGCAATATTCCAATAATATCCTGCCACACACGGAAGGAACTGTTAAGTTAACTGTTGATGTAACAATTTTCAACACAGTGAACTTTCAATCTCCCCCTTATTGCCTTTCTTCACAACACCTTCCCCCTTAATGGAAGAATTCTTCCCCTTGTTGTGATGAAACACCCAAACCACTGCTCAAGTCTGCTGCTAAACACCAAAAACTCACAGTATATGCTCTGGCATGATGCACCCAAAAAAAAAATTTTATTTGGAAAAACAAGTTGTGACAAAGGACAAAAATTAACCAAGAGATCCCTTAGTGGTACAAGCCTGCACCTGCAGAAAACTCCTAGTATCATGATATATAGCCAGTCCTAGTGTTTCTAGAGCTACTTTTGAATCAACTGTGACTCCAGCTTAAAATGCATCCTAACTCTATCCAGACTCAGCAGATAAGACAGTTTTCCACTCCCCCTTAAGTTAACCACCCAAAAAGAAAATGTCCTATAAAAAGAGATACAGTAGATGCCGTATCTCACTAGAGGAAACAGTACAGGAACAATCACACTGGGTCTTGAAACTTATGAATCAGCACTCAATAATAGGAGAAGAGAGGTTTAACACAGACTGCAGATTCATTAAAAAAGGAAGTAAGTGTTTGGGCTCTGTTTAATTTTCATGTTGGGACTCAATGTAGTCTTAGAGTGTCAAACTTCCATTTTGGAAAGTGAGTGAAACCCAGAGATTGCCAACAAATATAAAGTAAATAATATGCCTCCAATGGGCTCTTTTTCCATTTGGCCAACATTGGGCTCCTTTTCATTGGCCTCCATTGGGCTCTTTTTCCATTTTTTTTTACTTCCATAACAGGCAAACTGTAGTCCAATGCGAGGGGTTGAGGAAAAAAGAAAGTGCCAAGACTACAGACAAAAACCAAAAGACTTTTCAAGTACTATTCATCTAGTAAGATGCATAAACTAATTAACTCATGGACAAGGAAGACTTCAGATAAGCACGTACACACATCACTAACAAATACCCACTGTTAGACTGTGATGTTAAGTCAACAGTGACGACAATTCTTCACATTACATGGAGCACAGACCAAGAGATCTTCTCAGACTAGAAAATCTCTCAGTATCTAAGGGTTTTGTGAATATATCTGCAAGCTGATTGTTGGTTTCTATATGCTAGATATCTACAACTTGCAAATTTACTAAGTCCCTAAGGAAGTGATGCCTTATATCTATATGCTTGGTACGAGAGTGTTGTACCGGGTTTTTAGAAATGTTGATGGCACTAAGGTTATCATAGAACATAAGCAAGGTGTCACTCATAAGACCATAGTCACACAACATATTTTTCAACCAATTTAATTGAGTGACACAACTACCCGCAGCAACATATTCAGACTCAGCAATAGATAAAGAAACACAATTTTGCTTTCTACCATGATACTGAGTTTCTTCCCAGATAGAAACAACCACCACTGGTGGACTTTCGATCATCAATATCCCATGCCCAATCTGAATCACTGAACCCAATGAGATCAGTATTTGTTTCTTTTGTGTACCATAAACCAAGGTGTGCTGTACCACTGACATATTTGAGAATGCGTTTAACAGCAGACAAATGAGGTGTTAGGGGTTTAGCCTGATACCTGGCGCACACACAGACTGCAAACATGATGTCTGGTATGCTGGCAGAGAGATACAGAAGACTTCCAATCATGGACCGATACGGTGTTGAATCAACAGTTTCACCAACATCCTGTTTGCTCAGTTTGATGGTAGAATTCATAGGTGTGGAGGAGCTCTTAGAACTGTCCATTCCAAACTTTTTAATCAGATTTCGAGCATACTTTTCTTGGGACAGATAGATCCCATCCTTGCCTTGCTTGATTTGCAGTCCAAGGAAGTATGTGAGTTCACCAATTAAGCTCATCTCAAAAGTTCCTGTCATAGCTTCAACAAACTTCTTGACCAGTAAAGGGTTAGTAGAACCAAATACTATATCATCAACATATATATGTGCCACACATATGTCTTTTCCTTTGTGAAGGATAAACAAAGTTCTATCAGCCTCACCTATAGTAAACCCAAGATCAAGTAAAAAGGTTGTTAATCTATCATACCAAGCACGAGGTGCTTGTTTCAAACCATACAGAGCCTTTTTGAGCTTACAAACATGATTGGGAAAATGTGGATCTTCAAATCCTTTAGGCTGTTCAACATACACATCCTTATCAATTAAACCATTCAAGAAAGAACCTTTCACATCCATTTTTTGAAGAGTAATTTTGAGATAGCAGGCTATAGCAATTAGTAATCTAATAGATTCTAGCCTAGCAACAATTGCAAAAGTCTAATCAAACTCTACTCCTTTAAGTTGAGTAAACCCTTTAGCAACTAGCCTTGCCTTGTTTCGAGTAACTACACCATTTTCATTACTTTTGTTTTTGAAAATCCATTTAGTACCAATAACATTAATGTTAGAGGGTCTTGGGACTAAGGTCCACACATCATTAGTTCTGAACTGGTGTAGTTCCTCTTGCATGGCTTCAATCCAGAAATCATCTTTCAAGGCTTCATTTATGTTTTTAGGTTCTACCAAGGATACAAAGCATGTGTCATTTACCTTATTACCTTGTTGCTCAGTGCAGATATTGACTTTCATCATGTCTTTGTAATTGATCCTTGGTTTTTCTCTCAGCTGCCTACTGTCATTGGGACTGCCAATGATCTGTGTGGGAGGATGATCCCTTCTAACTCTTGCAGGTGGATCTCGCATCACATCATCCAAGTTTGACCCAGTTACCTGTTCATCAAACTTTGTGAGAGGTTCTTTATCATCAGATTCATCAGAGGAGGAGCTGGAATCTTCTGGAGAGGTTTATGTTCTATTAACTGTTGAATCAACAGTTGCCTGTAAATCTGGTGTGTCCTTGGCTCCATTGGTTCTGATTGCAACATCTCTTAACCTGCAATATCCTGTTCTTGGAAAAAACAACTAGAATCATCGAATTGGACATTGACTGATTCTTGTATAGTCATTGTCCTAGGGTTATAAACCCTATAGGCATGACTGTTCAAAGAGTAGCCAACAAAAATTCTTTATCATCAAATTTCCCCAGGTAATCTCTATCATTCAAGATATAACACACACAACCAAACACATGCATGTACTTAAGGTTGGGTTTCTTTCCTTTCAACAGTTCATAGGGAGTGGCATTGGTTCCAGGCCTAAGGTAAACTCGATTAATTATGTGACAAGTAGTGTTAATAGCCTCAGCCCATAATCTTTTGGACAATTTCATAGAGCTGAGCATAACTCTACCTATTTCTTGAAGAGTCCTGTTCTTTCTTTCCGCAACTCCATTTTGTTGAGGAGTTTTGGGAGCTGAGAATTCCTGAGAAATGCCTTTCTTTCACAGAATCGAGTAAAGAATTGATTTTCAAACTCTCTTCCATGATCAGATCGGATTCTTTTCACATAAGCATTATGAACATTCTTAACACGAGCACACGAGGTTTTGAACTTGTTAAAAGTTTCAGATTTTTCTTTGAGAAACGAGACCCAAGTAAATCGGGAAAAATCATCAACAATCACAAATATGTAGAGACTACCACCTAGACTAGCAACTTCAATAGGACCCATTAAATCCATATGCAACAAATCAAAACAAGCCTGAGTTCCTCTCTTTTGACTTTCAACAGTTAGAGGTTCGTGAGTAGCCCGAACTTGTTTTCCTTTTAAGCAATCACCACAAACAAGTTTCCCTGGACTGGTTAGTTTAGGAATTCCTAACACAGCCTCAGTTTTAACTAGTTTCTCCAGATTTCTATAATTAACATGACCCAATTTCTTATGCCACATTACAGAATCATTCAAGTGGACAACATTACACTTTAAACTACAATTCAGCACATAACAGTTATCCTGTGACCTGTACCCTGACATAACACAATCATAGTTGTCATTGCAAGATGTTTTATCAAAGTAGACACGCAGATCATCATCACATATGTGGCTTATGCTCAACAAGTTTGCAGCTAATCCATCTATTAAAAGGACATTCTTCAAGTTTGGAATTCCATCAAGATTTAGAACTCCCTTACCAAGAACCTTACCTTGTGTACCACTTCCATAGGTTACCAATCCTGATGATTGAGGGACAACTTCCTTCAAGAAATCCTTGGCACCTGTCATATGTCTAGAGCTGTCGCAAAGTAAACTGATGTTGGGGGTAGTTGTATTGCATCTCCTCAAACCTTTCCCATGCATCATGAAAAGATTCCTTATGTTTCTGAGAGAAGTTTTATATCATCCTCCTTTCTCTCATAACCCTTGCAAACCTTAGAAACCTCTTCAAGAACATACTCCTTAGCTTTTCCCATTCACTGACTTCTTCTTTGATTGAATCTATCCATCTTTCTGCTGCTCCCTCCAGTGTTTTGATGAAGAACCAGAATTTCAGCTCACCATCGGTTAACCCCTTCATCGAAAACTGCTCCACAATAGACTCGAATGTGTACATGAACTCGCATTCATTCTCTCCTTCTCTTCCTCCGAACTTTGGTAGTGCGCTATTTAGAGTTAGATCAAATCCATACTCCCTTACATGCGGCTAGATCCGGATTCCACTCCTTCTATGTTTCGGCATACTGATCTCCCTGATAGTTCTTTCGTCTTCTTCTTCCATCTTGCTTAACAAATGAGCTTACGCAGAGATATATAATAATATAATAATAAAGCAGATAAACGAATTTTAGGTTTTTTATAAGAAAATAAACAAATACGAAAAAGCAAATATTTTTGGGATTTTTTGCTGTGGGAATCGATTCCCACAGGTTGTATATATATTATTTTGGGTTAATGTTGTACGAATTGAAAGACAGTGCGTAAAGTAAAGTGAAAGAAAGAATTTAACTTATCTGGTCGAAACTTTCTTGAGCGGTCAAGTGTCCCCGTCAGCGGCGCAAAATTTTGATGTGCACTCAGAGATCTTGTTTTTCATTGTAGAACCTGTAATCCCTAAATACACTCTAGATTAAATTTATAAGTCGGAAGTCCTCAAATCCACAATATATAGCGAAAGGTTAACTCGGGATGTCGTTCTCCACAGACACTTAGCATTGGAATAAGAAAATAACGTTTGTGATTGAATGCAAAAAAGTAAACAGATTAATCTCAGATAGAATAATTAAATCGCACTAAACCATAAATTTCTTTGTTTGTAAATCAATGATGGACAGGCGTAAAGGATCCCCGACCTACCTCTGCGATGCTACACCCAACTACTTAGAACCAAACAACGCACTAGCCGTCTACATGTAGCAAGGAAACATGCCAAAAGATCAAGTTGTAGTTAATCCAGACTCCCTTACTAAACCAACAATGTGTTGTGTCACTCAACACACTATCTCATCACGTTTTCAGACAAATCACACAGGATAAAGTAAAGTCCGTTAACAAGTCGTAGTTAGTAAGAATATCCCACGTAAAGAGTCAGACGAATAAAGAACAAGCACAAATTACATTTTAAAACTAATTCATTAATATATCACAGTATATAAAGAAGTAGCAAAAGTAGAGTTACGGCGGTTCCACTTTACAAAAGAAAATTAGCTACTCATAATATTCTACAATATGCTGGAATCGAAATCATCAAGAACAGAACAAGAAGAAATCGATATCTGAGAAGAAAAGGAAAAGAAAAGCTTAGTCTTTGATGTCTTCGTGTACTTGCTAGGATTTCCTCATCTGAAGCTGTTCTTCGATCCTGATCCTTGTAGAAGTCGATCCTGGTGCTGTAGTAAGGTTAGGGTTTCACTTCCCCGAGGACTGGTTCTCTCTCAAGAGAGCTGCCTTTGGGGTCTCGCTTCCCCGAGGACTGGTTGCCTAACCGCAGGGTTTTTGGTAGGTGATGAATGATTTTGAGACCCCAAAGGTCTTATTTATACATGAGAATTCGAGCTCTGACCGTATTTAATGATTAAGGAAGGTTAAGTGGCGGGCTCTGGCCTATTGGACAGCAAAAAGGGCTCTTTCTAGGCCATTCTCGAGCCACTGCGGTCACCTAGTGGCCGCACAAGGCTCTCTGCAGTCCCCTGGTGGCCGCAGAGTGCGATTTCTTCACCTTTTTGTCTGTTTTCTTCGTTCTTCGATTTCGGGCTTCGTAAGTTCGTTTTCTCGGAAAGTGTCCTTCCTCAGCATTTCATATTTTTTCGAGATCTTCGGAACGGTAGGTAGCACGACTTCATCGGACTTCTCTAGCTCCATGTAGAATTGTCATATTCCCTTTCTTTTCTCGGTTTTGTACTTCTTGAACATGTCTTCTACAAAGTTGTAGCATCTTTAATTATCTTCGCATTGGTTGGTCGCATGACATATTTTGACTCCTCGAACTCCGTGCAACGGTCAATCCGGCATATTCGCTTCCTTGTCCCAATTTGGCAAAATTATGCCGTTTTGGTGCCTGAAATCGTGCAAATCCTCGAAAACGCGATCATGACCTACAGAAAACATGTAAAATTGGTAATTGGCCATAAAATGATACAAATATTGCATCTAGGGCTAAAAACGAGTGTCTAAAAGTATTCTATATTGCATATTTCATTGTCACATCAGTTAGACTTACAGTTTTGGAGCATTAAGAGATACTTCTCTTTAGATGAGATGTTTACACTTTTAGTAGATCTCGGAGAAGTAGGTGCTACAGAATGAACCTGAAAGAAAATGGAGTTTTGATTAAGTATCAAAACTTGTTCAGATATTTAAGTATCAGATGTGTCAGGTTTCTGAGTTACATGTGTCGCAACAACAGGCTCAGATGGCTTGACTTGTGAGGTGGAAGGACCCTCAGATATCTTTGGAGGAGACTTGGTCGTCTTATCCTCCTCTTCCATTTCTTTCTGAACCTGAGAATGAAAAGTGTTAGTACACTTTGAAAGATTGAGTAGGATTTCACACACATTGGTATTTGAGATTTCTACCTCTCTGACAGGAGGCTCAGATATGTGTTTTTCAGAGACCTGTGAGGTCTCTGGTATATCCTCTGATGTCTCTGGGTTTTCAGCCACATCATCTTTCTTCTCACTTGGTGCCTTTAAGAAACATAAGAATGTGTTAGAAATTTCATTGGAGGGAGATCTCTGAGAATACAAACTAGAATCTTCAGCTACCTGTGTAACAGGCTCAGATTCCTTTTCCAGCTTCCTCTCCTTCCTTAGTTCCTTTTTCAGCCTGTAACAAAAATAAATCAGTAAGGTACAAAACATATAACATACAATTTTTACAAGTAAAGAGTTAACCACTTAGTAACCTGATCAATGTCAGGCTGATTGGTCTCTGAAACTCGTGTTGATTCACTGTGACAGCATATGAACACTTGGTCTGATTCGTATTCGATTATTCTGAAATGCTACCGTGTCTATTTCCCTTCTCTTGATTCAAAACCCATTTTAGTTTATTTAGTTTAATCTTCACAACAAACTCAATTTTACAAACCGTTACTTCAAACTCTTACGTTTGATACATGAAAACGTCATAGTTGCCTAGTTAGCTCCTTGAGAACGATCTCGTAGTTAATGTATGTTTACAACAACTGCTTTAGTTACTTTATTTTATCAAGTACTAATTTGAGCACATCAGTGACCAGGCTTCTTTTGCCATTTTAGCACCCCACAGTTTGCAATGTATATGATCTGGAGTAGAATGTATAATGATATATCTTGCTAGACCATCCAGCCTGTTTCTCTTGGAATCTTCAGATGTCCAGGGATGTCTGGGCTTTGCTTCATAGGCAATTTTTGCTGTTGGTCTTGTGCCTGAGGATGTGCTGGTTGTTGAAGATCCAGCAGCATCTATTGTATCTTTGTCGCGACCACTAGATACTTTAGTGAATTGCTTCTCAAGTTGAATGACAATAGGGCCATTCTTTATCACTTCGATCATTTCATCACTGATAGCTTCCAAGTGGAGAATTATGTTGTTCTTCCATTTCTCATAGTTCTCTGGCTTAAGAGTGAGTGCATCACTTAGAGACATCCTGCAACGAACACACTAA
The DNA here is from genome assembly GCA_026545765.1 of Plantago major. Taxonomy (NCBI): domain Eukaryota; kingdom Viridiplantae; phylum Streptophyta; class Magnoliopsida; order Lamiales; family Plantaginaceae; genus Plantago; species Plantago major. The sequence goes on along the minus strand of CM048844.1, from coordinate 61,330,380 downwards.
ACAAACAAAGCAAGTGCAGGTGGTGAGCTGTTAGTAGGCACTTATCTAGAATCTAGGTTTAGTGCAGAAGGTTAAAGAACATCTTGCTCTGATACCACTTTTTGGTCCAGATAACGGCAAAGTAAAAGACGAGAGGAGTTGGGGGGGGGGGTGAATAGTCTTTTCAAACATTTGTCAATAAAACAGTTTCTCAGATATCTGTGAAGGTATCTGATACTTATAATCAGAAAGCGCAAGACTTTGTGATAAGTGCACGTGCTCAACAAGCTATAATGTGTGTAAATACTCAGCAAGCATTAAATAGGCAATAAATAATGTGCAGTAAGTAAATAACACAATGCTTTATAGTGGTATCTGAGGGTGGCGTAATCCCTCAACTAATCCACTCATCCTTTCTCAGGACTTGATCCACTATGATAAGAAGTTGAGTTCCCCTTACAAAATCCTATCTCTTGATCCCTTTTACACTAGGTTCCCAACCAAGTGTTCCCCCTGAGTTATCCCCGACTTTCTCAGTCAAGTACTTCCGCTACTTAGTAACCTTTGAGCTATTCCTTAATTTTCCAAACTAAGTACTTCTTATGCTCGATGCCTGTTTGGTTATGGTAGTTTGTCAAGTGAGCTAGCTCTTATAACTTATTCAGTTATCTTAGAGAGCTCTTATAGAATCAATCTTACTTAATGCACTTTGTAATGTATCGTAAGTTGTTCTTTACTGACCTAAGTATTGATGTTGTTCAAGAGAATGAATCTCAGATATAAGACGCAAATTTATCCTTGGATTCAACTCTTTCACAATATGCAATTCTTGTTTAAGGATTAGGACACTTAGAACTTTCGTGCTACTTAGAATTCAAGATCTTTTGTCGCAACCGAAATCTAGAGAGTAAGTAGGTAGAAGGCTTGTATGCTTTAATGTAAGATTGTAGTTCTGTGTATTCAGTGTGTGTCTTTCAAGCATTCTAAGTGGTGTTTGAAAATCATGTCGTTTGAATAGTATCCGTTAGGCACAATGAAATTCAAACTATTGATATCTGATGATAGTAGGACAGTGTGCTTTGTCTCTTTACAGAGATTTCCTCTTTTGCTCAGACATCTCTGTCTACGTAATAAATGCACTGTAATAACTTTTGTCCTGTTGTCTCAATGGAACAATACAAGCTATCTGAGGCTTTGCATATCATTACTCAGTAAGCATTAGGTATCAAAAACCTATTGAAATACTTGTCTTCCAAAGACACTTAATTTATTCAAGGTATCTGAGCCAATCATTCTGAGGAGACTTTTCTCCTTAGTCTTCAGCAATCTTGTGCAGTCTCTTGATCTTCAAAAATGAGCTCCTTTTGTTGGATTCTTGCTTCTTGGTCTTCTTCAAAGATATAAAAATTACATTCAGAGACCTAACATCCTATACAAGAGTTGCTAGACTAACATACTCAGTAAGCTTCCTCTTTTACAATGTTCAAGAGAATTAAGAGTACTAGTTACCTTTCTGAACTAAGATAAGTCATTAGGGTTTACTGATCAAAATCTAAACAGATATTCCTAACACAAGGAAACGATAATATACTACCGTTCGTTATTTGAATCTTAGCTACTCGCAAGCTTCGAATCAAATACTACATAGGGTGTTTGATTCGCGGTTACTATTAACGTTGAATCAAATACCTTGCACAGCAGAATTATATACATCATATAATAGTCAAACATATTATATATGTATATATATCAAGAACCTAGTATGCATACTACGGTTCAAGAATCACCTTTTTACTCCTATTGACTGGCTAGCTGAACTTCTCTTCAACTCGGAAATTCTCCAATCCAATCAGTGAATATACGAACAAATCATGAACCACGAACGGAACCTCGAACCGCATGCCTAGTCGAAGTCGACTCCCTCCCCCACCTTGCAGGTTTTGGCCGAACTTGAATGGGGAGATGCAACTTCGGTTTCGTCTCCTTTCTTCATGTATAGTGATCAACACCTTTGTATTTCTTTAGCTTCCAATTGTTTACCACAAAGTAGTTATGGTGTGGGCATTAACGAATGATATTCGAATTAAGAAAGAAGGCTATGGTTTCAAGGTGAAAGTGTATTCAAGAGAAAGAGAGAATAGAATAAGACTCTAGAGAAGAGAGTTTTATGAATGTGTCTGCCTTCCTTCACAATGACCCTAGGTATGTATATATAGAATTGGGAAGAGAAAATACATTCCCTAATGACAATGTGGCCGGCCATACTCATGGATTGGGCTAGGAGATTTGTTCTCCTAGTTTCTCTCAATTTGAAGTCCTAAGTAAGTTAAAATTACAAATCAAGTGAAACTAGAATATCCTAGATGTATTCAAAGATCTTTCCACAAATCTTTAATATATTTTCAAATATTAAAAATAAATAAATTAAAATTAATTTTCGTGCAACACTATTTACCCAACTTTGGTAAATTGTGCATTGGCCCAAATACTTTAGAAACATGATAAAAGTGACTTGAAAAGTTTCTACTACAAACCTAACACTTTTAAATCACATGTTCTTTATCAAATATTATTTTCATCTTCCAAATGACATATTTGATTATCTTCATTCACAAACTATGAAACTTTCATTAATTGTAAATTAATCCCTGGACTTTCTAGTATACTCTAAAGTGTTCTAACACTTTCCCCATGTATACATGACACTTATATTATTAATCTATATATAATAATATATATCAAGTGTCGTAATTGCAACTTTTAGAGACTTTCAATTTAGCCCATGTACTTTAATTGAGTCCCATATCCTGATGTTCCTATTAATTACTCCATCTGTTTCATTAATAACTTCCTAACTTTCCATTTTTGAGGGTTCCATTAGAAACTTCCTAACCCATAAATGGAAAAAATTTACCCCACTAACTATTTTTTATTATTTCTTTTTCATGTTTTATAATCAATTTATTTAATCTCTCTCTTACATTATCATCCACTTACAACTTGACCAATATAATACCCCGCACAAACTATTTTTAATGCATATTCTTTATTTTTAAGAAAAAGTAGCATGCTAGGAAGTTTTTAATGGACATCATTCAAAGTACTACACTTCTTTCATACATCATTCAAAGTACATCTTAGACTTCCCGAGTCTAAATGTAAATGAATCATACATCATTCAAAGTGCTACACTTCTTCCAAACATTTAAATGAATATTAAACGAGGTTTGTTATTACTACTTGCCCAGTAATGATTCTGCGAAAGACGACGATGGACCTAGCATCTTTTTGGGCTTCAAACACATATGTTTCCTATCCCGGACCTAGGGATGTAGCAAGACCCTTGTGTTAAACCTCAACAAGACTCCACATAAACTTGTGAGGCTGCACTGAAGTAGAATATCTTACAAGATCAAATCATTGTAGCCCATTGATGATAGTATCAGAATACCCGCAACTATGGACAAGCTTGTTAAATTATATATGTATATATAAGATCCTTCACAGTTGACTCGTAATTCGAATATAGGCAAAGATGTTGACCTTGTTTCGATTACCTATTTATCCATGAATACCATTGGTTCTATACAACGATTCCAGTTTCCAACAAGGAAACTTGAGCTGAGTACCTCGACTTGCAACCCCAAACCAACTTAGCATGGGAGTATAACTTTTATGCTCTTTTCACGGAGTAATGAATCCATTTCTTTCACACACGTTCCCGTCTATGTGAAACAAAGCGACCCAGATAACGTAGGATTGTTTCCCCTATAGGTGAATTCTACCTAGTTCCCAAAGATAAATAGAGACGCACATTAGTTCGTCCATGTGAAGACTAGTTAAGATCCGTCGCATCTGATCATCGGTGACAATACTAATATTGAGCTAATTACTACACCTTATTCAACGGTATTGGTTAGTGAATGCTCGCTTCTCGTCGTGTCCAATCATTTATGATTTATCCCTAAATCATACAAGTGTAATTCATGTCTGATCACTCAGGATCACCGACTAGGATAAGACGGCCCACTTATTTGGCCAAGGATTACACTAACGACTTTATCCTTATATTCTAATCCAAATGATATGACACCGTCGTTGACTTGTTTAATGTACATTATGCTTACAAGTGTAATCCACTGTATACATCCCATGTATACTTGACTGAAGTTTGCATGATGTGCATTTAGATTTCAAGATATATGTCTAAGTGTCTAATTTCATATATAAATGCAGAATAAACACAGGCAAGGAATTTGTATAATACGATTCGTTTTATTTCAACTACCAAAATATGGCTTATTACAATCAATATTTTCACCACGGGCATAACACTACCAACAAAATCTACATGTCCGTGAAGGTTGATGGCATGTAAACCAAACTGACATGCACAAACGTGCAGACTATCGGTAAAACAGACACTTGCAAAAGTTTGAGACAAAAAGAGTCCAATGAGGCCAAGCAATAAAGCATACAAGTCATTTTTAATGATTGTAAAAATAGTATGCAATGTAAAAAAGAAAAAGAAAGAGGGAGAGAGAAGCAGTTACTCTTTCATTTCTTTGCTTAGAGTCGTGTGCTGAAGTCCCTTTCAACTTAATTAATTGAGTACATTAGCATAAGAGAGTTGTGGCAACTTGTGACGAATATCACCACCTAGTTTTTGTTAGAGAGAGAGAGAGAGAGAGAGAGAGAGAGAGAGTTGAGTACATTAGCAAAAGAGAGTTGTGGCAACTCGTGACGAAAGTCTCCATCTTGTTTTTGTTAGAGAGAGAGAGAGAGGGGGGGTTGTTATCCCCGGAACTGTGGCCTTATTTCTTCGATGATAATCCACCGGACCATACGATTTTTGGATTTTTACCGACGAAAAAAAAAGAAAGAAAAGAAAAAAAAAACATTTCTAAGTCGAATCAAATAGAGAGAGAGAGAGAGAGTTGCTAGTTAAACACCTGTGAGAGATTACCGAGCTAAACTTAAGTTTTATTTACCTTGAAAATGAACTAGTGTGATTTCAACTTGCGTTTCTACCGATGAAAGGAGGATTTAGTTCTCCACATACCTTCAAGATATTTTTCAATATTGGGGATCAGGCGCGTACGGCCAGCCGTTTGAATCACCAATGCCCTGTTTAAGGTCGTATGAATTCGTTAAGTCAGGTTCAGAGAAAGAAACAAATGGAATATCTGGATCACGCTGTACTGCTGACAGATAATCATCCAAAAGAGGCATTTTTTCCATATGATTAAACCACGCATCAAAGAAAATATAAGAAGATTGACCCTGAAGTTTTTCCTTGAAGGAAACACCTTGTTTAATTGAACTGTTTGCTTCAGCCATCTCATCATCTTCCACAAGATTAGCGGCAAGATGAGGTTTAGGCGGTGGCGGTGGGAAGGGAAAACTTGGGAGAACTCTAGAACTAGAGAGCATTTTCCTTGGAGAATTTTTTTTTTTTTTTTTTCATAGCGGCAAGATGAGGGTTTTTTTTTTTAAATAGAAACAAGTACAATACTAGAAAAGAAAAGGGCTTCGATGGCAGGAAAACAGCGGGGGCGACCGCGTAAAATTGTGTCGGGTTTCGTCTCGTGGAGAATTGCGTTCGCAAGAGGAGAATTCCATCATTTTAGAGGCAAATTCTAATCCCATTAGGGTTCCGGATGGGAAAATTCCTGAGAAATCTCTGTCGGATTTTGAAAGAGTTGCTGTGGGAGATGACAATCATAATTCTACAGAGAGATCAGAGGTGCAGAATCATGAGGGTAATGAGCAGATTCGAGGTCCCAAAATTGGTGAGACACAGATCTGTGATGGCTCTTGGACAAGTCTGTTCGTGGGATACAGATTGGCGTAATTCCCATCTTTTCCCAATCTGCGTTTGTCATTATGGGGTAAGGAAAGTCTCAGTAAAGTAACTAGTGCAGTAGGTATCTCTCTATTTGCGGATGAATGCACGGCTAAGCAAATGCGAATTTCGTATGCGCGAGTTCTTGTGGAAGTGGACGTAACGAAGGATCAGATAGATTCTGTTGTGATATGTGAACCAAATGGCAGGGAGTTTGTCTAACCTATTGATTATGACTAGTTTCCTCTTTATTGCAAGGAATGCGTTCGAGTTAGAACGATTGTGCCAAATCTCATCTTCACATTAATCCAACTAGAACCTTTTTGCCTCAATATTCTGGTGTTCCACCTGGAAAAATATGGAAGCCTAAGCAGGTCACTGTTCAGTCCAATAATGAAAAGACTGATACTACTCAAGTCGAACAGGGCTCTTTTTTGGATTGGACAATAGTACGCTCAAAAATGAAAGATAAAGGGAAACAGGTAGTTAATCAGGATAATCTTCAGCTACAAAATGATTTCCATCCGTTGTCAGCACTAGTGGATTTTGGGTCAAAGGATACAACTGTGAATCGAGAGATAGAGCCTGGCGGGCCGGGCTTGTCTTTGCAATGATTTTTGCTTCTTGGAATGTAAGGGGGTTAAATAAAAGTGCTCGGCAAGCAGAGGTTACCTCCTTCCTCACTAGTACATGCTTGTCTTGTATGTGTATTTTGGAAACTAAAGTCAGAGAGAAGAATTTTGTTGTAAATCGTAAATTTTTAGGCGATAATTGGGTGGTGGCTGCTAATTATAAATTCTCTAATATTGGTCGTATCTGGCTCGTGTGGGATTCGTCTAGAATTAAACTATCTTCGGTTTTTAAATCTTCTCAGATGATACATGGGTATCTGGAAACAGTAGATGGTAAGCATATATTCTGGATTTCTATGGTTTATGGTCTACATACTATTGTGGATCATCAAAGTATGTGGGAAGACTGACGCCACATCTATGCACATGTAACAGGACCTTGGGTAATTCTTGGTGATTTTAATTATGTGTTTACAACCTGTGACAGAATTGGGGGAAATGATATTTAGGAAGCAGATTACAGAGATATGGTAAATTTGGTAAATGATCTTAACTTGCAGGAAATTGATACTAGTGGCAGGGAATTTACTTGGTCCAATATACATTCTAATGGACTTAGGCTATGTTATTTTCAACTGAAAACTCATTCGATTCCTGGGATTCGATTCAAATTCGTCTTGATTCATCCATCTTGATTCGATTCGATTCATTAAATTCATATTATTATTATTATTATTGTTGTTGTTGTTGTTGTTGTTGTTGTTGTTGTTGTTAATAATAATAATAATAATATTATTATTATTATTATTAATATTATTTTATCATTTTTTTACACACCCGATCTTTTGTACGAGGAAAATAAGAAAATTTATCCAATTGAGTTATTTTCAACTTTTTTTCTTTCTTTCTTTTTAATACGACTTTTAGTAGATCAATGAAATAAAGAGTATAGTTACAATTTGAACTAACAAAAAATCTACATGTTCAAAAACTCCAAAACAAGTTAAACCAAACCAAAAATCGGACCAAACTTTATAAAAATAATATTATATATCACAAATATTGAAAAATGGCATTTATTCCTCTATATTATCTTCCTCGGGCTCTATATTATCTTCCTAAGCTCTATATTGCCCGGAATAGGCCAAATTCTCAATGTCATCTCCTCATGCACCTCGATCATCGTTTCTTTCCTTGTCGGGTTCAATAAATCATTATCCACTCCACCTTGGACATTGATATCATGTTGCAAAACTGGTATTTCAAGTTTACACATGCGCATAAAATTATGCAGAGTGAAGGTAGCAACAATCACGTATATTTGATATGTGTCTTCCATTTGAGGCATCGTATAAAGTACCTTCTACGCAGTTGGTTTCAAAGTTTGTTATACAATAATAAATAAAAATATAAAATGACAGAAAAAAGAGTAGGAAGAATGTGAGAAAGATGACAAAAATAATATATTTTTTTAATTGTGATTATATATACCATCATATAATTGTTATTATTATTACACAATAATTTCTTGATTCGATTCGATTCGATTAGTTTCAGCTTGATTCGATTCCATTCGATTCGATTCGATTCCATTCATTTTAGTTGAAGAATTTCAGTTGAAAAGAACATAGCCTTATTTACTCGAAGTTGGATAGGGCCTTTGGAAAGGTGGATTAGCTAGACAATTATGGTGGAATTCGGGCAGTTATAGATCAACTTCTGATCATTCTCCGGTAGTCCTTACTTTGGAAGCACCAGTAGCTCGGCCTGAAAAGCAGTTTCGTTGTTTGAATATACTATCTGAGCATGATAATTTCTTTGAGGCAGTAAATAAGGTTTGGAATCAGAATGTTGGAGGGGTAAAGATGTTTTCGGTATGGAAACATTTAGGTTATGTGCGAGGCGAGCTTAAGAAGTTAACTATTCGGTACTCTAATGTTCCCGAGAAAGTTGCTTGAAGTAGGGCAGAGTTGTTACACGCCCAGCAAGTTCAACAAAGTGATTTGCTAAATCAAGACCATGAAAGGAAAGTCTAAGATCTTATTATTCAATTAGATAAATGGCTCGATGTGGAGGGTAAAATTCTGCAGCAGCGGGCTAAGATTAATTGGCTCAAATTTGGAGATGATAGTTCAGCTTTTTTCCATGCAAGTGTCAAGTCAAAGAATAGGCAACAGGTTATAGCAGTACTTAATAGCCTTATTGGAGACCTTTTGGTGACACCTGATGAGATAGAGAGGGAAGTGGTTGGTTTCTACCAACGCTTATTAGGAGAAAGAGCTACTAATTTAGATGATATTGCTTTGGTGGCTATTGATGCGCTCAAAATTAATACTTATAAAACACAAGTAGTAAAGCGATTGTTATAGAGAGACAAGGCTTAAACCACAGGGTCGTTCTCTCAAGGAATTGATTAAGCTAGTTCTACTGAATAGTCTCGCTTGTGTTGGTTGTGAACAGATAGTGTGGATAGTGATACTTCAACCCTATAATAAAATCTAACATGCACAAGACAAGGTAAAACCTTGGTCATTCAATTCTACAAACAATGAAGCTAAATAAATTATTTCATGAAGTATGTTGATACGAAGATGACCAATTAAGGATACACTAATCGCAATTCATCACCTTGCTATTGAGAGTACAACCAAATAAGGGCTATAAGTACGTAATCACTAAAAAGAGCCTGTCACGAGCTATGCAATCATACGGATATGGCCTAATGGATGATTAAATACTAACAAGTTCATACCGATACAACAAGATTCAGTAATCAGAGGTAACAACCTGTCACGTACAAGCTAAATAGTAGTTGCACGATTGATACCTGGATACGTCAGTGACAAGACATCGTTTGAAAGGAATTAATGCTTCTATTGCAAGAGAGATTGAATCTCTAGAGTGTTTACAATGCTTGAAATTGAAAGAAAATAGACTAAGAAGGTCTGAAGATATGTTAAAAATGAGTTTCAAATGGTCTATATATAGAAACCTAGGAAGTTACAATTCAAAAATCGTGAAAAAACAGCCATATTTCGTGGGTTGAACAGGGCTCACCGCGGTGAGCTCCATTTGAAAATGAGCTCACCTCAGTCTAGAATCAGCAAAACAATTTTCTGAAATTGTGGACCGAGGTGAGGCCTTTTTGGCTAAAGGCTCACCGCGGTGAGGTCCCTTAACGGGAAAAATGCAGTTTTCCCCACTTTATTCTCCATGAACTCCCTTTTAACCACTTCCTAGTCACCCCTTGGAGTAGTTGGCCCACTAACACCATGATACGCTTCTAGAAGCCCTCGAATGAACTCCAATTCGCGTACGATCCTCCAACTTCAAGCCAATTTACCTAAAAAACTACAAAAACACACAAAATACCAAAACGTAAAAAAACAATAAAACACTATAAAAAAGGGTTAAAGGACATAACAAAATACGGTAAAAAAAGACCAAATGAGTCGTTAAAATATCGACTCATCAGTTGTCCATCAAGGCCCACGGCTAGGTCGGGATGACCAAATTTCTCTTGTTGCTCTGGTTACGTCAAAGGAAGTATATGCAGCGCTATAGGGGATAACAAAGCGCCAGGAGGGAATGGTTTTAATGCCAAATTTTTCAAAGACGCATGGAGAATAGTCCAGAAAGATATTACTTAGGCTGTTTTGGAGTTCTTTCAAACCAGGAAACTCCTTAAAGTGTTTAACTGCACTATTCTCACTCTTTTGTTGAAGAGGAAAAATCTAGCTAATATCAAGGAGTATCGACCAATTTCGTGTTGTTCTGTTGTAGATAAGTTAATCTCCAAAATCTTGACGGCGCGAATGAGTAGTGTCTTGAATGGTGTAATTGGTAGTGCATTTGTTCCTGGAAGATTGCTGCAAGATAACATGTTGATGTCAATGGAATTGGTGAAAGGATATACCAGAAAACATATCTCCCCACGGGCCATGATTAAAATAGATATTCAAAAAGCATAAGATATCGTGGAGTGGGGGTTCTTGGAGGCACTCTTATTTGAATTTGTCTTTCCTAGGCTATTTGTGGAGTGGATTATGGCATGTGTGACTTATGTTTCTTATCAGATCAACCTTAACGGTATGAGAACTCGTGCTTTTAAAGCTGGAAGGGGTCTGAGGCAAGGTGACCCCATGTCGCCGTATCTTTTTGTGTTGGTAATGGAAGTACTTGGTAGAATGCTTAATACAGTGAAACAAATGCCGAACTTCAATTTTCACTCGCGTTGTGAAAGATTAAATATCACGCATTTGTGCTTTGCTAGTTTTTTCCAGGGGTGATTTTACTTCAGTCCGTATCATCATGGATAAATTCAATAAGTTCACAGCTGCATCATGGTTTACAACAAATATTTCTAAATGTGAATAGTTCTTCGGGGGAGTGATTAGCGAGGTCAGAAATTTAATTTTGCGGGAGATTCATTTAATTGAGGGGAGCATGTCATTTCGCTACTTGGGTGTGCCTCTTTCAGCCCAACGAGTACATGTTAATCATTATCAGCCGCTGATTCAGAAAATGACATAAAGAATTTCACACTGGACCTCAAAGTTATTGAGCTATGCCGGGCGTATTAAGCTTGTGTGGAGTGCATGTCCTATTCGGCATCCAGAACTTTTGGGCCCAGGTACTACATTTTTCTAGTTTTGTTCTTAATAATGTGAATGCTATTTGACAGAGTTTTCTTTGGAAAGGGTCTGCAGATATCTCACATAAGCCTTTAGTTGCCTGGGATAAAGTGTGCGTGCCGAAAACTAAGTGTCGGTGGGTTGAATTTGATTAACATTGAGGTTTGGAATAAAGCTACTCTCATAAAGCTCTTGTGGGAAATTTGTTACGGAAAAGATACACTTTGGGTAAAATGGATAAATGCTTACTATTTGAAAGGGCGAGATGTTTGGTCGGCAGAGGTACCAAGTGCTATAACCTGCATTTTACAAAAGGTATTCTCTTATCGAAATTTGATACAAAATTGTGAAGTGTGGGATACTATGAAGGTTGACGGGGTGTACTAAACTAAATTGGTATACCACCACTTGATGCAATATGGGGATAAGGTTCCTTGGCGACATTTGGTAATTGGTAATTATGCGCGTCCCCGAGCTATTTTTGTGTTGTGGCTGGTGTGTTGGGACTGATTGGCGACCAAAGAACGCTTGCGTTGGATTGGGATACTAGATGAGACAGCGTGTGCAAGTTGCGACCATGTGAAAAATGTAAACCATTTGTTCTGGGGCAATTAATGTTGTGTCTGTGGGTTTTTATAACTGGGGAATTTATGTTGTGTCTATGGGTTTTATAAATGGGGGAATTAATGTTGTGTCTGTGAGTTTTTATAACTGGAGAATTTATGTTGTGTCTGTGAGTTTTTATAACTAGGGGAATTAATGTTGTGTCTGTGAGTTTTTATAACTGGAGGAATTAATGTTGACCGCGCGCTGGTCTGACCGCTAACCGCGAGCAACTTAAAAAAGTGGCTTTTCCTATTCTAATGGAAAGTCAGACCTTTTTCTAGAATTAGACTAACGGGCTGTTTGGGATAAAGTTTACGTCCCGTTTTAATTGAGTGGGATTTCACTTCCGTATTTGGCCATCCCATCATAATTGAGACAATATTGCTATTTTATAATTGAACACAACTCAATTAACTCAAACTCTATATAACAAACATACAAAAACACCTATAAAATTTTAATTCTATACCAAATACAAAATTTCGCAACCCCCTATGTCCCATGAATCTAGTCCAAACAACCCGTTATACTCCCTCTGTCCCATGAATCTAGTCACGTTAGCAAAAACTTCTAACATGTGGTCAACCCACGAATCTTGTCCGGTTATACAAAAATAGCAAAACAGTACACCCACTTAACTCCACTAACTCAACTATCTCTCTTACTTTTTTCATTCTTTATCATTATATATCTTATCTCTCATACTTTCTCTATTTTTTATCATTTCTTTCCCCAACAACAAACATTAAACAATTCAATTTCTTAAAAAAAGTGCCGAAAAGAAATTGGACTAGATTTATAGGACATATGGAGTACTTGATAAAAATTTGGTAAAATTGTAAGAGAATTTTTTTTTACACTAATAACTTTTGTCCGTTTTTGAACATATTCCACAACCTTTTTTTTTTTCACACTAAAACGTTTAGCAAAATTTTGACGTTACACTAAAAATTGACGGCCGTTAAGTTTGTATTTTAAATCACACTAAAACTTTTTAAAAAATTTGCACCCGCTACCAAAACTTTTCTCCAGTTTTTTAAATCACACCAAAACCTTTCTTGACTGGTTTGAGTTATTAAAATATATATTCGCATGAATTGGTTGGGGTTGTTGGTCTAGTGGTGGTTGGATTATGCATCGTATTCGGCGTGACTTTTGCTTTTAGCAATCAAATTCTTCATAGAATTTGTTGGTTCAATGTAGAGATTTAAGGCACTGCATATGTGCCTATGTCAATTGTGTATCTTCCTGCGTTTGGATATAAAAAATGACACAAAGCTACTCATATATGTGGAACGAGCATATAATTTTGGTGCCTTCTTTTTGGTAATTTTATTGAAGCAACTAGGAGGGATGGAATGTTAAGAGAGCTCGAACACTTAATTTTATAGACAGAAGAAAACATATGAATGCCAATTAATATACTAATAAATTTTGTCATTTATTATTCGTGTACTCTAAAATTTGACATTCACCATATAATTATGCAATATCTTATTGATATATTTATCATAAAAGAAAACACAAAATTACAAAACCCACCCCTCCAAGATGGGCTCTTTGCAGATTAATACCCGCTATTTGAACAATTACAAATGATTCCAAAAATTGAACTGAGATAGAAAACTAATTACAAACAAACCCATTAGTCAACGCCGATGCTGATGTCATCCGGGATAATGGCCGGAGACACATCCCAGTGATGACATGGACTGCCATGTCATCATTCCCGCCATTAACAATGGGTTTATTTGTAATTGTTTTGAAAATCAATTTGGTAGGGCAATTGGTTAGTGTTTGACATATACGCGCGGGTTATATGTAATTGAATTGTTAGTGGCTGGGTTCATATGTAATTGATTTTGAAATTTTCAAAAAAAAACTAGCCGTTACTAGCCGTTTTTTTTTTTTTTTAACTTTTGGCCTTTACATAGGGCTTCTTTTCCCCATTTTGCACCACTTTTCTTCATCCAATCTTACTAAATTGATACACATCTTCTCAATGGCAAACAATGGCTCATGTTCGAATGATAGAAGGGCTTCTTTTTGTCGAGATTTCAATTGCCAACGGTATTGCATGGTGGTAACTTCCAATAGTACGAAGAACAATGGTAGATTGTACTATCGTTGCCCTCAACATGGTTTCTCTCATTGGTACAACTTGGATGATGATATTGGAGTTTCTCAACAATAATCATAGGAGTATGGAGAGTCAAGCACTATGAGAAATGAAGTTGCAGTGCGAAGAATTGAGGATCCAGATGGTTTGCTTAGAAAACTTGTAGCAATTAACCTAGTGTTGTTTGGTGTATTCTTTGTTTGGTGCATTCTTAGGTTGTTTGATCTTGAAGATTATTAGCTAAGCAAGTATTATATATGGTAGGTAAGCAAGTATCAGATGTATGGAATTTATGAATCCAAAATGAGAAATAGCATTCCATAAAAATCCAAATCAACTTCAGTTTACAAGGCTAAATAACAAAACTGATCAAGGCTTAATCAAAATCCAAATCAACTTCAGAATTCTGCCAAAAGGACATAGCCTAACAAATTTAGAATGGACCAATATTCAAATAAACACAGTTTCAAACAGATAAACTGTTAGGAATATCTGTTTAGATTTTGATCAGCAACCTAATGACTTATCTTAGCTCAGAAAGGTGGTTGGTACTCTTGGTTCACTTGAACACTGTAAAAGAGGAAAATCACTAAGTATGATAGTCTAGCAAATCTTGTAAAGGATGTTAGATCTCTGAATGTAATTTGTATTTCTCTGAAGAAGACCAAGAAGAAGGCATCCGGCAGAAGAGTTCAACATATTTGAAGATTTGAAGACTGCACAAGATTGCTGGAGACTAAGGTCATCAGATACCTATGTCCAGATATCTTGAAGAAACAAGTGTTTTTCAATAAACAAGTATTGCAAAAGATATCTGAGAATACAAGGTTTCTAAACGAGGAAAAGTGCCCACAGATATCTACACTCAGATACCTTGGATAAAAACTATGTTTCTGGAAAACAAAGTTGTAACAAGTATCTGGAGATGTGAAGGTCTCTGGAAAGAGACGTGCAATGCTTCAGAAAGCATGCATAGTTCGTTAACTCTGGGACAAAGTATATTACGGTCAAGAAATGCGCGGCAGACGAAATGTCCGAACAAAATGGCGATCTCGAGAAGAAGACAAACGTACAACAGTACTATACTCAGATATCAATAGTTTGAATTTCATTGAGCCTAACGCATACTATTCAAACGGCATGATTATCAACTATAAATATCAACACTTAGAATGCTTGAAATATACACAGAACTTACACCAAGAACACTAAGCACTATTTTTCAAACTCTCAAGCATACTACTTACCTTCAAGCTTTCTGTTGCGACCAAAGCTCTTGATTATAAGTAGCACAAAAGTTCTAAGTGTCCTGATCCTTAACAAGCATTGTTATCTGTGAAGGAGTTGAATTAAGATTGCATATCTGAGATACATTCTCTTGAACACTTATCATAGACTTGGGTCAGTAAAGAACAAGATACCATACATTGAAAAGTGTATTAAGTATACTTGATTCATAGAGCTATCTGCATAACTGAATAAGTTATTAAAGAAGCTCACCTGACAAACTACCTTAACCAACACCTTAATTGGCGTGGAGTACAGGAAGTACTTAGTTTGGGAAACTAAGGAATAACTCCAAGGTTACTGAGCATAGGAAGTACTTAGTTTGGGAAACTAAGAAATAGCTCAAAAGGTTTCTAAGTACTTGGCTGAGAAAGCCGGGGAATAACTCAGGGGGAACACTTGGTTGGGAACCTAGTGTATTTAGGAATCGAGAGAAGATATTTGTAAGGTTAACTCAATTATCTGTCTTCTAGGCCTGAGAAAGGCCGAAGTGGATTAGTTGAAGGATTACGCCACCTTCAGATACCACTATAAAGACTTGTGTTATTTACTTTCTGCAATTTATTACTCGCTTTATTTACTTTGCTAAGTATTTACACATATCTTGCTGAGCACGTGCACTTATCACAAAAAGTCTTCCGCTCTCTGAAAATAAGTATCAGATATCTTCACAGATATCTGAGAAATTGTGTTTATCGACAAAAGTTTGAAAAAGACTATTCACCCCCCCCCCCCATCTAGTCTTTTACTTTGCCGTTATCTGGACCACAAGTGGTATCAGAGCAGGAGGTTCCCAAGCCTTCTGCACTGAACCTAGATCCCATATAAGTGCCCACTAACTGCCTTTCACCTTCACTTGATTTGTTTGTTTAGTGTGTTTCTTTGCGGGATGTTTTAAATGCCCCAATTCTCAAGCCGTAGAATTATGAGAAATGGAAGAACAACATGATGCTCCACTAGAAGCCATCGATGTGAAATGATCGACGTGATAAAGAATGGCCCCATAGTCATTCAACAACTCAAGCAGGTCATGGAGGTTTCTAATGGTAGAGACAGAGAACCAAGTGATGGCTCCTCACAGACAGATGTGTAAACCAGTGGGAGACCTACCAGTCAAGTTATTTACGAGCCAAAGCCCAGAGAGCTCTAGACATCGAAAGATGCCAAGAGAAATCGACTGGATGGTCAGGCTCGCAATATCATCATACGTTCTACTCCAGAGCACATACGATGTAAAGCGTGGGTGCAAACAAACGAAAGTGGCAACTGATTGAGGAAATCTATGCCGGCACTGAGAAAACAAAGAAAAATAAGTTCGAAGTTTTGAAGCTCAAATTCCAAAACTTTAAATAAGGTCCCACAGAGACTCTTGAAGAACTAGATTTCCGGTTTACAACTCTCATGAGTGATATGGCTAGACTTGGTGAAAGTAATAGATATACCCAACCAGAAAAGATTAAGACTATTGTGAGAAGTCAAAATCATAACTGGGAGCATACAAAGTTTTTCTACTTTAACCAAGGAATGCCAGATATCACTCCAGTGAAACTTTTCTCTCACCTTGCCACTGTTGACTATGAGACAACTCAATGAGAACAAACAACTGAAAAGTTGCAGAATGTTGCTCTAGTTGCTCAAGGAACTTCTGAAAAGAAGGAAGGCAAGGAAGTGACTGAGGAGAATGCTCTTGCTGTAAAGCAAATGAGAAACTATGTCAGTCGAGAGATTGAGAGAAGAAAAGCCAAAGAGAAGCTGAAAAAGCATCTAGGCTCAAATTATCATCAGTACAAAAATATGCAACTGTCTAGCTCATTTGAACAAGTCATTTCGAAAGCATCTAATCTTGAGAAGCGAAATCGGAAACGATATCTGTTTCTATTGTCAGAAACCTGGTCATTTCAAAAAGGATTGCCCTCCCTTCAACAAGCTAAAGACAGGTGACAAGAAAGATAGAAGGAACTTCAAGAGAGGTCAGAGAGCTCTGCTCACTGAGGAAATAAAGAAGATACAAATCCAACTGGATGCTCTAAACATTGAGTCTGATTCTAAGGATGAAGACTCAGATGATTCCACACTGCCTTCTCCAGAGATGTGTGGTGTTTCTCATGAAGTGGTTGACTTTGGTCAAAAGAAGAAAAAAGTGTGTGGAGTGGCAGAAGAAATCTTTCCAGATATCTCCAACATTGAACCTTGTCTAATGGCTGATGAGGTAACACATACTTCTTGTTATACATATGAAAGTGATGAGGACGGAATCAAAGATCTGGAACATCTTAGAAGAGAACTTGATCTCTACGAGAGAGAATTTCTAATGGTCCGAGCTAGAGCCAAAATCTTTGAAGAAGAAAAGAATTCTCTTGAAAAGGAAAATTCACAATTACTCAAGATATCTGAGAAAAAGGATGCTGAAAATGCATTTCTCAAAGCTCAGATATCTCAGAAAAGTCACATAAAGAAGCATTTGCCAAACTTCAAAAGAAATGTGAAGATCTTCTTTCTGAGAATAAGGAACTCAAAAAGAAGGAAGTATCTTTCCAAACTAATGTCAAAGCTAGTGACACTCTTACTGAGGTACAATCTTATTTAAGAGATCCTTCATAAAAGGGAGGACTTGGACTGGACACACAAATAAATAGTTCTACCACTCTGAATAAGAGTGATGAAAGAATAACATTTGTTAGTGCTCAGCAAGATGGTTCCCAAACAACCTATAGCATTGGTCAGAAAGCTAAGGCTGTTGATAAAGGAAAGGCAGTTGCGACCAAACCTTTGTGGGAAAAACAAGTCCAAAAGAAAATTGTTGGGAATATTTCTGAAAAGAAACATAACACTGAAAAGTGTAATCACCCACAGTGCTATGTCTCTCAGAAAGGAAGAATTGCAGGAGCTGGCAAATTCTCTATGTCACGTTTTTGGAAAGAAAATAGACTACCGAGAGACTAGCAAAGCTGCTGAGATGAGAACTCAGATAGCACCAGGTCCTCGAAATAGCATTGGCTATAAAGCCATCGGGAAACAACTTGCTCGTGAGTATAAACAAGAGCAAGAACGATGGATAAAGGCTAGGATTGCTCACAACAATTATCAGAAGTGGAAGAAAAGTCAAGCCACTGAAAATCTAAATGCCAGGGCTAGAAGAAATTTGGCAAGGAAAGCTAAGTTTGCTGACAAGCAAACTCAGCAACCTGACAGGTATCTGAAAGCTCCACAAGGAGCACCAAGGAACACACTAAGGAAGAAAATAATTCTTAATAACAATGATACTAATCATTTACCTAGAATTCCTCCTTATGTTCCTGTTAGACAAAAGAATGTCCCTAAGAAATTCATTCAGAAATGGATTCCTACAAGAAGATTCTTTAGTCCTGATGATTCCATTGTTGGTATGAGAACCTAATCTCATGTTTCCTGTTTTATGCAGAACACTCTAAAGACTAATCCAAAGTGGCATTTTGATAGTGGATGTGGGAAGCACATGACAGGAGACAAAGCAAATCTGATTAACTACAGAAAATGCGATGATGGACCAATTATTAGATTTGCTGGAGGAGATGAAAATCCAACCATAGGATTTGGCAATCTGAAGTTTGGAGCCCTAACAATCTCTGAAGTACTACATGTAAAGGGATTGAAATATAATCTCCTAAGCATGAGTCAATTAGTAGACAAAGGGTACACTGTCAAGATCAAGTCAAAACTATGCAAAGTGATTGACAATGAGTCAAAGCAGACAGTCTTGGTTTCTAGGCGAAAAGAAAATCTTTATGTTGCTGATTGGGCATCCACCACAACTGAAGAATGTCTCATGGTGAGTCAATATGGCCACACTGAAGAAAATTGGCTATGGCATAAAAGAATGAGTCACTTGAATTTCAAAACTCTGAACAAGCTAGCCAAGAAAGAATTGGTGGTTGGTTTACCCAAATTGGCATATAGAAAGGATGGTATATGCTCTGCATGCCAAATGGGAAAACAATCCAAAACATCTTTCAAGTCTAAAACTAGATACTCCAGTGAAAGGCCACTGCAAATGTTACATATGGATCTTTTTGAATCCTCTATAACTAGCTATGCAGGAAAGAAGTATGGTCTGGTTGTTGTTGATGATTACTCAAGATTCACTTGGGTTTTATTTCTCAAACAAAAATCTGGTGCAAGGGTTGAGATACCCAACTTGCTGAATAAGCTTGAAGTCATGAAAAATGACAAGGTATCTCAGAATCGAGCACCATGGTACTGAGTTTGTGAACCAGTACATAAAAGAGTTTTGTACCTGCAAAGGTATACAACATCAACTATCTTCCGTAAGGACACCACAACAAAATGGTGTTGCTGAAAGAAAGAATAGGACCCTAAAAGAAGCAGCAAGAACAATGCTTGCGACACTGAAATAAGTGAAATATATTGGGTTGAAGCTGTTAACACAGCCTGCTACACTCAAAATAGATGTTTGATTAACAAACACATGACAAAACTCCTTATGAGCTTTTGATTGGTAGACCCCCTAGTATCAAACATCTAAGGGTGTTTGGTTGCAGATGTTTTGTTCTTAACAATGGAAAAGAATACTTGAGAACATTTCAACCAAAAGTAGATGAAGGAATATTTCTTGGTTATTCTCTGAATAGCAAAGCCTATAGAATCTACAACAAAAGAACGCAAAAGATTGAAGAATCTGTTCATGTAGTTTTCTACGAAGGAAACAAGAAAATACCCTTGAATGATGATCTCTCAGAAAGGTTCAAAGAGCTGATGATTAAAGATTCTGAAGAAGAATCCTAAATAGGAAACAAATCTATCATTCACTTAGAGGATGAATCTGACGATGAAAAGCAACCATTGCTTAGTAACAACCAGATGAATCTAAGACATGATGAAGAATTTCCTATGAGAATTCCAGAAATGGAACAGGTTACTGAGAACTTTCATCATGAAGAGGTTTCTGAGAATGAGATTGCTGAAAATCAAATTCCAGATATCTCTAACACTGAAAAAGTGTCAGATATCCATGGCATTTCCCATGTGTCAGATATCTCAGATACTGCACAAGTATCCTATCAAGATCATATTGATTCACATTCAGATCAAAATGATATTGATCCTACTAGTTTAAAACCTATTATGAAATGGATAAGATGTGATCGGTTCTTTAGACCAAGGAGTTAGAACTAGGAGAGCAATTGCTGACTCTCTTTATGGATGTTTCATCTCAAATATTGAACCTAAAACTATAGAAGAAGCATTGAAGGATCAAGATTGGATCTCTGCAATGCAAGAAGAGTTGGATCAATTTGAGAGAAACAAAGTCTGGAAACTGGTTCCATTTGTTGACGGAATATCTGTAATTGGAACCAAGTGGGTCGTCAGAAATAAAATGAATGAGTCTGGTGAAATAACCAGAAACAAAGCAAAGCTGGTTGCCAAGGGATTTACCCAGACTGAAGGACTAGATTTTGATGAATCTTATGCACCAGTTGCAAGATTGGATGCAATAAGACTCTTTCTAGCCTTTGTAGCTCATAATGACTTTACAGTTTATCAAATGGATGTCAAGAGTGCATTCCTAAATGCTGAACTTGTGAGAAAGTCTATGTTGAGCAACCACCAGGCTTTGAGGTTTCCTCAGAAAGTAGGATGGTCTATAAGCTTCAGAAAGCTCTGTATGGGCTGAAACAAACTCTAAGAGCATGGTATGATACATTGGCCAGATACCTACTAGAAAGTGGTTTCAAGAAAGGAGATGTTAATAAAACACTCTTTACGTTGAACCATGATGGGAAACTACTTTTAGTTCAAGTATATGTTGATGACATTATATTTGGATCTAAAGACAAGCAACTTTGTGAAGACTTTGCTGAGCTCATGAAAAGTAAATTTGAAATGAGCATGATGGGAGAATTGAATTATTTCCTAGGGCTGCAAGTCAAGCAACTCAATGATGGAATATTCATTAGTCAAACAGAGTATGCAACAGACATGCTCAACAAATTTAATCTAAAGCCTTCTGAAAAGAATGCTAAGATACCTATGAGCATTGGAACCAAAATGACCTATACTGAATCTGACAAGAGTGTTGAAGAACACAAGTGTAGGAAATTGATTGGGTCTCTACTGTACCTCACTGCAAGTAGACCTGATATTCAATATGCAGTTGGAGTGTGTGCCAGATTTCAGACAAATCCAATGCAATCACACTACAACATTGCTATGAAAATATTAAGGTATGTAAAGGGTACTGTAGAAGTTGGATTATGGTATCCAAAAGACAGTGGATTGAGTTTAGTTAACTATTCTGATGCTGACTATGCTGGATCATTGCTTGATAGAAAAAGCACCTCAGAAACTTGTCAATTTCTTGGTGCCAGATTGATATCATGGTTCAGTAAGAAACAAAACTCAATTGCCACATCTACCACGAAATTTGAATATATTGTCTTTGGGTGTTGTGCTTCACAAATATTATGGATACAACAACAACTCAGAGACTATGGACTCAATGAAGAGAAAACTCCGATTTTCTGTGACAACACAAGTGCTATTGCCATAACTCAGAATCCTAAGTTTCATGCAAGAACAAAGCACATTGATGTTAGACACCACTTCATTAGAGACCATGTTGAAAAAGGCAATATAGAGATTCTCAAGATTGTCACTAAAGACCAACTTGCAGATATCTTCACTAAGCCACTACAAGAAAGTAGATTCTTAGCTTTAAGACATAGTCTTGGACTAATGGAGCTACCAAAGAACTGAAAAAAGTTCAGATATCTGAAGAAGATATCAAAGGAGGGAAAGAGATATCTGGAACGGGTATCCATATATAGAGGGAAAAGAAACCTGGAACAGGTATCCAGAAACAAGGTATCTGGAACGGGTATCCAGATATAAAGAGAAAAGAGAAATCTGGAACGGGTATCCAGAAAAGAGGTATCTGGAACGGGTATCCAGAAACCACAGGCAAAAGGGTAAAATGGCTATTTGAAGATTTCTGAGACAGGTACTCAGATATCTAGATCACTCAGTGAGGGGAACACAAAAGAGAATAGTACAACTGTCTGCAGTCAACTACTCTCTTGAAATTTGTATTATTTCTATCTTTGTGTAAAACTTGGACAGATACTGAGTGTGAGATAGACTCAGATACAAACGACGTTCTTATTCACACAGAAGAAATGTGATTCAGATAGCTAATCGCCAAAATTCATTAATTGGGCACAATTACAATTGCTGATTGTGATCATTGCTGAAGAAGCAATAGTGACCCTTGATGAAATGGGTGTTTGATCTTAACGGACGAGATTATTTCTCTGTAAAATAGTGGACTGTAAAAACTCAGACGTGGCCCACTAAGCATTTAATGTCAAACAAACTTTACCCACGCCAATCTGCAAGTACACAGATACTTACATACAAAATCAATTTTTATGTATATGTCTGTTGAGATTTACGTTGCTATATATATAGGATTTTGGCAAAAGAAATCACTTTCGCCTAATCCAACATTCATACTTGCACAAGAATAGCAAAATCAATCCTTCAAACTTTTCTGCAAAACTCTGTTCTTCAATTAGTCTTCTGCAAAGATTCACTTATCTCCCACCTTAATCTCTTTTAGACTTTCGAAAACTCTCACTATATAAAGAGATGGATCCAAAACGTGTTTCTACCCAGAAATCCCAATATACTACCTCTGGTACTCCTGAAAAGCAAGCACCAGAGTTGGTTATCACAAACAATCGTTTAGTAGGAGACTTCAATCCTAATCATTGGACTTCAAATCACATGATGATTTGGGGTGGTGCCATGATTGAGGAATACCTTACTACTGCTATTGAAAATCAAGCCGATAGGAAGCTAATCCTTGATATGTTTGAAAAGGCACAAATCAAGGTCCTGTCTGCTATTCCCAGAGGAGTTTCTTCACTAGATGTGTTGAAATTCTACAACAATTCCAGGATTATTTCCTGTGTATCTGAAGGCACTGAAATAGTGTCTATAAAGTCAAAAGTTCAAGGAAAGGACATCTTTTTTAACTTGACAACTTTCTGTGAGTTGTTTGGACTTCAAAATCTTGGAAATGATTTTGAAATAAACACCAAGGATGATGATCTCCTTGAAGGTGTGAAGAAACTGTACAGTGGTGTGTGTGATCTTGAAAAACTAGATACACCCACTGACTTCAAACTTGCTGACATCAGAACCAGACATCTGTTGGTTCACTGGGATCTATTGGCATGCATTCTTCACAGATGCTTTGATGGTCTACAAGGAGGTGCCGACCAAATAAGCCAAGAATGCTGGATGATGATGTTCTTGTTGAAACAACAAGACAAAAGGCTGGAAAACCCTTTCAACTTGGGAAAGTACGCCTTTATAAAATTTGTGAAGAAGATTCAAGGCTTTGAGCCTAAAATCGTTAAGGGCCTTGCTGAGCCAAAACCACAGTGAGCTATGGACTAAAGATATGCTTCTTTCTGGAGAAGCTTGGCATTGAGCTCAGAGAGAAGGCTGACATAGCCAACAGTAACCTACTCTACAAATATGAGTATACAAACATGATGAAAAAGGTTATTGCATCTCAGAAAGGTTCCAAGAAACGAAAGACTGAAGAGGTATCTGAGGGAACCGTTGTGACTAAAAAGCCCAGAACTTCACGAAAGAAGTCTGCTGGCAAATTAGAAGGCATACCCATTGTGGATGTCAACTCTCAGATATCTGCCGCCACTGCTGATGAACTCATCAATGAAGATGAACTCATTAATGCTGCAAAAGATACAACTGCTGATGAACTCATTGGTAAAAATGAGAGTAGTGGCAGGTACCAAGCCCTATCTGCAGAAACCGCAGGGATTATGGACCAATCAGTTCCTAATGCTGATGAGAGCTCTGACGATGATGATGATGATTTAGTTATCTGTCAAGTCCTATAGAAATCAAAGAGAGCTAAGGTTGCTGAAAAAGTAACAAGTGTAGAGGTATCTGAAGAAGAACCTACACCACAGGTTGCTAAACAAGCACCTGTTTCAAAGTTGCTGAAGAAGCAACTGTCCAAAGTCACTGGACAAAACACACCATCAGAGCAAGAAACACTTAAGCTTATTGAAGATGCTTTGATGAGTGATAACTTAGTGTTGGAGGATACTACCATTGCCTCAACACTTAAAAGTCTGTCTCAAGCAGATCTGGATAGGCCCCATATAGAATCACCTTCTTCATCCAGATCAGAACCATCACACCAACCACAACAACCAGTAGTGGATGCTGCTGAAATGGTACTTGAGTTACAGCATGAGATACCAGCATCTTTCCTTGCTGAAGAAAATCCTGCAAAAGAGCAGGTTCCCCAACTCAATGAGAGGGATCAAACTGAGGCATCTACTCAGAATGATCAACCAGGGGAGGCAACTGAGTTGCACACTCAGGAAAGGTCTGAAGTACCTGAAACATCAAACAAAGAAGCTGAAATGGAACAACAAGACCAACGCATAGAAGGGTCACAAGTTCCAGAGACCAATCAGCCTGACACTGCTCAGGTAGCTTAATGGTTTAACTCTTTACTTGTGATATTTTTGTGTTTGTTAATCTTGTTTCTTCAAAGATAAATCTCTGATCATTTTTCTCAAACTAACACTTTCTACTTAACAGGTTCAAAAAGAAGTAGAAGTTGCTGGGGAATTGCCGCTAAATCCCCACAACAAATGGAAATTGATGAGGTATCAAAGCCTTCATCACAAGAAAAATTTCCAGAGACTGCACAAGTCTCTGAGCAACAAGTATCTGAGCCTCCAATAGTGGAGGTAATTGACCTCTCAGATATCTGATTTTGTAAATAGAATTTTTCTTGATAAAATTTTCTAAGTGTTATGTTTCTAATCTCAGGTTCAAGCAGAAAGAAAGATCACTGAGGATCAGACTTCCCAGTCTCCTCCTCATATCCAGGTATCTGAGGCACCTAGAACCTCAGTAGTCAAGTCATCTGAACCTGAACCTGTCACACAGGTAACTCAGATACCTTTCTACTCTAAAGCCCATATATCTCCTATAGTTTTGAAATTAATTCAGAACACTTTCTTTCAGGCTCAAACAAGTGCCACTAAGTTCCCTATTGATGAGAAAAAGGACCTGCTTCCTTTCTTCAAGGAACACACTTTGCCAAAGCACCTAAAATGCTTCAAGAGATGGCAAAAGCTTCGATGCTCCGATCTATCTGAGATCATAAAGGTGACTGATCACCACACAAGGAGAGCACGAGCCCTTGACTTGGAAAACTATGTCCATGCCATGTTCCACACTGAACAATATTCCTTTGGAACATTGATGCATAAGGACTTTGTCAAGAAAGTGGCCAGAAAGCTGATTCAAGCTTTTAACCAAGCAGATGGTCAGACCAGAATGCAGATGGCATTCAAGCCTATCTTGCCCCAGACCCTACAGTACATACCCTCTGAACAAGAGGAAGTTAATGGGCAAATGGTCACTATTCCAGAAGTGATCAATCTGGTCTCTGAAGATGAAGAAGAGAAGGAGACTGATGAGAATGATTATGAAGAATCTCCTTCTGACCATCACAAGGATGAGGGTGATAAGAAGGATGATGATGATGCCCCTGCACCAGGGACAGGAGGGATTGCACAAGGAACTAATGCCTCAGTTGCTGAAAAGCACACTGAGAGGACATCACAACAATCCTCTCCTCCATCTCCTCAAAAATCTACCCATCCATCTTCCCAACAAAAGGACACTACTGAACAAGTAGTTGAGCACTCTGAGGAAACAACTCAGAAAATATTGGATGCGCAAGCCAGAGTTGCTCAACTTAAACAATTGTTGGAAGAAGAACAACAGCTAAATCTTCAACTGGAAGAAAAGATAGTTGAATCCAGAGTCAAGCTAAATAAACTTGAAGATCAAACCATCAAGGAAATGCAAGCTTACTCTGAGATTAAAGAGCTCCAAGAAGCTGTAAATTCCATTGCTAAGGAGCTAGATACTGAGCAACTATCTAAAGACAAGCATGATGCTAAGGCTGCATCACCAAAATATGTACCATCCTCTCTGAAAGGAAACAAACCCATCTCTGAGATGGTTGCTGGACTAGAAAACATTGATGAAAATGTCCAAGAAGATTAAGATCACTGGGCTGATGACTCAGATGATGAAGAAGAGAAGAAATTGGCAGAACACCGAAATGAGCACTTGGTGGTTTATCATTTGAAAAGGAAGCTGATTGCTCCTGAAATTTTCAACAAGCTGCCAAATGCTAACTCCAACGAATACTTGAGCAGATTTCAAGTATTGGACAAATTGAAAAAGGAGTTATCTTCTCAAGATAAAGCCGCCATTACATCAGTCCCTGAAGAAATGAAGACATTCACTGAGCTCATCACTCAGAGAACAACCAGTCTGGCATTGCTCAGAAAGACCTAGGCATGGTTAGGGATGATGACCAAAATTTGGCTGCAAAAGCCTTTGAAGAGGCATGCTATATGCTGCTAGAAAAGCAGAAGCCATACAAGGCCCATTGGCAGAGCTCACTAATAAGGAAAATGGACTTATCAAACAAAATCAGGAGCTCAAAGCTGAACTTCAGAAGTTGGTTACTGCCTACAATTACTTGCAAGGGAATTTTGAGTCTCTCTCAGAATCCTTTGTGGTACTTAGTCAGTCAACAATGACTAAGGGGGAAGGATTTGGACCTCAACGTCAGGGGGAAGGAAAGAAGAAATCTAGATGTTGATACGGATATGTGTCCAATCCGTTAAGGGCGCCATAGAGCGTGTCCTAGAGCGCATCAAGGCTGAGATAGCCATTCAAAGCTAGTCCGACCTTCGAGTGGTCCGTCCTAAAGGAAACCATCTCAGGTCAACTAGTACTCACAAGTCAGCACGCCATTTCAGCTAGGTCCGACCAAGCTAGATGGATGACTTCCGAACCTGACAAAAGTTACCTGGTCCTCCCAAGTACCGCAAACTGTCAGTCCTAAGATGCTAAATGGACCGGACGAGAGAATCTCGGACGCCACTAGTACAGTAAGACCAAACGTATCTGACAGAACCACTGAGACGCTTCCGTGGAACTCTAAGGTCCGGACACCTTGAGTTACCCAAGGCAGAGTCAACCAATCATGCGGATCTGCCCGAGGGACTTACACGGACCCGACATGCGGAACAGTACTCTCAGAGGAAAAGGTCCAAACTACCCTCCCAGGCCCATTAACTAGTATTGGATTACTGTTCACCAAGGGGCCATGGGCCAAAGGTAGCATTGGTGTCCAAATCTGAGGCATACACTTGGCATCATCTTATGGGCCACTCCATAAGCATGATATAACTATAAATATAACACAAGGTCCAAGACCTTAAGGGTAAGTGGAATTCCCTAGGAAATTGTGCTGTCCCCTAAGTCATAAGCACCCTTGATTTCATAACCTTTCCCACTACAATTGCATTGAGAGCTTTCAACTCTCCTTTGAGTATAGCCTCCTTCCGGATTGACTTAGGCAATCCGGGTAACCCATTCTAACCCCCCCCCCCCCCACTTAGTCCTTTCAGGTACTCTTGCTCGGACAAGCTTTTGCTCGGACTTCAAGTTGGAGACGGATCCTAGATTAGGTTACTGGTAGTAGTAGTGTTGGTGTTGAGGTTTTATCCCCCAACACTAGAGTTGGTGCTGCTCAGAAAGGAAGAGGAAACAAGAGAACTTCCCAGCCACCACTCAGAATAAATAAGCCCTCATCAAGTCAAGCTGCTTTGCAAATAGTAGCTACTTCCCAGCAACCAACTGAAGAAACAACAATGGTAACAAGGGCCCTGGCACAAAGACCTCCAAGGAGTACCAAGGCTCCAAGGAGAAGACAAGTTATATGGATTGAAGAAGAAGAAGAAGAAGAAGAAGAAGAAGAAGAAGACGAAGAAGACGAAGAAGACGAAGAAGAAGAAATCAAATCTCAGGGCAATGAAGAAGGCTGCAAATCACCTAACCAGAGAATTCTAGAAGATGATGATGAAGATTAGGATGATGATGAAGCTCCTCTTCACAGAAAAAGAAGAAAGGTTGATAGCCTATCTGAGCCCATAGCTGCAAAGCCTTTGGCAGCTATAACACCCTCTAGAAATACCAAGTCAATCCAGAGTGGTTCTTCAAGCAATCCCCCAAGGGAAAATTCAAGGCAAAGGAGGAATAGACTAAGAGCTGAAAGAAGAAAAAGTCAACTTCCACTCAGGACAGAAGAAGCCAGAATTGAGTATGTGAAGACTGACAACAACTCCTCTGTCTACAGGTGCATTAATCAGAAGAATGGCTACTGGATTCTGGAACTTAAGCACTTACTGGTAAACTCAAAATTTACAGAACCAATCCATAAACAACTTATGGCATGGAGAAAAGACAAGCCAATCTTGATTAACACCAACCACATCAAAGCCTGGTTGGATTTTGAAGTTATCATGAGAATAGAAGCCATGAAGAAGGACCTCTCTGATGAATGTCCTTATGGAAAGCCAGATGATGTGCACAGAATTCCCAACATCACTGGAACAGGCACAAGGCCAAGACTTGCCGTGGAACCCTTTGAGTCATTCTACATGATTGAAGAACAATACAAGGGTGACATCAAATATCTGAGGATCACATATGATTATTTCAAGCTATCAGATATCAGAATTGTGCATGCCTGGAAGTGGGAAAAGTATCTGTGGGTCAAACACTTTGCCAAGAAGAATCCTACCAAAACCTACAAGGAAGTATGTGGATTTGCCAGAGATACAGAGATGATTGTCAGAACTCTTCTCTATGACTACTCTGATGATATCAAAAGGTTTGGTGATAGGAAATTTGTAGATTGATCCATGGAACTACTTTTGAAGACCTGAAGATTTGAAGACTTGAAGACTAGTTTATTAGGATGTTTACTTGGAGCTTGGTTACTCATGTTGTCCTAATTTACTATGTATTTTGTATCTTGCTGAGTGCGCTAAATTGTGTTTTATTAAAATTATCTGTGAACTTTCTCTGTAACATATCTGATGAACCTACTCTCAGATATCAATTCATAAAAAGATAACTTGTCAGCAAAGATCACACCTTGTGATTTGGTTGATGTTTACTTTCTGCACTT
The DNA here is from genome assembly GCA_026545765.1 of Plantago major. Lineage (NCBI taxonomy): Eukaryota > Viridiplantae > Streptophyta > Magnoliopsida > Lamiales > Plantaginaceae > Plantago > Plantago major. The sequence goes on along the minus strand of CM048844.1, from coordinate 61,301,222 downwards.
AATTAAAAGAATTGAAAGATCTTATAAATTGATTAAGTAGTGGATTGTTTCCTCATCCAGATTTGTAATAGGTCAGATAGTCATCGTTGACAGATCAAAAAGGGGGAAATTAGTTAGGAATATTTGTTTAGATTTTGATCATCAACCTAATGACTTGTCTTAGCTCAGAAAGGTGGTTAGTACTATTAGTTCACTTGAACACTGTAAAAGAGAAAAATCACTAAGTATGATAGTCTAGCAAATCTTGTATAAGATGTTAGGTCTCTGAATGTAATTTTTATTTCTCTGAAGAAGACCAAGAAGAAGGCATCCGGCAGAAGAGTTCAACATATTTAAAGATTTGAAGGCTGCGCAAGATTGCTGGAGACTAAGGTCATCAGATACCTATGTCCAGATATCTTGAAGAAACAAGTGTTCTTCAATAAACAAATGTTGCAAAAGATATCTGAGAATACAAGGTTTCTAAACGAGGAAAAGTGCCCACATATATCTACACTCAGATACCTTGGATAAAAACTATGTTTCTAGGAAACAATGTTGTAACAAGTATCTGGAGATGTGAAGGTCTCTGGAAAAGGACGTGCAATGCTTCAGAAAGCATGCATAGTTCCGTTGGCACTACAGGACAAAGTATAGTACAGTGCATTAAATGCACGGACAGAAATGTCTGAACAAAAACGGCAGTCTCTGAGAAGAAGACAAACGTACAACAGTACTATACTCAGATATCAATAGTTTGAATTTCATTGAGCCTAACGGATACTATTCAAACGGCATGATTTTCAACTATAAAATCAACACTTAGAATGCTTGAAATATACACAGAACTTACACCAAGAACACTATTTTTCAAACTCTCAAGCATACTACTTACCTTCAAGCTTTCTGTTGCGACCAAAGCTCTTGATTCTAAGTAGCACAAAAGTTCTAAGTGTCCTGATCCTTAACAAGCATTATTATCTGTGAAGGAGTTGAATTAAGATTTCATATCTGAGATTCATTCTCTTGAACACTTATCATAGACTTGGGTCAGTAAAGAACAAGATACCATACATTGAAAAGTGTATTAAGTTACTTGATTCATAGAGCTATCTGCATAACTTAATACGTTATTAAAGAAGCTCACCTGACAAACTACCTTAACCAACACCTTAATCGGCGTGGAATACAAGAAGTACTTAGTTTGGGAAACTAAGGAATAACTCCAAGGTTACTGAGCATAGGAAGTACTTAGTTTGGGAAACTAAGGAATAGCTCAAAAGGTTTCTGACTATAGGAAGTACTTGGCTGAGAAAGCCGGGGAATAACTCAGGGGGAACACTTGGTTGGGAACCTAGTGTATTTAGGAATCGAGAGAAGATATTTGTAAGGTTAACTCAATTATCTGTCTTAGTGAATTCTAGGTCTGAGAAAGGCCGAAGTGGATTAGTTGAAGGATTACTCCACCTTCAGATACCACTATAAAGACTTGTGTTATTTACTTTCTGCAATTTATTACTTGCTTTATTTACTTTGCTAAGTATTTACACATATCTTGCTGAGCACGTGCACTTATCACAAAAAGTCTTCCGCTCTCTGAAAATAAGTATCAGATATCTGAGAAATTGTGTTTATCGACAAAAGTTTGAAAAAGACTATTCATCCCCCTAGTCTTTTACTTTGTCGTTATCTGGACCAATATAATGGACTAATCCTCAAAGTAATCAGGCTGAGTGATGGGCTGGCTTGAGTGTTGTTCGCCACCACTAGCAGCAGACTTCCCCTTCCTCCTCTTAGATGGTCCTGCTGCAGTTGTCTTTCTTTTTTTTTTTCTGCAATTAAATGACATTATAAGCACATAACAAAATCATTAGGCAAACTGTATTGGAGTTAATAGGAGCCAAATTACCTTTGTTGCACCAGTTGCAGTACTTGTACCAGCTCCATTACTTGGACCAGCTCCACCACTTATTCCAGTTTTCTTTTTAGGCTATTTGAATCAATCAATAGGTAACATATCTCAAATAGGTAGAAAAACATGATACAACTAATGATAGAAAGTTAAAGAGTTGTGAATGCTTACACATTTCCTCTTGTTATGTCCAGTTGCTCCACATTCACTGCACTTAATTGGTGCTCTTAGATTCTGGGTGAGTTTGGAAGGTTTGGGAGGCTCACTTGGATGTCTAATCCTTTGCTCAACAGGTCTTCCAAGAGGCCTTCTTACATCAGGTGGCTTACACACATCCTCAGTCAGATCATTTGGCCAGAATTGAGATTGAGGCACAGGATTCATCACAATGTCATAAGCCCTCATGTATGCAGCCTTAGTGTGATTGACTGACAAATAGTTCACATGATCTTCTCTACACTCCTGAATTGCCAACCATGCATGTCTACATGGTATCCCACTAATGTCCCACCCTTTGCAGTCACATGTCCTCTCATCCAAATTACAAATGAACCTAAAACTTAAGTCCTCAACTTCAAATGTTCTCCTAGCTTCAGTCACAAGCCTACAGTTTCTAGACTTCCCATAAATGTCATTCATCTCATGCAACACTCTAGGCATGACAACAGATTGGCAATTGGCACCCTTTCTCCTTCTAACTGTGATTCTTTTCATAATCTGTTGTCTTAGTCCCTCAAGAATGTTGTATATAGAGAAGACCCTAACTGGTTCAACCCATGCATTGAAACTCTCACTACAATTATTAGTCACATGATCTACCTTAACATTTGTGTCAAAGGAATGTGTAGTCCAATGACCTAAGGGAATATTCATCAACCAATCATATGCCTCAGGTTTTACAGACTTAATTCTATTCATGGCCTTATTGAAACTGTAAGAAGTAAATGAAGTAGAGGCTTGCCAGAAAAACTTTCTCAACTCCTTGGCAGACCACTTGAGTTTGAAGTTATCATAAATGTGTTTGGCACACTTTCTATTGACAACTGTTGGGCAGATTTCCTCTATTGCAGGTACAAGTCTCTACAACCAATAGAACACATTAAATACATCATAAGTAAATGGAATGTTCACAAGTATATAGAATGAAATGGAAGTTTAAGAAGTTACCTTCTGCCTATCAGCCATAAAGTGCCAATGTTGAGCTGGATCAAATGGTCCCAACATTTGTGCTAGGCAATGTAGGAAGAAACCCCAACTCTCCTTGTTTTCACTCTCCACTACTGCCATAGCCAATGGAAAGATTCCAAAGTCTGGATCTTGACCAACTGCACTCAATAAGTACCCTCCATATTTGCCTCTTAGATGGCATCCATCAAAGAAGATAAATGGTGCACATCCAGCCAAGAATCCTCTCTTAAGTGCATCTATTCCCAGAAAGACTCTTTTGAACAAAGGTCCCCTTTCAATCTGTTCCAAGTCCCTCTGCAGCTCCACCACACTACCTAGATTTGTCCTTCTAAGCATTTGCACATACTTTGGCATTAGAGCAAATCCCTCTTCTTGATTACCCTCAAATTTGTCAATTGCCAACCATCTAGCCCTATACATTCTCATATAGGGCACTGTCACTCCAAGCATTTTAGTTGCCCATGCAATGAGTTTGTATGCATCCAATGTGGGATTTTTCTTCAACTCTTCAAGAACCTACAAATACAGTATATCATAGTCAGTACTTGATAAATTGAATTGATACAAGTATAGAGAATGATTTCAGATTTACCTTAGATGCAAGCCAATGTTGGTCAGCCTCCTTTTGATTGACATTGTTGATACATGTATGCTTTCCATTATAAGTCTTCACCACCATAGTCTTCTTATCTTCCATTGAGCTACAATGTAACCTCCATTGACATCCATTTCCAAGGCATATGGCTGTGAATCTAGCAACTTCATTCTTTATCCTTTTGCCTTTAAACCCAACCTTGATTGCAAATTCTTTCAATCTGCCTCTCAACTCATTGATGTCAGTAAATATTTCACCAATGGTGAAATTCTTGTCCCACTCAGTGTTATCTCTCTGAAATTCATCACCCACCCACTCAGAGTCACTACATTGCCTAGCAATTTCATCCTCACACTCATCACTATTATCAATGACATATTCACCTTGATCAGCCTGCTCACCAATTCCACCACCTTCAGCATTTTCAGACTCATCATCAGCCTTTGAGTCATCATTCTCAACTGGTTCCTTTTGGCTTGGAACTTTGAAGAACCAAATTTCTTCATCCTCTGAATCATACAAGTAGTGAGACTTGGGTTCATTTTCCTCAAAATCATTCCCATCTTCATTAGAAGGACCTGGTTTCCTTGCATTCTTAGAGGGACTTGGCTTGGTTGGTGTTTTAGAAGGTGTACTGCTACAAGTTGACTTTGCATTTGGTGTTTTCTTTGGAGTAGCAGCAGAAGTACCAGCATTGGTTTTAGTTGTGTACAAATTTGCCATGAAGTCCTCAAGATTGAAATTGTTTAGCATCTGATCATCAATTTCATGATCCTCATACAGATCATCAACATGCATTTCTGGTATGTAAACATTAGGGGACTGTGATTGAACTGGTGGTGGAGATGGCACAATAGTAGTAGATGGAGATGGCACAGTAGTAGTAGTAGTAGTAGTAGTAGTAGTAGTAGTAGTAGTAGTAGTAGGTGGAGATGGTACAGTAGTGGGAGGTGGAGATGGCACAGTGGTGGGAGGTGGAGGTGGCACAGTAGTGGGAGGAGATGGCACATTTAGTAGTAGGTGGGGGAGATGGCACATGGGAGGGAGGAGGAGATGGCACAGGGGAGGGTGGTGGAGATGGCATCGTAGTAGTAGTAGTAGTAGTAGGTGGGGGAGATGGCACAGGGGAGGATGGAGGAGATGGCACAGTGGTGGGTGGATCATTTTGCACAGGTGTTTCAGTAGGAGTTGGTGCAGGTGTTTGAGTTTGATCAACATCATCATCACTATCTAATGTCAAGTCCACAACATACTCAGGATCTGTAGGGGAGGGGGGGGGGGGGGGCGCTTCTTCTTACATCTCCTAGATTTAAATGACCTACTATGAGGAGGGGTGCTTTATAAGTAGAGGGATTTGGCACAAAAGCAGGATCAAAACTAGAATCATCTCACATAGACTGAAACATTTTGTTTTTCTTAGCACTTGGTTCAATAGCTAAAGGGATAGCCTCTGATGTTTCAATATGCAACTCAACCTCCATATACTTAATGTTTCTATCAAACATTTGCCTAACATCATCATCACAAAGTATTTATAGTTGATCATAGCTATCATCCACATCACATTTCATAGTGAATGCCAAATTATCATCAGAACCAAGGTTATCTAAAGCTAGACTTCTAACTTCATTCATGAGTTTCAGATGAGTATACCTTGACTTTTTAGCGCGCTCAATCATGTAGAGGTCCTTGTTAACATGAACCCTGATGTTGTATTCACCCATTGTACCTACCAACAACAAAATTCAAATAACACATCTTAGGTCGAATGGTACTCCTCCAGTTCGTCTGGAAACCATGGATTTCCGTTCATTTATCAATGATGGGGAGTTCTTATCGATTCCTAGTTCTGGCTGCTTTTTTACTTGGTCGAATCGTCGTTTCTCTAGTGGTTATCTAGAGACACGTATTGATAGGGCTCTTTCTTCACAATCCTTTTTGGATTTATGGGACTCAGTGATGGTTCGTGTGGGCTTGCGTACTTGCTCGGATCACAGCCCCCTCTTTGTTTCTGTCTCGCGCATGAACAAGCGCTATCTCGTCCGACCATTGATTCCAAGCAATGTGGCTTAGTCACGATTCGTTTGAGGAGTTAATTAAGCTTTCTGAAAACTCCTATTACGGCCATGGGCTCTTTTCTTTGGTTATCCGGAAATTAAAGAGGTCAAATCCGCTATCATAGATTGGAATATTAATGTCTTTGGCGAGCTTAATTCTCGTCTTCTTCTTGCCGTAATAAGTCGGAGTTGGTTCAAGTGACAATTATCCCTCCATGGTCCGATAAATGATGTTCCTCGCAAGGAACTTGAGGCGATCGCGACTACAATGCTATTCTGAATCAAGAGGCAACTTTTTTGCGTCAAAAGAACCGGGCTGCGTGGTTAAAAGACGGTGATAGAAATTCTGGTTTTTTCCATCGTTCTCTAAAGATTCGCAAAGGTATTCTCGGTATTTCCTCTTTGATAATTGATGGCTCTATCAATCATGATGCAATTCGGATCCGGAATCATATGATTTCTTATTATGAGAATCTGTTCTCACAAACTCAGCCCACAGTTGTCTCGTTCGATGAACTAGATGAGCTTATCCATAGTTCGATTACGGATGAACAAAATCAATTGCTAATCGATATTCCTTCCGAGGATGACATCCGTCATGTTGTTTTCAGTATGTCACCTGATAGTGCTCCTGGACCGGATGGTTTCGGGGGAAGTTTCTATCAATCTATGTGGCACATTATTGTGCGGAGGTGTCTTTGGCGATTAGGCGTTCTTCCTTCATGGTCATTTCCCGGCAGGTATGAACTCTAGTTTTGTCACTCTTATTCCGAAAATCAGAGATGCGTTGCGTATTGAAGATTTCCGCCCTATTGTTCTTGGTAATTTTCTTTATAAGATTATTGCTAAGATTTTAGCTGATCGTTTGGGTCCGATTTTATCGGGGTTGCTCTCCTTTCATCAATTTGGTTTTATTCCGGGACGCGCACATGATTGTATTGCCTTAGCCTCAAGGAGTTAATAGTCTTGGTCTTCACCGTAGTAAGGGTAACTGGTGTTGAAGGTTGACATCCGGAAAGCCTTTGATACTCTAAATGGGACTTTCTTTTGGCGGTTCTCACAAAATATGGTTTCTCTTCTACCTTTGTTGGTTGGATTAATCATATTCTTCACTCGCAAAGCTCTGGTTCGATTAATGGGGCTCCGGAAGGGTACTTTCGCATTCTCGGGGAGTTCGTCAAGGATCCTCTTCCCTCTTCTCTTTTGCATCGCGGAGGAAGTTCTTAGCAAGCTTCTCTCGAAGGTCGCCAATTCAGGGGAGCTCACTCCTTTATTCATTGGACAATCTCTTACTTTTCCTTCTCACCTTCTTTATGCGGATGATGTGATTATTTTTTGCAGGGCTACTACTGCGAATTGTCGGACTATTCTTAGGATCCTGGAAAATATCTTTGGTCGGGACAACACTTCAATCCTCAGAAGTCCAAGGCTTATCTTAGTACTTTTCTCACCCGAGTCAGGAAGAACCACTTGTGCGGAATCATGGATATTATCGAGGGTCACCTTCCTTTCACGTATTTGGGAGTTCCACTTTTCCGTGGGGCACCTCGGACTTGTCATTTACAATCCTTGGACTCGATTCTAGAAAAGTTTAGTAAATGGAAGGGCACTTCTCTCTCTATGGCCGGTCGTTTATGTCTTGTTAAATCAGTGATCCAGGGATCTTTTTTACACTCTATTATGGTTTATAGTTTGCCTTTTACTCTTATTAATCGTATTGATTCTGGCATTCGTAATTTAGTCTAAATCAATGGGATACTCAAGAGAGCATCGACTTCTATCTCTTGAAGCGTTGTTGTGCTCCAAAGTCCGAGGGTGGTCTTGGTATTCGTTCTGGTTCTTTGCTAATAAGGCGTATCTTTCTCGTCTTGCTTGGGATATTTGGGCTGTGAAGGTTCCATATCTAGATATCTTTCGCCAGCGTTTCTTTCGGCATGCTTCCTTACGCTCTTATGTTGCTTCCTCGATTTGGTTTGGATTTAAGGATTGTTTCCCCACACTTCAATCCAAGTCTAGATGGTTAGCGTGTCAAGGCTCTCAGCTACGTTTCTGGCTTGATGATTGGCTTGGCTCTGATGTGATAATTGGTATTCCTATTCATCTTGACATCACTTGAGTTCCCTATTTCGAGTATTGGACTCACTGGTTGGTTTCTTTTGGATGGGTTCCGTATGGCTTTTCCGGATGTTACTCGCGACATTCTCTCCTATCATCCGCTCCATCGGTTACGATACTCGATGTCTGGACTGAATCTCTAGACGGTTCGATTTCTACCAAGCAAGCCTATCACTCTTTGCGGCCGCGTTTCCTTAAGATTGACTGGGGATCTTGGATATGGGCTCCTTTTATCCCACCCCGTCGTTCTATCACAGTTTGGAAGGCTATTTATGGTGTTCTTCCAACTATTGAGAAACTGCGGGGCTCTGGTTTTGTTGGTCCTTCGGTGTGTGTTTTTTGCTATGCTGCTATGGATTGCCAAGACCATTTACTGGTCTCTTGTCCGTTCACTCGGACTATCTGGCATACTCTATTTGATCTTTTCCAGGTTCCTTTTCGAGATTGCTTTAGTTTTGGAGAGCTTCTGTTATATGCCATGGGTCAACATTTTAGCTCTCAGATTCTCTCTTTGTGGCGTCTTGCCTTTGTGACGGGCATTTGGGTGCTTTGGACTGCGCGCAATCATTGCTTATTTGATGGTGTTCCTGTTTCCAGGCATTCTATTTTGCTTCTGATTTGGAGTCTTGTAGGCGAGGCTAATTCCCACCCTCTTGGTTCTATGGCTAATAATCAAGTTGATTTACAAGTCCTTCATTCTTTTCGTATTCAAGGGTGCCCGCCTAAGTCACGAGATATCATTGAGGTCCGTTGGTATCCCCCTCTCCGGATGGATTAAATGCAACACGGATGGAAGTTCTCTCTTGCCTCTGGCTCCTCTCTTTGGCCGGGTTTTAGAGATTCAAATGGTACCGTGATGGGTTGCTTTGTAAATCAGCTGGGTACGCTTTATGCTTTTGAAGCCGAGTTACTTGCGGTTATGATTGGCATTGAATTGGCTCACACCCAGGGCTGGAATAAGATTTGGTTGGAGACAGATTCTACTTATGTAGCGAATTTGCTCTCCATGGTACTAACTCGGTCCCATGGAAATTCGGAACCGTTGGCTGACTCTCTCATATGCGTGACATGGATTTTCGGGTGTCTCATATTTTTCGTGAAGGCAACACGGTCGCTGATGCTCTCTCAAAGTTGGATCTGGAGGGTTTCTGGACTTCTCCTTTGGATGTCATTCGACCTCACATACACAGGGACATGTACGGTTTACCTTATTATAGGTTTCTGCAACGCTAACGCTCAGGCACTCTTTTTCCCAGCCATGGGTTTTCCTCCTCACTGGTTTTCCATGGCGGGTTTTAACGAGGCCATGATTTGCAACCATGGATCACCTTGATCCCGGGTTATGTTATTTTTGTTTCTTTGTTTGTTTCACTTGTTTCGCGTTGTAACCCGCCTGTGGGTTCCATTGTAATCTCTACTTTTACGCTTTGTACTCTTTTACTTTTATTAATATATGCTCTATTTATGAAAAAAAAAAAAATAGACACCAAAATTGAAGAAACATTACTCACCCAGTTCTGATGTCGAATCTCAGCAGCAAAACCCTAGCCTTTCTTCCCCGAAATTGATAAGTCCTCCAAGCAACGATTAAGCAAACGATAATAGTGAAGAACGATCTCAATAGTGTCGATTATGTGGAAATCGCCTTCATTAGGGTTACAGAGGCAGAGTATGGTGGTTTTTTTTTTTTTTTTTTTTTGCAGGTGAATGAAGAAGACAATACGTCCTATGTTTAATATAGAATATCCCATCTTTTAGCTTCTTTTTATTTTTTTAATTTCATCCACATCACGCCAAGCAAGCAGCCACGTCAGTTTGTGTCACACGTAATCGCTGGAGTCAACGCCGGAAGTGGAAATTGGGTTTATATGTAATTGTTCAAATAGCGGGTATGTATCTGTAATTGGCCTATCTAGCAGGGGGTGTATATGTAAATGACCCGAAAAGAAAATTATTGTTATATTTAGCAAACAAAGGAAGAAAGTATGTTTGGTAGACAAAATATACTAGTGTATCATGTTTTATGGAGTGAGTAATAAGAGTATCATTCTATTTTAAGTTTAATGGATGCTCGTTAATATTGTTTATATTAAGTTTAATGGATGTCTGTTAATATTGTTTATATTGGTAGACAAAATACACTAGTATATCATGTTTATAGTATTAAGTTCAATGCATAATAATAATAACAATAATGACAACGGCAACAACAACATAAACAATAATTATATGGGATACGAGGTTTGTTGTTTAGCATTTGTGATTTAAAGTAAAGTGATGTTGGTTTGTGACTCGTATTGTAATCCTTGTTTTCCGGAACACTTCTGCAAGTATTCTTTTGATTGGAATAAAATTTTAAATTTTTTAAAAAAATAATAATTATTATTATACAGAAAGGTTATGGTGGCGAGTACAAGTTTTTTCAAAGATTTTGGTATAATTTAAAAATAAGTTAACTGTAATTTAACTGCCATCCATCCAACCTTCGTGTAAAGTCAATTTTTTTATAAACTTTTTGGTGTAAAATGAAAAAAAAAAAGATTATAGCGTAAACTCAAATTAGCCCAAAAGGTTTTAGTTTAAAAAAAAAATTTGCTCAAATTGTAAATATGTTTGCTTTTTTTTAATGGTAATTGTATTTCGATAAATGGAATGTTTTGAAACGATAAATTTCCAAAAAGACAACTAAAGTAGAACATTTTCTAAAACGGACATTATTATGAAGACAAATGGAGTAGCAAATAAGAGCAACCACCATATGACTAAACAAAACAAAACAGTAGAAAATAAGAGCAACAGGCCAATGACTGCACGGAAATAATTAGCAAATTATCTTTGGAATGAAGTTCGAGATCAGCAGTTTTGGGACCTCGAGTGGTGCTGATGAAAAGAACCAAGTCCGAAAAATGGACGACAATGCAGCGAGCATGCAGACCAGAGTAATACAGTGCTACTTCCTGAAATCGTCCAGTTTCAATTTACGACGAATCAAAGCCTGATTTCGAAACATACGGGGCAAGGACTCAAGGTAAAATAATCTATTAAGAGAGGTAATTAAGCAACCTTGTAGGGTGTAGCACAGATAACAAAAATTGGTTGTGTTCAATAAAAAAAACTATTAACTACTTGCATTAAAGTATGAATATAGAGGTCAGCCTGTGAGAATAGAAGAGCCAAGTACCCATACTAGTAAAATTGTTTCAAACTCGGCAAATCAGGAGGTAGACCTTCCTTGCATGAAACCGCACTATAGCAAAGACGCCAATATTCATTCCAAGGCATTTCTATCCATGATAATTTCTGAGGGAAATCAATATCGAGAGAACATGGAATGCTGCATATAGATGGCAACAATTAACAATTTGCATATTAAATGGAAACCAATTTAATTTCCTTACTATCCAAATAGGCTGGAACCAGAGATAGATAGATTGCTATACCTTTTCCCTGAGAGAAGTCCGTATGCTGATGAGGCGATGGATGACCACGAAAATGCTGAAAAGATGCATCTATAGTGTGGCCAGACTAAATCCCCTGTGTTGGCAAAGTAAATGCAAAAATAAGCAAACACACATGAAATGGAAGTGTGGAGAATCATGTGCGTGTGGAAACATATCATTTCTGTGAATGGTGAATTATGCTTGTACACGTCAGCAAACTACGGTATCATCTGGACTCTGGAGCCATATCCACACCAGAATAATATAGTGACTATGCATGGTTCAAGATATGCCATTTAGCATATATAATTGTACGAGCATTTCCAGGTTTAAAGGGAATGCGTGAGCTTAATGCCTATTGCAAACAATAATAGTCTACTTCAATTTTCTGTATTGAAGCCCATAAATTTGAATAGGATGCATAAATGGCAAATGACTTTTATATCAAAATACAGGATTAAAGAATGTGAGGAAGTCTCAGAGCTGCTACAAATTGTCTGGGTATGTACTCTTAATGAAATCCCAGGAAGAAGTGCCACATAACATATGCCAACTTTTGGAGAGGATGACTAAATGATTGATCCAGTGGTTCGCAACATAAATAACTCGGCATGACAGTAAAGCAAATTCAAGACCTAAAAGCAGTCCCAGATGCCTATATAAATGAAGGAAATATACTTTCCTCATGTTTGTTTCAACAGGAAATGAAAACAGTGAAAAGGAAAATGTAGCAAAATCTGGAAAACGTAGAAAAGAGATTTAAAAAAAAAAACCATATGAAATCTTATCTCTTTATATCGAAATTTCTTACAAAAACTTATATTTTGTGAAACAATATATTTTCACTAAAAATGATTTCCATCAACATCGACCTGTATATATTGTATAGAAAATATTATACTCATCACATTCATATCTTTGTTTTGTTAGTAAGTTCTATAACCATACTCAAGATCTACAGCGATGAAAACTTTGAAAAACTAAACACGTACTATTTGCCAACACTTTGAAAAAAAAAATAATAAACTGTTATGATATAAACCAATTTAAATTACAGTACTCTATAGCGACCGTAGTTTGCACTATAAAATTTACATATTCATCGTTTTGCAAAAAAAAAAAAAAAAGAACAAAAAATAAAGGAAAAAAGAACAAGAAAAGAAAAAAGTACCAAAAAAAAAAACCAAAAAAAAGTCATGAAAAAGTTTGCAAACAAAATAATTACCAATTCCTGGAAACTGAAAATTTCCAAAACAGAAAAAAGGGAAAATGTTGGTTTTCCTTCAACATTTTCTCAAGGGATGTGATTTTCCTCCAAATTCTTTTCTTTTCCCCCCGAATCCCTTAAACCATGCAGAGCCTAAATATAAGATTCGAAGATGCAACGGCCAAAAGAAATAGAAGAGTTTCATAAACAAGGAATACCACCAGTTTAACACACAAGTCATAAATTTCATAAATTATACACCCAAAAATATTACCAAAATTGAAGTAGTTGCTGCGAAGAAATGAAACCAGAAGAGTGTCTTCAATATTATTTGCGGAAGCAGTGTGTTGCAGCTTTCCAGAGCATGAGATATTAGTAATAGCAGCTTCATTCTCAATGTGTGGGAATGATGTAATTTCCAACCTTATCCCAGATGGAAATCTCTTCCTACTCTTCAACCAGAGAAAAATCTTAGCATATGGAGTGGCATGGATAAATGAAATGGCAACCTCAACAGCTATACAGGCAATACACACAGCAGTCTGCATAATCGTGAAAAAGATGTAGAAAGCAGAAGTAGTTGGCAGTAGCAGAAAAATGGGCGTAAGCAGGAGTGAACCGACAACATGTTGCTCCACAGAACAGTTGTAGCTATCCAATCTATGACGCAGAGGATTCCACTTTTTACCCCTGCAATCAGTAAACAAATACGGTCAACTAAACAGTATTACCATCATTTCATATTAGCACCACCATTTCGACAGCAGATCCAACAGTTCATCAAAATTCTTAAAAGATCTCCATGAACTATTAAGCCGGAAATGAATATGTAATCTTTTGAAACTATCTTTTCAGAAGAAACTTGTTCTGTCTTAGGCTCTGTTCTTTTCAACTTAAAACTCATTCAGTTCAGTTCAGTTCAGCTTAGTTATATTTTATACTACAATTCAATTCAGTTCAGTAAATTTCAGTTGAAAAGAACAGAGCCTTAGTAGTACTACATTATGTCTCTGAGACAAACTTTGATTGATGAGTTGAAGATTACTGTACCCAAACATCAAGACGTTCAGCAGCCTTTCACAGAATCATCGACTCATGCATAAAACCACTTAGCAAACATTTTAATAATTAAATAGCCAAACAAAGAATTAAAATCATAAAGTAACTTATTGTAGATCTTGTAGACAAGCCTCATTGCTCAAGGAACACTATGTAATACCATCTCATGAAATTTGACAAGTTCATAGAAAAGGGAAAGGAAACAAAAATCAAGTGCTAACCATTAACAAAAATGCAGACCATGTCAACTGAGATAGTTTCAGGGTACAGCTACTCTGCTAGAGCAGCTTACGAACAAACCAATATTGACATCCATAACTGTTCAGAGAAGAAACAGTAAATGGTAAAGCATTTTACCTGAAAAGACGCCACAACACTGTAACTGCCTGAATCTGTGTTGAATAGAGACGTGATAAGAATAAATGAAGAGTCAGGATATGCATAGTTACAAGAGAAATCGTGTCAATGACTAGAGCTGAAGCAGTTGTTAAACCAAAACTAATCCCACAAAGAGAAAGTCCTCTAGTGAAGTAGAACAAGAGAAATCCAGCATAGGCCCACAGAGTTGACCATACTTGTATAGCAGTCAGAGATAACATGCCTAAAACTCCTGCTAGCTCAGTATTTAACTTGAATCCTGCTGGGTTTCCCATCAGCCATACACACCCAATTCGCAACCAGTGATTGGTGATATCCAGAGCAAGATTTGAAACCAATGAGCAAAAAGGTTCTGCCATACACCACAATGCAATTCCAAATATATTTCCTAGAAGAATATCAACCACGACACTCGACCACATTGAATGTTTCTGGAGTGCAGCTTTTTCTTTGATCACCACACTCGATAAGTACCTATAAATCCATGGGACAATAAGTAAATGTATCTAACCAGACTTCAGATCAAAGTGCACCACCAACTTAGAGTACGAACCAGAAATTGTATTTAACACATAGTAAGAACCCTCTTTAGAAAGCATCAGAAGATTTAAGGCTACATAGAAAAAAACAACAATTTTTAGCTGGTGAACTATGATTTTACTACTGGAACGAGACCATTCAGCTTTACTGCTCTTATATTATAAATCTTAAAGAATAGCGGTTTTTCAGATAAATTCGATGCTGCCCATGTATGGCAATATATATATATATATATATATATATATATATATATATATATCTATATATATATATATATATATATATATATATATATATATATATATATTCAAAAACCATTTCAACCATTCTAAAAGGTGCCATGTCAATAAATGAGTTGGAAATATCAAGTATTTCATTGGCTTATACAATCCTATTTGGCAGCCTAAAATATTTCCATTGTCTAGAAATTAATATTGGGGAAATTACATAAAGACGCCACTTTAACTTTAAGTGGTGTACTAACATATATAAGGCTAGCTTGTAAAACTCTTACAAAAAAGTCCAATCTATTTTTGGTGTCCTAAAATCTTATACTCCCTCCGTTCCAATAAGAGCTTCCTAGCTCCTTACTTTCTCTAATATTAAGGAGAATTAATAAAATATTGGTTTGTGTGGGGTATTATGTTGGTAAAGTTGTAAGTGGATGATAAAGTAAGAGAGAGATTGAATAAAAAATTAGTTAGGGGAATAAAAACTTTCCATTTATGGGTTAGGAAGTTTCTAACGAAACGCCGAAAAAAGAAAATTAGGAAGTTATTAATGGAATGGAGGGAGTAAACTCTTATAAAAAAGTCCAATCTATTTTTTGGTGCCCTAAATTCTAAAAATAGGATGCTCAGCAGCAGCAAAAAAAAAAGATAAAAGCAACCAGCAACCCATTTGGCACCGGAGAACGGAAGGACGGACGACAGAGAAAAACCTTTCCACTCATTTAGGAGATCTAAGACTTGCATTTTATTTAATTTACTAGGGTCTTTTTTCCTGAATTTCAAACTTTTAACTTAATTAGCCAAATCTAATGTTATTATATGTCTAGACTAGACAACTGCCTCTTTCTTTTTTTAGTCTCTGATCCACAATTTCCCAACAATAGCTTAAGTAGGGTTTAGGGTTTTGGACGGGTCCATACCCCCTGGACCCGGCCTCAACCCTAATTAAGACCGTAGCTCCCGAGGGTGTATTCAAATTCAGTTGATTGGGTTCACCATTTCCCCTAGGGTTTTAGAATTATGAGTTCTTGAAACTAATACTATTTTGTTCTGAAACATTGTTGGCCCTAAAACTAACTTTAATGAATCTGAAACTAACATTTTGATTTCCTGAAACTAACTTCAATGAACCTTCAATGAACCTGAAACTAAACTAATGAAACTTTCTGAATTAATACTATGTGTTCTGAAACTAACTTTGTTAGCCCTGAAACTAACTATAATCAACCTGAAACTAATATTCTGAGTTCCTCAAACTAACTTTAATCAACCTGAAACTATTACTAATGAACCTGAAACTAAATTTCTGAGTTCCTGAAACTAATACTAATGATGCCAAAACTAATACAAATGATGCTGAAACTAAAACTATTTTTGATTTGAAACAAACAATGTTAGCTTTGAAACTAACTTTAATGAACCTGAAACTAACATTCCGAGTTCATGAAACTAATACTTCTGAGTTCCTGAAACTAATACTAATGATGATGAAACTAATACAAATGATGCTGAAACTAATACTATTTTGTTCTGAAACTAACATTCTTGGCACTGAAACTAACTTTAACGAACCTAACATTCTGAGTTCCTGAAACTAACTTTCTATGTTCCTGAAACTAATACAAATAATGTTGAAAATTAATACAATTTTATTCTGAAACTAACAATGTTGGCCCTGAAACTAACTTTAATGAACCTGAAACTAACATTTTTAGTTCCATAAACTAACTTTAATGAACCTGAAACTAACATTCTGAGTTCTTGAAACTAACATTCTGAGTTCCTGAGACTAACTTTAATGAGCCTGAAACTAACATTCTGAGTTTCAGAGACTAACTTTAATGAATCTGAAAGTGAAACTAATACTAAGACTAACTTTAATGAATCTGAAACTAACTAATACTAATGATGCTGAAACTAATACAAATGATGCTGAAACTAACGCTGATGACACTGAAACTAATAGTGTTGGTGAAACTAACTGAAACCAATTAAACTAACATTGAAACTAACAATTATGATGTTGATTTCTATTGAAACTAATGAAACTAACATTGTTATGCTGAAACTAACTTCAAAACAAATACATGGTTGAACATGATGCCAATTTGTATGCCGACAGAAAAGAAGATACGAGCAAAAGGGGTTGTGGGAAGAGCGAAAGGAAGGTGAAAGGTGGATTTCAAAAGCAAATCCACACACATGTAATACTCCAACCACACAGGCTTGCATAGTATCTCTCTCGTAGCAGGTTTCAGTAACAATTCAACTGCATATGCCCTTTCTTTTTTATTAAGTTCTCATAACCTCAAAATAAAGTACGATAGTACACGAAACCGTTGAAACCCAAAAGGCCTCTTTCTCTAGTATTACAAAAATAATTGAATGCAATAATGGATGAGAATCAAAGGAATTGAATTTGTGATAAGCTAATTGATGTCTTTATGGTCAATATGCCCACGCCAACTGATTGGAGAAGGCTGATAGTGTTCAGCAAGTCATGGAATGGCCTCAGGCCTTATTTTATCCGAGATGTCAGGAGAAAGCCGAGATCGAAAACGATGACGAAAGGCATAGCAGATATGATATTGTAAATGCCTCTATGTTCTTCGAGACTCTCGGATCCATGTGAGGTTCTTAAGCTCACAAAAAACATGCGAGTGCAGGTAAACTGTAAAATTCCCCATTACTATCATATGAATTGTTCTATTATGTTGTTCTTTATAATTAACACCTTTTTTTTCTATTCATCCGGATCATTAGCTGGTGAGATTAGTGAAACTAAAGATTTTGCCGAGTGGGTACAAGTCGGTGATGGTGTTGCGGGCGAACCTAATGATGGCGAGGTAGACATCAAGTTACCTGATGACATACTTATTCGTGAAGTTGTCCTATTTCCACCATTGTAGATTGCACCGACTAATGAAATGGCTAATGAGATCAATGACTATGTCATGTCCAAAATGCATGGTGATTCTGTGGAATACTTGTGTGCTGATAGCATAAGCAAGACCGATGCAGTAGACAGTGAACTGGCAGAATTATTCTCAGTAGAATTCTTGAACACTATTAATTGCTCGGGCCTACCTAAGCATAGAATAGTGCTTAAGGTTGGATGCATAATCATGCTTTTGAGAAATATTGATCAAGCTTCCGAGTTGTGCAATGGAAAGGCTTATAGTAACTAATCTGGGGAAACATATTATAGAAGCAATAATGATATCTGGAATGAATGCCGGTCAAAAGGTTTTCATTTCTAGAATGACGATGAGCCCATCTGATGAGACTAAATTTCCTCTAAGTTTTGATAGGAGACAATAAAAGTTAGTGACAGTCTCTCTCTCATGTCGGTCTCTACCTACCCTCTCATGTATTCAGTCACGCACAACTGTATGTTGCTCTCTCTAGAGTTACAAGTAGAAAGGGACTGAAAGTACTCATATGTGATAATAAAGGTAAGACGTACGACACGACAACCAACGTGGTTTATACAGAAGTTTTCGATAAATTATAAGGTAAATTTATTTTATCATATACATAAGTTAACATATATATTTTCATTTATGTTTTATGTTTCTCAATTTATTATGTAACTAAGGGTATCCTTATACTTTTACAGGTACGGATGCCTTCATATGAAGTTAAGTCTTACCAGTAATTTACTAGATTTTACTCATTGCAATATTATTCGTGTACTTGAAAATTTGTTATTGTTACAAACTTATCCTCATATTATAGATTGTTTTTTTACCCACCTTAAATATACTAATTTTCACTATAGGATTCTTCAACAAAATTAATTGCTATGGATTCCGTAAGCATAAGAACGTCCTCCAGTTTAGGTTTATGATAATGCTTACGAGATATATAGATCAAACTACCGAGTTGTGAAATGGAACAAGTCTCATAGTTACTAGTGTTAGAAAGCGCATATCATTGAGGCAAAAATAATATTTGTAATCTACGCAGCCCAAAAGGTTTCATTCCAATTGTGATGATGAGCCCATTCGACAAGACGAAGTTCCCTATCAATTTAATAGAAGATAGTTCCCCATATCGTCTATTTTCCTATGACCATAAAAACAAGTCATGGGCAATCTCTCTCACACGCCGGCCTCTACCTCTCACCCGTATTCAAACATATGATCAATTACATGTTCTCTCTCTAGAGTTACCACGAGGACGGGATTCAATGTATTGATCCACGATGAAGATGGTAAAACATATGATACGACCTGTTCATTAACTTCGGCATTTTATTATACGATATATTCATTTCTTATTTTGAGTTTGGTTTACATGCCCCGTCGAGTATAGACGGGCCATTAACTAGTGAAAAAGTAATCTAGGAGAGGGGTTGTGATTGTAATTTGTAGATTTATTGAAGGAGTCAAATCAAAAGAAAATAAATCTTCGGGCTGGCATATGTAAACATTATAGTCCAGTCTCCAAGAAAGACCAGACTAAACCGTGAAAGATAAAGAAACATCTATCAAAAATCAAAATTGAGAGCAATACCAAAACCAGAAAGAATTTTAAAAGAAAAAAAAAACGACAGCCTTGGGACTTGATAACAACCCAGTAGCGATGGAAAGAAGAGGAAACGGACAAAATGGGTTAGTAAAGGTAAGACGGACCGAGATATGGAAAAAAAAAAAAAAGAAAAAAGAAAACCACTCAAAAAACCTAATATTCAAAGGGATACATATTAATCAAGTATCCCCACGTATAAATACGAATATGTTGTCTCTTCAAACGTATCGATGCAACCTAGTCTATAAGAGATCTACCTTCTCCTTGCATGATAATCCCACCGTCCTGCTATAAAATGTATCTATTCCTATTATGGGCGTCCCATCAATACAGCCACTTTTCTAATATAGTAAAAAATTTAGCCCCACTGTCTCATACTTTTCTCATAATTTATCATTTCTCTCTCATCTTTCATACTTTCTCCATTCTTTATCATTTCTCTCTCCAACGACAAAAATAAACTATTTGCTTTCTTAAAAACAGAAAGAACGTGGCCTACCGAACCGGGATGGTGGGAGTAGAAAACGCATAACCCTTTTCTTTCAAAAACGAAAAGGAATATGTAGTCAGTTTATCCTTCCATCAGATGATGAAGTTCGATGCAAATATGAGAGTTGAACAGTCCCTAATTCTAAAGGCTGTGTTAACATTCCCTAATTCTAAAATGTGAATGAAGATCAATTTGGCATGTTTTACTAATTAGAACCTGAGTGTTTCTGCTAAATACAGCAATAGTTATACTTTGTTAACTGACCAGGATGCCTAAGCAATATGTAAGAATGGGCAAAACTAAACTGACAACATATGAAAATTAGCACTATGGTCAGAGAGACACAATTGTTACAATACCTTAGATCATGATCCTCGAGAAAGAGTGGCCAATACAACAATTGACAGCAGCGAACATGGATATTTCGGCATGTTTTGTTAAACACATTAGACAGCATGACAGTTACGCATGGGCAGGAAACCGATCCAGAAAGAGCATAGGCGGACTGAATAATCATGTATATGAATGTCGATAGTAAAGCCACAGATACAGCAAATAGATTCCATGTGAAGGTAGATAACCTGATATGCAAATGATAAGGCTGTTACACTAATAAGTAAAACTTGAGTAAGATAAAGAGACGATTGTCTTGGTCTTGAGAGGTTACTTGCAGAAAATCCAATGCAGAAGACCCAACTCGGGATGACAATCTCCGCCAAACAACACTTGAGCAGCATTAGCACTATTGATTGCACACATGACACTGTCCTGTTCACAATTTAAATAGAGCTACTAACTAGTACAAACATATATAGCGAACTCAAATTTTTTTAAGTTAGGGATCTTAACCAGATCAAGGAGTGGCTGTTCTTGGTGAAGCCTGTCAAACCACTTGGGCGCCTTATAAGATGTCCCTAGATTGGGAATAACCTGAACACCGAGGGAAAAATGCTGACCCGCAAAAGTGGGTACTTCATATAGTATTACCTAACATTATTTTGAAACCAAGTTAACCAGTAGCATGTGGCTAAGCGATAAAAATAAAAACTTGTAATGCAGGTGAACAGGACTTACATACGTGAAGATCTAACTTGAACATTAACTCCCCATTCCAGTGTATATGATCCAATTTAGGAATGACACTAATTCTTCGGCCAGTAGTTTTAGCATGAATATAGACAAGATTGATCCAGATGCTTTCTGGAGCTGCAAGCGTGCCTTGTTCAAATGTTCCATTCAGCTTAGAGCATCCACAGCTCAAGCTCCCAGAATTAATGGGACAAAGAACTGAATTTTTTCTCTCGCTGGAGAAGTCGTGTTTATCACTTTCCAAAGGATCATTGAGACAAGAATCAGGGTGACAACAGCCCAGCAGAGTAAGTTTGCATTTATCTTGTAGAGAGGCATGCATGTTTTTGTTTATTCCCTCTAGTAGTCCCTGATTGTGAAAGAGGAGAAATGAAATGAAACCATAACTATATTATTACAGCAGAAATATATTTTTAATGACCGAGGAAAACTGAAATTTTTGCAACAAACGCATCTATCAATGTCAGACCTTCAGATTCCCAAATCGAAGGAATCACCAAAAAAGAAAAAAAGACCTAATTATGAAGAAAATGGTGTCGTCTTCGATCCCAAAACGATCTGTTCCCAATCAAATCACATTGCAGATTATGTCCTTTGGGGAAATAAGGATCCTAATGTTAGTCAATCAAAGGCCATCAGAGTGCATCCAAGAGCTGAGATAACTTCTAGCAAGTGAAAAATATCTATTTTCTGCATCTTTCCCAAATAAGTAGCAGATTCTAAATACATTAGTAGGTTATGAGTATTTCGTTTTGTAGCTGATTAGTAGTATAAAATTTGAGTCGTATTCTGCAGAATTTCACAAGTTGATTAATGAGAATTCTGTTTCTTCCCAAGGTTCTGTTATTCATCAATCTCATCTAAAATTCCTCCTAGTTTGTCTAATTTCTCTCATATCATTTGTATTGTTGCTGCCTTACCACCTAAAAAATAGGCAAGGGATTTAACAATCAATTATGTGAAGTAACTATGACTTCCTATGAGGTATAGATCTGCATATTCAATCGCTTCAACATAGAATACAAATGAAATCGGTTATTCCGAAAATGTAAACAGGCACATGTTCTACTTGTACCCAGTAGATATTATGTAAATGAATAACATAAATCAAAATAAAGAGCAATCAGCTTGAACATTGTGAATTTGAAAGGGAAAGGGAAGAATAAGTACCAGGAGATCGGAATTTGAATGGATTGTTGAGGCGAAAGCAACGATAACATCAAATGAAGCATTGGATGATGAAATGAACCAACCGAATAGAAAACAGGAGGAATTATTAGGGTTTGGGGTTACAGGGGTGAGGTTGGTTGGCCACCATAGCCTGCACTTTCGTGTGATTCCCATTTCCAGTAACACTCACTCACTATTCCATATTAGAAACAAGGAAACCTACACTTTCTTCTGCTTCACCCTAACCAGGATGCTTTTCAGACTATCTGAAATCTATCGATATAAATTCTGCAGAGACACTCAGAAACTCAGGGACTGTAGTGCCGTCCGTCCGTGTTTTCAATAGCACATATCAGACATCCGATCAAGCTTTTTTAAGCTGTTGAATCGCAAGATGGCCGTGAAACCGCGATGTTTGGATCTGGTTGATTGTGTGCGATTGACCATTCATGTCAACTTCAAATTGTACATCCAGAAGCCATTAAGAATTGGACTAGGATCCCGAGGCATTTCTTTCGAAGAATATAAAAATATACTAAGCCCAATAAGATGTACAACACTCACAGGGGCATATTTAAGGGGTATTTTAGAAAATGTGTGTACTCCAAGAATTTACTTTTGTTAGAACTTATTTAAGAAAATTAGGGTATTACTCTTTTAACTCTTATTATGAGCAACACTTCACACCTAGAGAGTACAAAAGAATCAACGAACTAATCAAAGCCGAAATGGTCCAAAAGTTAGGACCATAACAACTGCAAAAGGACTCGAACAAAATGTCCTGAGCAAAGCTCCCTCAATTCATCCATCCTATCATACTAGTTGTTGAGGCGTTTTTAGAACACTTCATCGTGTCTTTTTACCAAATGTCAGATTTTGTAATTCAAACTCATCACTTTTCATTTCACAACATTTTTTGGAGAGTTTTTTTAGAGGTTCTAGGGTTCCAAACATCATCCATCTGATCAAGGTGGAGATTTGGTTAATTTCACCATTGTTATCCATTGGAGCTCAGTAATTCATCATTATACGGTAAAGTTGTATCGATTCTGATTATTACTTTTTGTTGATGTTTATGCTTTTGTTTATCATATCTCTTGCCTGTGACAACATGAGTATGAGTAGCTAAACATCTCCCATGGGTTGGTGGTGAATTCTTGAGCATGCTAGTACAGGATCTTTTGGATGAAATTACACAGCTTCATGTTTGTTGAATTCTTGCGAATCGTTTGTAGTTCAATGCTTTAGCAATCGTTTTTTTAATACCCAAAATCCACAAGAGGGATTCGCACACTCAAGGTTACTTACGATTTAAGCCCAACATATTCGACTACAAACGTTCACTAGTTGAATTGACGACTCTACTACATTCATAAAACGATTTCACTCTCAAAAGTCGTATCCTTCATTGCAGACCTTTACTAGCTAGCTCTTGATGAAACCACCACCCCATGTCTCCTTTGATTGATTACAAAACCCGTGTTTGCTGATTACTATTTGTGTGATTTGTGAAAGAAAGAATTGGAGGTCGTAAGACGCAATTCTAGACTAACTAGTTCTTTAAAACACGACAAGCTTAGTTAAGTCGTTCTAGAATGACACTCGGGGCAACTTATCAATTCACTACGTGCTCTTTCTAGTGAACCTTGATATTTCTCTTGGCTTATAAATTAAGGACTTGATTTGACGCATCAAGATTTTAGCGCCACTGCCGGGGACTTAACTCCTTAGTTTGTGTTTTAAAATTAGTTTACTTGGTTCTTTGTGTGTTAATCTATTTGTGAAGAT
Organism: Plantago major; assembly: GCA_026545765.1. NCBI lineage: Eukaryota > Viridiplantae > Streptophyta > Magnoliopsida > Lamiales > Plantaginaceae > Plantago > Plantago major. Next base: position 61,277,452 of record CM048844.1, on the reverse strand, counting down.
TTTTGGTTTCATACCTTTCACTTATCTGATTGCAGGTAGTTTATGCAAGGGGAAGGAACTTGAACCTTCCGATAGCGCCTTTTGTTGATGATATTGAAAGGCACAGGAGGAGATTGAGGTTTAGTTTTGCTGGTACGCAAGAAGGCGAGGTTTTTGAGGAAACTGATTCGGAGTCTGATACAGAAGCTCCAAGTCTTCAAGCAAATATGGGTGATACTGGTAATGGTGGAGGTGTTGCTGGAGTTCGTGTTGGAGGTGGAGGAGCAGCAGGTCGTGTTGTTCCTAGGAACACGATCCACAACATATTCAAGGCTCATGTTGGAGCGCATAGGTCGTTCATTGTTCTGTCTGAAGCGGCCCGAAAGTATGAGCTGAATCCATATCTTCTTCAACACCTTCCCAAATTCTATGGGATGGAAAATGAAGATGTTAAGGACTTCTTGAAGGAGTTGGAGATGTTCATAGCGGGGATGCATACCATAGGGGTGGAGGATGATGATTTGAGGATGAAGATATTCCCCATGTGCCTAGCGAATAGGGCTAATGCATGGTTGAATATGCTTCCCGAGGTGTCGTTGACTACTTGGGCGGAAATCTGTGAAGCTTTCACGGACCGATACTACCCTCAATCGAAGACTACCACTTTGAAGGCACAGATCACGGAATTCCAACAACTCCATGATGAGACATTCTACGAGGCTTGGGAGAGGTTCAAGATGCTCCAAGCTAAGAGTCCTCATCACCGCCTTAGTCTTGCGGATCTGACGTAATACTTCTATGATGGATTGAACGAGAGTCAACAATCCTATGTTGACGTAGCTAGTGGTGGAAGCATCATGGATCTTACACCTGAGGAACTGAACGGTCTTTTCATCAAGTGTGCAAAGAATTCGCAGCAGGAAATAAGAACGGAGAGCTTTCTTGTAACAAGAGTGTGCGGGGTAGAAGTAGGGGGCTTAGGAGTGAGGTGAATGCCACCTTTGATGATTCTAGCAGTTGTATCAACGAGCTAGGAAGGGATTTAAGGCAAGTGAAGTTGTTGACGGCGAGTGGTCAGAATCCACATGCTCAAGAGAAGTGTGTGATTTGCAACAACTACGGGCATGGGGCAAATCAATGTAGGGCCGACTTCTCGGTCAAGGAGATGTCTGAGATTGCGACTCCGGGGGAAGGAGAAGAGGTGTATTGGGTGCAAGGGCAGAATGGAGGATATTTCCCGAGGTATAGACCAAGGAATGTTGGTTTTGGAGGGAAGGGGCCGGTTCATAGGTTCGCCCCTAACCAAATCTACCCTAATGTTGATCGGTCGAAGCTGAGCTACTCGAATGACCATTGTGAGAATCTTACTCCTAAGGAAGAGGAGCAGCCAAAGGATTCCACCTCGACTAGCAAATCGAGGCAGATCGAGGAGTTCATGGAGAGGTCGCAGAGGTTTATTGACCGGGCTCAAAGGCACCAGGAGAAGACGGATGGAAGGTTATCGGTTCTAGAAGGGGACAACAAGGACATCAAGAGGCAATTTCAAGAGTTGCTTGATAGGAGTCGCATCTGTGAGAAGGGGAGGTTGCCCGGAGCAACCGAAAATGCCATGGCAATCACGATTATCACCGAGGTACCTATTGAAATAACGGTATCTAAAGATAGAGCAAGGGTCAAGGTTCCGAAATCGCAAGTGGAAGAGTGTGGGACATGCAATCACCACGACTCTCCTTCCAAGAAGATTAAGGTACGTACGGCTTCCAATGATTTAATTCCTTGTGATGCAGTCTCGGTGCAACCGGTGAGTAGGAATGTTATTGTTGATGCTATTATTGTTGATAACAAAGATGATGGTGTTGAGGTTGGGAGTAGAGAAAGGGTTGTAGACCCCGTTGTGATTGATAACCCTGTTGAGGAGTTGCATATGGCATAATGGGTAGAGAAATCACCACCTGGGGAGGTGATTAAGAAGAAAGGCTCCAAAACGACCAAGTCTGCTGGCTTTAATGTTAAGATTGGTTTTGGGAGTTTGGAGGGAGTGTCGGGGATGTTGGACACCGGGGTTGGTGTCAATGTCATGCCGTACGAAAATGTACGAGGCAAGTAGAGTGAGGGGGCTTAAGGAAAGCTCATGGTGAGAATGGCGGATGGCTCGATACGGAGACCACTAGGGGTGGTAGAAGATGTGGAAATCCGGTTGGGTAACGATTCCGTGAGAACCGACTTCTATGTTTTGGGGCTGGTGTGGAAGGGGTTGCAAGTGGAAGATGGGATGGTGCTATTGGGGAGACCGTTCATCGAGACAATTGATCTCACGATCAATATGCACCACCGTCGAGCCACTTATGAGGTAAAAGGCATGCAACGCGAGTTGCAAGCCTACACTCCACACAACACATCTTGTTCTTGCGAAAATCCACTTATAGGATTTGTAGGACCTGTTTATGTGTGTTCTAATGCGCAGGTACTAGGTACAGGAAGGTTTAAGAAGAAGAAGTCTGGTATCAAAACCCGCGGTACATGAACTCCGTGAAGAGTCAAGCTATTGACTATAAAAAGCGCTATCCGGGAGGCAACCCGGAATGTTTCAACCCTCCAATCATTCGCATTGCATATATTAGCATATTTTCTTTCTTTTCTTAAAAATCCCAAAAAATCTATAAATCCATTTTAGTTTGCATTTAGTATAAATTTGCATTCACGTTTAATTTTTCTGTTCTTATATATATATATATATATATATATATATATATATATATATATATATATATATATATATATATATATATATATATATATATATATATATATATATATATATATATATATATATATAATTGGTGACCGCGTGCGTCTCTGCACGCAGCGGCAGGAAACTCTCTGCCGCTGCGTGCAGAGAGGCGATCGCCCGGTCCGGCGTATAAAGGGAGCTCCTCTTCTTTCTCATTGGCTTTCCGTTCTTAGCGATTGCCCCCACCCAAATTTCTTCCAACTTTCTCATTTCTCCACCAAATATCTTGTTCTTTGGCTCTTTTCGAAGCACTCATCATCTAGAACAACATTCTTGCGTCCATTCATCCCATCCATTCCGAAATTGAGGTAATTGGCTAACCCTTCTCGCTACTGTTTTGGGTTTTTTCACATTCGAATGGTTTTGGATTTTGAATGCTAGTATGTAGGCACATTGTGACTTGTAGAACATAATTCTAGTCTTGATTGTTGATTTGTATCTTAATTATGACTTTCAATCAAAAAATTGCTAGTAGTTCTTCATATCTACATTCGCTACTTTGCTCAACAGTTTCTGAATTAGGATGGTATCTTTGACGTAGTATTTTGGCATAGCCATTTGCTTGCGGTTTAGATTTCACATACTTTGAGCATTGTTGTTCTTACGCGCACAATGGTAGAAATTACTTATCGAATAGGATAAGGCGTGTGTTTGTGTGTGCCCTTGGTTTCGTTTTGTCATAGAATTATCTAACGCCAATTATGTAGGTACCATGGCACCCAAGAATAAGAGAACACGAGGAGAATCTTGAAGAGTAAGGTCCCAGGTGAGGATAGACCCACTGCCTCCGCAGGACTTTGGTACCCCAGTTATCACAGCTAAAAGCTTGGCATATAAAGAGCACTACTCCGATAGGAGTTACCCTTTAGACATGGGAGTGGACTTAGGGTACGAAGAAGAAGAGGTAACTCATGGCACCATTGAAGGCGATGTTTGAAACAAGAGGATGGCTCAGGATTGCAAGACATCCTGAGCCATATGACTGGGAGTTGGTAATGGACTTCTATGCCAACTATGATGACATGAGGTTTGAGGCGTTGACTCTCACCCCGCGGGTGCCCGTCAAGGGCCGATACGTTGAGTTTTCAGCCCACTCGATCAACCGGTTCCATGGTGTTCCTAACCTTCACAGACATATGGATGTTTACCTACACAGTAGGCAGAGTGCGAAAGCCATCTCAAAGGAACTCACTGATGAATTTTGTCATGAGTACTACAGGTATCCCGACGAACCTCCTACAAAGGCCGAGCACAAGTAGCTTACCTTGGAAGCCTGCATCATCTACACTTGGCTCACTACTTCCATCCGTCCCTTGGGGAACGCTACTTATGTTAGAAATGATCTAGCCCCACTACTAGCTGCTCTTATGCAAGGGAAGCCAATTGATCTGGGGTAGTTGATAGTTACCCAGTTCGAGCATTTCCATTCGCGCCACAGGACCAAGATAGCTTACCCTGTCTCATCACCTCACTTTGCAAACGAGCCGGTTTTTTAGTCAACGCAACAGGCCAACCCCGCTCGATGTTAAAGGCGGGGTCAGTTCAGACTATTCATACCAGGTACACAATTGAGTACAATGAAGCAAAGCGTGACGCAGAGCATGTAAGCAGACTTCAGGCACAACTATCAGAACAAAGGAGAGAAGTAGTGGAAAAGGAGGAGATTGATGGAGCTGACTCCGATCTAGATCAAGGCGATCAAGGAGAGCAAGAGCAAGCAGCCTCACCACATCATGAGAATTAGGGAACCTACAACTTCTAGCAGTTTACTGACTACTTCCAACCGCATTATGCTAGGCTGGAAATGAAATATGGGAGGATTTCAGGGGTCCAGGACTAGATCATCAAGTCCCAGTCCGACATCATGAGGGCACAATCCGATCTGAGGACTGACTATACAACTGCTAGGAAGGTGATGCGAGGATACATGGGTGAGCATATGAGCTTTAGGCAGGAATCGCATTCACAGAGGGAGGAGTGGACTACACAGTAAAGGCAGATGCAGGATTGGGCGTCGCAGGGATGGGGATATCCTCACCCACATGCTGGACCATCTGGGTCCAACGCCCCGCAGCAGTGATGTTGCAGTTGAGCATAATGGGGGTACATTTTCACTTTTACTTCTTTCTTAGTCTATTCACTTGAGGACCAGCTCTAGTCTAGGTTTGGGGAGGGGAGTTTAAATGTACCATTTTTTATAATTGGCCTGTACTATTATATGTGATTGTTGTATGACTGTTGTACTTTGATTTTCTTTTTTCTGTTTGGTGGATTGTGGTCGATGTGCCTTGAGTTTAACTTGTGTAATTAATTTTTATCGCTTTCTTAGCGGTGGTCGGTGAGCCACATAGGTTGCATGTATTACTTGTGGCCAGTGTGCCTTACTTGGCTTTCTTTTTAATTTTTAGTGTCTTTTTGGCCTACCCTTTTGGCCTATTTTTAAATAACTTTGTGGGTCTAGAGTCGAAATTTGAAGTCGAACATCCTTTCTTCGTAACAAACTTTTTTTATGCTTAAGTTTTGAGTATATACTGATTAGTAATGGTTGTTGAGTTTAAAGTTTTTCGAGTTCGTTTCCCTTGTAAATAAGAAGTCTGCTTAGCTTTGTGGTCCAAAAACCTGTGAGGAGCCTTAATTGAGCCGATGAAAAAAATATTATACCGGCAAGAATTTTTTTGTGTGACTCCTGGGATGTGCAATTTCTTTAAAGTTGTTGTGCCATTTCATACTTATGTGTGTTCTGATTAGATGGGAATGGCAAACGTCATGCTTTGAACTTTTAATACCCTTCCAAACCCGTTCTAAAGAACATGTTTGGGAGGGAATTTCCATATTTTATGACTGATTGAGAGATTTGTAATTCTGACTTCTGTTTCCAATAAAAATATTTTTAAATAAGTCTCGAGCTGTTTCCATGGTCCTAAGTGATCACCGTAGGTCGTGTTGGGCGTGTTCAAATACTACCATATACCAGCGTGGCCTTTTATCTGCCATATGACCGTGAAGGTTGATGACACGTAGCTAAACCAACAAGCACAAAAGTGCAGACCTTCGGTAAAATGGACACAAGCAAAATTGAAGTCAAAAGATCCCAATGAGGACAAATAAGCACATGATTTACTCAAACCCGAAGTTGTGAATCGTGTGGAATTCCTTGTCTACATGAGCGAAAGCTTTGGACGGGAGCCACACGCGGAATAAGTCCTTGCTGATAACGAGGGTCATACACCAGTGATTTTATATGCAGACTCACAACAATTTTGAGTAACTCCAAAAAATAGTGTGCAAGGTTTTGAGAAAATATGAAAACAAAAAAGGGAACGGTAGTCAGAGTAGCATTTCTCTATTTTTAGTCTTTGAACTAAAGTCCCTTTGGACCCTCTGAAAAGAACGCATTTGCATAAGAATTTTTTTGCAACTTTTGGTGAAAACCACTTTCCAAGCTTTAATTTCGAGTGTCACCCCATCCTGGACTTGTCCGGAAGAGTGAGAGTTGCTAATTAAATTACTTGTGAGGGACTACCAAGATAGGCTCAAGTCTTATTTACTTTGGAAACGAACTAGTTAGATTTTTGCTCGATTTTCAACCAACTTTGGTAACAACTTAAACCCTTTGCATCTTTGGAGTTTGTTTCTTACAAATGTAGATTCTGTAACTTGGATGATTGACTCATTTTTTGTTTAGGTCTGTTTAGAGTCTAGTTTTTTTTTTTTAGGTTTGTTGTTTGCTCGAGGACTAGCAAAGGTTCGGTTTGGAGAGTTTTGATGAGGTATTTTTAGAACACCTCATCGGGTTCTTTTTACCTTGTTTTTACTAACTTTTAGTTTAGTTTTTCTTTTATGTGTATATATTTTGTCTTTTGTTTGTGTTTTGTTTGTTTACACATTGATACCAGGTTTTAGGTACTTTGCATGAAGAAAAGGAGTCAAAATGATGCATTTCTATGCACTTTGTCGGGGATCACAAGCTCCAAGACTCCAAATAGGTTCCACGAAGGTGCTCGGGATGCCAAACGGGTCAAGGATGGACAAAAAAGTCGCGGATCGAGCCCAAAGAGAAGCGAGCCGATCGCCCCAGGCTCTGGATGCAGCTACAGAGAGGTAGCATCCAGAGTCGGAGCGGGCAATCGCCCGCTCCGGACGGGGCGATTGCCTGCCCCGATCTCTTTGTTTCTGAGCGTTACATTTGCCGATTTTGGCATTTTAATGTCAGTGTAATTCAAACTCATCACTTTTCATTTCACAACATTTTTTGGAGAGTTTTTGAGAGGTTCTAGGGTTCCAAACATCATCCATCTTATCAAGGTGGAGATTTGGTTAACCATTACTCCGAAGATTTCTACCTGTAACAGTACTTTTCACCATTGTTATCCATTGGAGCTCAGTAATTCATCGTTATTCGGTAAAGTTGTATCGATTCTGATTTATTGCTTCTTGTTTGATGTATATGCTTTTGTTTATCATATCTCTTGCCTATGACAACATGAGTATGAGTAGCTAAACATCTCCCATTGATTGGTGGTGAATTCTTGAGCATGCTAGTATAGGATCTTTTGGATGAAATTACACAGGTTCAATGTTTGTTGAATTCTTGCGAATCGTTTGTAGTTCAATGCTTGAGCAATCGTTTTTTAATACCCAAAATCCACAAGAGGGATTCGCACCCTCAAGGTTACTTATGATTTAAGCCCAGCACATTCGACTACAAACGTTGACTAGTAGAATTGACGACTCTACTATGTTTATAAAACTATTTCACTTTCAAATGTCGTATCCTTCATTGCAGACCTTTACTAGCTAGCTCTTGATGAAACCACCACCCCATGTCTCCTTTGATTGATTACAAAAACCCGTGTTTACTGATTACTATTTGTGTGATTTGTGAAAGAAAGAATTGGAGGTCTAAGACGCAATTCTAGACAAACTAGTTCTTTAAAACATTACAAGCTTAGTTAAGTCCTTCGAGAACGATACTCGGGGCAACTTATCAACTCACTACGTGCTTTTTCTAGTGAACCTTGATATTGCTCTTGGCTTATAAATTAAGGACTTGATTTGACGCAACACTAGTCTAAACTGTATTCAGAGAACGACTAATCAAAGAAAGTCTGCAATTAAAGGCCAAAGCCAGACATTGTACAGGTATAAATCCTCTGTCATTAGCTAGGGGTAGCTAGGAATAGCTACAACACTCGACTCAATTGTGATCAAGACTCTTATTAAGCACCAGTGACAAACGGGCAAGAGAATCCCCCAGAATGTTAGCTAGTATGTGCACTCTTCCCTGGGCTCCAAACACACACACAAACACCAAAAACAATCCACATCAACCAACTCCACAAAAGCCACTCTTCACAACATATGAATGAGATACTTGTAACCAGTAACACTAATCCTGCAAAATAGACAATTGAATCCCATAAATTAACCAATTCCAAACCAAACAAATCCAGCTCACACAAGTAGTAGTTTTGCCATCACGCTTCGTATAAAATGGTTAAAAGGTTACTTACAGAGAGTTTGCAACATAGTAATGATATCATGTGCAACCATCTTACTAACCAATGTAAGCACATGTTCATTATGATTGAAGCACTTCTCATTTCTCATCTACCAAATACCCGCCAAGACACATCCAAAAGCAACAACTAGAACCTTATAAACCGTTCAATTATGCAGAGAACTATGAGGAAAAAAATTCCAATAGTCAACTGAGTGACCTACAAATCGGACTCCAACAGCCACATTATACATTTGATCAAGAAAGCACAAGTACTAAAAAGATTGTCAGGACTCTCAGAAACAAAACCATAAATCCCACACATACCATCAACTATCAAATTTAATCTCACCAGTCTATCTTTAGTAAGGAGTCTAAATAGGATACTCCTCTACAAATCTAGTCTATAAACCTTTGTAATACTATAAGCATGATTAGACAGCCCATGTGGAAATAATTGAATAGAAGAATCGTGTAACATATTCAACCATAACTCTTTCACAAGCACTCTGTCAAGCTTGTGAAAGTTAGTCCAAGTGAACAAAGGACCAACAAACCTCTGATCCACCAACTCACAGTCATTCAAAGCATCCAACAGTTTAGTACCAATAACCCCAACACTTTGAGTATCATTCCACTCCCCAGAACCATCTTTAACAACATTCAAATTCCCAGCAACTAACCAATGTAACATAATTTGTCTACTCAAAGTAGCCAACTCCCTCCAAAGAGTACCTCTATGTTAAAGCAGATTTAGAGCATAGGCCACAGACACACAACACTCCTAATTCAGATCCTTAGACTGCACCAAGCACTAAACGAGTTGTTCATGCTTAAGAATAATTTGAACATTCACTCTATTACAATCCCAAACCAAATTAATCCTACAATTCTTACGATAAGAGATGTTACTTGATGAGTCATTATTTTAACGACTTATTTAGTCTTTTTCATCGTGTTTTGTTAAGTCATTTAGCCTTTTTATTAGTCTTTTAGTGCTTTTTTAGGTTTTGGGTATTTTGTGTGTTTTGTGTTTTTTTAGGTGTTTTTAGGCAAAAAGGCAAGGAATTCGAGGAGCGTACGCGAATCAAAGCTCGTTCGAAGCTTCTAGAAGCATACAAGGTGATTAGTGGGCCAACTACTCCAAGGGGGTGACTAGGAAGTGGGCTAAAGGGGAGTCAAATGAGAGAAAGTGGGAAAAACTAACTTCTTTCCTGGAGGAGGAGCTCACCACGGTGAGCCATTATGCAAATGGGCTCACCGCGGTCGACAGAAGACTGAGTCTGGAATATTGAGCTGACCCCGGTGAGCACAACCCTCACCACGACAAGACCTGTTCAAACCCACAATTTCTGACAGTTTTCTCCACTATTTTGAATTTGAACTTCCTTAGTTTGTATATATATGTAATTTTTAACTCGTTTTTTTACATATCTTCAGACATTCTTAGACTTTCTTGCTTACTTTCAAGCATTGTAAACCTCCTTTGTCACACTACAAGAATTTCGTATATAGCGACGGAAAGGGGCGACGGACCCTATCCGTCGCTATATAGCGACGAATCAGTCCAAGATAGCGACGGATGAAGCGTTCCGCTCTATCCGTCGCTAATCCGTCGTTGATTCCGTCGCTAAATAGTGACGGATAGGTTCCGTCGCTATTTAGTGACGGATAATTCTATCCGTCTCTAAATAGCGATGGATAATCTATTCGTCGCTATATTTTGCTGACTTTTTTTTTTTTTTTTAAAAAGTAGTAATTTAACGACGGATAGATTATCCGTCGTTAAAAAAGTTAAAAAAGAAAATTAAAAAAAATCTAACGACAGATGAAGCCATCCGTCGCTAAAACAGAATTAAAAATGGGAACATGCCTTCTTCTTCCCCATTTCGATTCTGCTTCTATTTCTATTCTCTCTCTTCTCAATTCGCCCCTTTTCGAAGTCCGATCAAAACCCGACCATTCTGGCCAATCTTGGACTCTTTTCGAATCTCGTTCAACAAGGAATTCGGGTGGCCCTTCAATTTCATCCTTCTTCGACTATTTTTCCCGTAATTGAAGGTATTAGTCTAAAACCCTTACTTTTCTAAATTCGGGATTTTTTCTAATTTCGAGTAATTGTATGTTTTTAAACTCATCTACTAGCTAGTATAGCTTATATTAAGTAGTGGGTTAAGCTTGAGGTTGTGCGATTGATTGATTTATTGTGAAATTGATTTGTTAGTATCACATTAGGATGTTTGTAAGTATGTATGGTATTTAATTTGATGTTTTCGTATATGTAGTAGGATTAGTGAGATTTGGTTGAGTATTTAGAGACCATTTAGATTTAGTGATTTTGGTGGTTGTAGTATAATTGGCTCGTATTAACTTAGAAAGAATTACTATTGTTTTAATTTATAATTCGTAATTGTAATGGAAATTTGAAATTTATAAAAAAAACACTTTAAACATAAAATGTATGTAATACATGAAATTTGGAACGTATTATAATTAACAATGCAATTATAGCTAGGAATTGGAATTGAGTTAAAATTCAATACGTAATGTGTACAGTTATAAATCTAATAAATTCAGACGTGTCAGGTTAATCATCCAATGAATCCCGATCGTTCATGGATGTACTGTCGTACTGTTAATGGCAATATTCAATCTAGTTTTGTGGAAGGGGTTGAAGCCTTCATCGCATTTGTGATGACACAAACGGCTTGTGTAAGCAGGGGATTGATAAAGTGCCCTTGCAAATTGAACAAATGCAGAAATAAGCAATATTTGACTCTTACAACGGTACTCGAGCACTTGAAACGTAATGTATTCGTGCCTCAGTATGAGGTATGGAATCATCATGGTGAGGAAGCAACACCGTTCATGTCATATGATCAATTTAGGCAGCGTGGAAGGAAGAGAAAAAATGAGCAACTTAGCGGTCAAAGTACATCTAAATCTGATGCTTTTCATGACCGGGTCGAAGAAATGGTGTTTAATGATGCCGGCCCAGAGTTTATGGACACTAGTACCACTGAAACCTAGGGTGATGTGGAGGAGCCATCGAATCCCGAGGATCGGACATTCTTTGACTTGTTGGAATTAGCGAAGAAGCCGATTTGGCCGGGGTGTAAGAAGCACACCGAGTTGTCTTTGTTGTCTCAGCTAATGAGTTGTCAGGCCGAGGGTGGCCAATCTGAATTGAGCTTCAATAACACCGTACAACAGTTATCGGTTTGCCCTGAACCAAACCTAGTACCCACCAACTTTTACCAAGCGAAGAAAAAGATGCGGGGATTGGGGTTGCCTACGGTAACCATGATCTATTGGGGGGAGGATGTAGATATACTGAAGTGCAAGTTCTGTGGTAAGGACCGCTACAAACGTTACAAGGAGGGGGCTTCAAAGAAACGCCAGAAGAAAAATCTCCCACATATGAAAATGTGGTACTTTCCTCTACAACCTCTTTTACACTTCAAGTGCTTGTGCCGATAAAAAGCGGTGGCACTGATGAGACTATAATTTAGAGTCTCATTTGGTCCTTTTTAGTGGTCTTTGTGAGTCTTTTTCTTTAGTTTTGTAGTGTTTTTTGTTCGTTTTTACGCTTTGGTGTTTTATTTATATTTTGCAGGAATCGATGTCTTTTGAGCCAAATAAGGTCAAGCTAGTTAGCATGGCTCGCCGGGCGAGGGATTCAGTCCGCCGCGGTGAGATTTTACGAAGCTGTTGGAATTTCATCTTGAGGAGCCCGCCGCGACGAGGCAAATGGGCCGCGGCGGTGAGATTTTACGAGTGGCTCCCCCGTTTTGGAGGAAGACGCTCGCCGTAGCGAAGGATTTGGTCCGCCGCGGTGAGAATTTACGAGCCGAATATATAATTGACAAAAGAAAGCTCGTCGCGGCGAAGCAATTGGCCCGCCGCGGCGAGACGCGTAGTCTCAGAATTTGTTCTCCTTATTAGCTTAGAATTAGCAATACTTTGATATACTTCTTTTAACCTAGTTCATAGAAAAGGCTCCATATTCGTACTTTGACATTGATAGACAATTTTGAGCTTTGGTTTTATCCTTGATTGATTTATTGATATCGAATTCCTGATCACCGTGGTAATTCTCTATTGTTTATCTCTTTACAATTCGTTCTTGTTCTTGTTTGTCGAATTGTATGAGCTTGCATGCGATTATCATTCTGTTTATGTTTATTATGAGCAATATCTTGAAGTCTTTCATCTTTCAATCTATCATGAGTAGCTAAACCACTCCGAACATGGTAGTTGCATGATAGCTTTGCGTATTCGCTTCTAGGGTTTGAAATCGTTCATATAGGTTAGGCTCGTTCAAAGATCTTCGTAAAAACCCTTCAATTCAATACTCTCGTTCAAAGATTCTCTAAAATGTTTTGGTTAAGGATCGTGGATTGACGACCCACGATTACTCTAGTTCAAATATCTTCAAACTCGTTTGGTACAGGTTGAATTGATAGTTTTCTGTACACCGACCGTGTGACAGTATGAACGTATCTGTTGGTCCAGATAACGACAAAGTAAAAGACTAGAGGGGGAGGGGGGTGAATAGTCTTTTAAAACTTTTATCGATAAAAATATTTCTCAGATATCTGTGTAGATATCTGATACTTAGATTCAGAGCGCGGAAGACTTAAGATAGATAAGTGCAGAAACAGTTAAAGTGTGTGTGTGTGTTGCTGAAAAGTAAGTACATTACAGTAAATAACACAGCAAGTATAGTGGTATCTGGAGGTGGCGTAATCCTCCAACTAATCCACTTCGGTCTTCCAAAGACCTAGAATTCACTAGAATAGATAATTGAGGTCACCTTACAAAAATCCTATTCTAAGATTCCTTAAACAAATGGTTCCCAACCAAATGTTCCCCCTGAGTTGTTCCCGGCTTTCCTGACCAAGTACTTCTGTACTCGAAACCTTTTGAGCTATTCCCTAGCTTCCCAAGCTAAGTACTTCACATGCTCAATAACCTTGGAGTTATTCCTTAGTTTCTCAAACTAAGTACTTCACATACTCCACGCCAAAGGATGGTGTTGGTTTTGGTTTGAGTTGTCAGATGAGCTTCTTTAATAACTTTTCAGTTAATCAGATAGCTCTGTGAATCAAGTATACTTCATACACTTTTCAATGTATGGTATCTTGTTCTTTTTACTGACCCAAGTCTTAGATAAATGTTCAGGAGAATGAATCTCAGATACTTGATCTTTCAATTCAACTCTTTCACAGATAGCAGTGCTTGTTTAGGATCAGGACACTTAGAACTTCGGTGTTACTCAAGATCAAGAGCTTTGGTCGCATGTAAAGCTTTGAGGATAAGTAATTTGCTTGAGATAGCGAGATATGTGTTCAGTGTAAGCTCTTCAGGTTGTGTGTCTTCTCAAGCTGTCTAAGTGTTGATATTTATAGATGAATTTGAGTGCCGTTTGAATAGTATCCATTAGGCTTAAATCAAATTCAAACTATCGATATCTGTGTATAATCTTATGTGAGTTTGTCTTCTTCTTCGAAGCTACCGTTGCTTTTGTTCGTACATCTCTGTCCGTGCATTTAATGCATTGTACTATACTTTTGTCCTCAGGTGCAACGGAACTATGCTTTGTATCAGAGACAACCTTGATCAGATTTCTCTGATTCTTTGCACGTTCTTATCTTTAACTTCAGATACCACTTTTATTGAAACAACTTTATTTGCAATATATATATTTCTTTTTCAGAAATATGGTTAAAGCTCAAGGTATCTGAGAATAGATATCTGTGGACACTTTCCTTGTTTTCAGATAGACCTTTTATTTCTCAGATATCTCTTGTGACACAGTTTGTTTAAAACTATTCGTGTCTTCAAGATATCTGGCCAAGGTATCTGTAAAACTGTTTCAGTAATCTTGTGCAGTTTCTTCAAGTCTTCAATGTCGTTGAACTTGTTCTGCTTGGATGTCTTCTTCTTGGTCTTCTCTTCATAAAATAAAAATTACATTTTGAGACCTAACATCCTATACAAGATTAGCTAGACTATCATACTTAGTGGGTTTCCTCTTTTATAATGTTCAAGTGAACCAAGAGTACTAATCACCTTTCTGAGACTAAGATAAGTCATCATGTTGCTGATCAAAATCTAAACAGATATTTCTAACAAAATATCTAACAAATTTCCTAACAGTATCCCTAGAGCGAATTAGCATTGCTTGACCGTAACTACCGTGTTCTTTCTATCTCATTCTTACAAACAACTATATTGTTAATTTCCGTTTTCTAGTTTTAAGAAGTACTCAAATTCAAACAAACCAACATTATTTCACAAGTAACTGTTTGTTTTCAATCGTTGCGATAGCCTAATTGATTCCATAGCGAATGATCTCGTGGTTTGCATTGTCTGTTTACAGCAACTGCTTTCTACTGGTTTCCTAAGTAGTAATTGAGCAAATCAGGCACAAGGAGAGAGTAATCCCGGAAGATGCAGAGGGTAGAATGGAGCATCCATTAGACTCACCTGCATGGAAAGAGTTTGACAAGACGTATCCGGAGTTTGCAGTCGAGTCTAGAAATGTACTATTGGGGCTATGTACGGATGGTTTTAACCCGTTTGGAAGTGAACGGAAGTACTCTTGTTGTCCAGTGATGCTCACATCGTACAACCTGCCCCCCCCCCCTGGTGAGTGCATGAAGGAACCATTCATGTTCTTGACTGTGTTGGTGCCTGGGCCAAAAGATCCAGGACTGATGCTGGATGTCTTCTTGCAACCCCTAATCAAGGAGCTGATTGAGTTGTGGGATAAAGGTATCCCTGCATATGATGTGTGTACAAGAAGAACTTTACCTTCAGAGCAGCACTACTGTGGACCGTGAGTGATTTTCCTGCGTACTCCATGCTATCCGTGTAACACCCCGAATTTTCCAGAGATGATACTATGCATATAAGTAACATTACAACTGATAATATACATAAGATGGAGTATCAAATACAAAATTTGAAGAAGTTAACATACAATACATCTCGTCGTATGATACGATAAACCCATTTCACCAATAATTACGATAAGGTAGACTTCTCGATTCATCAGCGGAAGCTTCTTCTTGCGTTCACTGATCCTCACTCGATGGCACACCACCAATTCCACCGTAAACCGGTTCGACTGAAATATTTTAGGAAAATGGGGTGAGCTAAACGAGCCCAGTGGGTAACGGGGTGGGGTCTTTAATTTTAGTAAAAACGTTGGATTATTTGATCATGTGTGTCGTATACAACCATAAATGCGTCTTGAAGAGGTCAACCAGTTCCAATTTGTTAGGATCGACCGAAATCCTAAATGCACATTTTTTGCGGTACCAAACACATATCTTGTTATAAACGTTAGTTGTTTCGATTATAAATATCGATTCTTTCATAGTAAATCTTGTTATTTTTTTGATTTAACATCCCAACCGGTAGTTTTATTCTCACAAGATATATTTAGTTATTACAACCATTAAGGGTCAGTCCTCATGAGGTGGCCCCTACGGACTCGAGAGGTGGCTCCCACGGAAAATGCACGATGTAGCACTTCGCTCCGCAATGCAGTTAGTGACAGCCCTGATTCAAATCAAGGATCATCACAAACATGATAGGTTAGTCCTCTAGAGGTGGCCCCTACGGACTCGTGTAGTGGCTCCCATCGCAAATAGGCGATGTAGCACTTCGCTCCGCATGGCACTTAGTGACTACCCTAATTCAATTTAAGGACTCTTTATACGCGAGGTTCCCACCCTCGTCTGAATCTCTTTTTACGCGAGGTTGTCACCCTCGTCTGAATCTCTTTTTACGCGAGGTTGTCACCCTCGTCTGAATCTCTTTTTACGCGAGGTTGTCACCCTCGTCATTGTTTTGATGCATATGTTCTTATCTTCATTATTGACGATTGGATTTAGTGGTAATGCATTCTTAAAGATTTGGTCCATTTCGTATCGTAGAAGATATCACTTCCCGTATGTGGAAGGTATTAACCTATTGGGTCAATTCCTTCCACAACACTAGATTTTGTATTTTAAGTTTAATTATTGTATTTTCTTAAGTCCTCAATATTGTTCGTACGAGATCTTCAAATTCGAGTTAAGATTTGTAAAATCCAATTCTGGCAGATTTTCACTCTCAACTTCATCAATTATTTCGGATGTAGAAACAATCTAAAATCTTGTGAATAATGTTTTAT
The DNA here is from genome assembly GCA_026545765.1 of Plantago major. Classification (NCBI taxonomy): domain Eukaryota; kingdom Viridiplantae; phylum Streptophyta; class Magnoliopsida; order Lamiales; family Plantaginaceae; genus Plantago; species Plantago major. The sequence continues at coordinate 61,260,994 of CM048844.1, read as the reverse complement.
TAAGGTATCTTATTGTTTTAGCTTTCCAAAGTCTACTTTTAAGCCTCATGTTCCTTAGTAGGCTAGGATTTATGATTTTTCTTCCTAGACTACTCCTGCAGGGAGCAATCATGAGAAAATATTGACAAAATATTTTCTACAACTCCAAATATCATCATTCTTGTTGGGACAGCTTTATATCTCATATATCTTTCATTTTACAGAGTTTAAGGCCTATTTGATCATTTTAAAGAAGGATGTTTTGTATTTTCCTAACAGTACCTTGTTCTGTCAACACTGTAATTACTGAATGTTTCGCGAATTTTATTAAATTAGATAAATCTCTTTTTAATCTAATTCCAACTCTAAGAGGTGAATGAAAATGTTATTCATATGCAGTTAAATTCTCAACATCAATGAACGAACGAAAGTAATTATTTTGTATTTTACAAAAACAGGGCAGATTGCTTACGGGATTTGGGGATTTTCAAGATTTGAGCTTATTCTACTTCAAAATCAACATGCAATCCGTAAGATGAGTTACCCAATTGATTGTGAGGCCATGTGACTCAATTATGTTAGTTTTGAGAGGATAATCATCAAAATTTCATCAAAAACATGTGCATGCTTCAAGATTAAAAACTAGTTTTAGAAGAACATTTTTAACCCACCTTAACACTTTTCTTCTTAGTGTTTTGGATCAATTCCTTCTCCACTTTAAAATTGGCTTGACAAATTGAGTTCCTAGCAAGTTTTGAATGGACTAAAATATGTTAGAGAGTGAAAAGAGTGAAAAGGATGAAATAGAAGAATAAGGAAGAGGAATGGTATGATTTTATTACCTTTTTACTTCTTTGTTGTAGCTTGATCATGAATTGAGATGTGTCATTATCTTTCTCAAGTTGAGAGGATAAGGAATATGTATTTGCATGTGAAAAATGGTGAAGGATAAATGGAGATGTGAAGCTTGAAGGAGTTTGGCTATGGAGGTTGTTAATGGAGGTTGAAGAAGGAGAGAGTGAATGAGGAAGAAGATGCTGTCCACTTAGTTATTGTGTATAATGGATTAGATTGTGGGAATATACTTGTATGGATACAAGTATGTCTATACTACTTGTAGGTAGAGAGTTACCTAATTACAATGGATTTTAGGTTGGCTATAGTAAACATGTCATGTGTTACATGACCATTTACTAGTTAGTTATTTTGTTATGCACATGTGGTCTAATATCATTATACATTGGACAATTATAATGTTCGATTCGAGTGTTGATTTGAAAGTTTGGTTTAAATGGACTTTTGTTTCTTTACATTTTTTTTGGATTTTCGATTTAGTCATTTTGATACCGTGAAATCGTCACTTAGTTTAAGAATCACTCGGTTAAACATAAGATGGTTGAGAAGGAGTGTAATTGTATTACCTCGACCCGAGGTACTTCGACTCTTCGTCGTGTTCTTCATCGGACATTCCATTAAATATGCATAAACAACTAATTTTGTAAATTAACATCAGACGATCAATTTTCTTATTCAAGCGTTTACCGTACCTTTCTAACTGAGTTTGTAAGGGTTTTTTTTTATTTTTTTATTTTTTATTTATTTTTTGCTCGAGGGGTCTCACAATCTGGATGGAAAACCGCCGAAAAATATGCCTGTCCACATTGTTTGGAGGACACTGATGCATTTAGACTGAAGGATAGAGGAAAGTAATCTTGGTTTGATTGTCATCGTAGGTTTCTACCAAGTAACCATCCGTTCAGGAAGAACAGGGATCAATTCAAGAAAAACAAAGTAGAAAAGAAAGGCTCCTCGAGACGACTTACTGGTGCATAAATTCTTGCGGAGATTGATAGGATGGGTCTTATGAAAGTGACTGAAAATGGGTGGGAGAAGCATAACAAGAAAATTAGCAACAAATGTGGATGGAAGAAGAGAAGCATCTTCTAGGACTTGCCTTATTGGAGCAGTCTTCTTATACGTCACATGTTGGATTTCATGCACATTGAGAAGAATGTGTTCGAGAACTGCTTCAACACAATTTGCAACATTGAAGGAAAAACAAAGGATACCGTCAAATCTAGAGCCGAGTTGGATACATGGTGTAAAAGGCCTGAGTTGATAAAGAGGAATGATGAAGGTAAGTGGCCCAAGGCATGCTACACAATTGACAATGAATCTAGGTCAATACTGTTTGATTGGGTGAAGGCATTGAAGTTCCCCGACAATTACGCCTCGAAATTGGAGAGATGTGTGGATTTGAAGAAGACAAAGATGTTTGGGATGAAGAGCCACGACTGTCATATGTTCATGGAGAGGCTTATCCTGGTTGCATTTCGAGAACTGCTACCTAAACCTGTCTGGATCGCTCTCACCAAGCTGAGCTTATTTTTCAAGAATTTGTGCACACGGGTGGTTTATGATCAAGTGTTAGTAAATCTTGAAAGCAACATACCATTGATTCTATGCAAGCTCGAGCGTATCTTTCCACCGAGCTTTTTTGATTATATGGAGCACTTGCCGGCTCACCTTTCACATAAAGCAAGGCTTGCTGGACTGGTTCAGTATCGATGGATGTATCCATTCGAGAGGTGTGAAATAATTGCAATCATGTACTTAAAATGTCTTAATTTTCCCTAGTTACACTTTCTTACCTGAATACGTATTATAGGTACTTAGGGAAATTGAAGAAATATGTCATGAACAAAGGTAGACCTGAAGGATCGATTGCCAATGCGTACGTTCGAGAGGAAACTGCAACCTTCTGCTCCTATTACTTTGAGGACCATGTCCCGATAAAGGCATCTAGGCCATCTCGAAATGCAGACACATTCGAAGTTCAAGAGGATGATGACGTTTTCATTTCAATTTTTTAGGGTCTCAGGGACACCTATGGGACAAGCTAAGAAAGAATGGTTGACGGATAAGGAGCTGAAGCAGCTTAATATTATGTCCTCGGGAATTGTGCTGAGGTTGACAAATATATGGTGATATTTACTGGGTGAGTACCTTTCTTATTAAAAGCAGCTAAAATCTAACTTTTAACTAAAATCCTAGCTAGTATTTAATCATATCATCATGTCCACAACGTTTTCAAAGAGCGTTGTCTGGAGAAGAATCCAATGATGGCAGAGGATACGCTTGAAGAACTCCTTGAAGAGAAGTTAGAATCAGAATTTCCAGATTTTCAAGGAGTATGTCCGAGATCATGTCAACAACGTCACATGTCCTTACTTAATAGCTCTAGCAGAGTGACCATACATAAAGGTCTACACATTCTCATCTTACATAGTCAATGGCCTTAGCCACTATATGTGAGTGGTATGTTAGCCGTTGAACTTGGGTGATATGTTAATCACCATTGAATATGTTCTGTTGTGTTATATTATTAAATTGATGTCTCGGTTAACGTTATGTAATTTGGATGTTGTGTGGAATTGGGAATGTAGAAAACATACTTCATTCCCAACCGATTGCTCCCCCAGATATGGCCTGCATTTGAGACGCTGGGGACAGATTTGTATAAGCATATGGTTAACAAATGAAAAGAAAGGGCGTTAGGCCAGCATGGTGTGGACTGGAGGAGTGGGAGCTTTGGGGGAAGCAATCGGTTGGGAATGAAGCAGATGCGGCCCAGAACAGAGAGAACCGGCTGACTGAACCGTCTGATGGTACCGGGGTGGCCAGGCACCACTATGGGTCGCGATATGTTGCTACGGATTACCGTAAATTGGTAAGTGTACATCTAATTTGTCAGCTTATATTCGTACATGTGTTTTGTGCTTTTATATTCTATACACTTAATTACTAGCTAAATGTTTGAATATATACGTACGTTCTTCAGGTGTCGGCTGGGGAGGAGAAGAGCGCACTGGCACTCGTTAAAAGAGTCAAGCTGAAGAACGGGAGATGGGTTGACAACAAGTCCGAGGTTATTGAGGTACGCTAATTTTGGTTAAAGTTCATATTTGTGTAGTACAAGTTATTTTGAAAAAACTGTAACTCATGATATATGCACTTCACGATTTCAGGCTGAGGTGGAGAGGCAGCTCCCCGATGCGGGTGAGGAGCTGACAATTGAACAACAAAACAACATCTTCTTAGCCGTCAACCCAATGGACAACAAAGGCCGAGTATATGGATTGGGGAGTTTCGGCCCTGTGGTGACTACTCCTAGCTACTCAACATCCCAGCAATCTAGAAATCAGCTTTTAACACAGGAGTAGGTCTCGGAGTTGGTCCAGTCACAAGTTGCGGCACAGGTGGAGGCACATGCACAGGCACAAGCACAGGAGGATACCCAGCATCTTCAGCAGATCTGAGCTTTCATGACGTTCCATCACCACCACCCTTGGTAGTTAGATTTGGCCTTATGTTTTTCTGACCTCTTACTTTAAATTATATGTAAGGATATATTTCATTTCAGTACGGATAATTTGTATTTTGTCGAATGATTTCTGTTTAATTAAAACAATTTCATTATTCTGGATTTACTATCGGACATTTTATCAAAATGAAACAGGTGAAATATGAAAACAAGCATCAAAATTTTAAAAAAAATTAAAAATCTGGAAATTTAGCGACGGATAACTAATCCGTCGCTAAATAGTGACGGAAAAATATAATCTGTCACTATCCGTCACTAAATTTCCAGTTAATTTAAAAATTTTAAAAAAGAAAAAAAGACCTATCCGTCGCCAATTCTGTCTCTATTTAGCGACGAATAATTATCCGTAGCTAAATAGAGCAGCTTTTAATATTTTAAAAAAGGAAAACAATGGCATTTTAGAGACGGATAATATCCGTCTCTAAAAAGTCAACATTCTATCCGTCGCTAAATTCGTAGTTATTTAGCGACGGATACTCTATCCGTCGTTAGGAGCATTGTGACGAAGAAAGAGATGACAGGATTTTTATCCGTCGCTAAACCCTTAGCGATGGATCGCTCCCTGTTTAGCGACGGATCCGTCGCTAAACACCTGTTTTTTTGTAGTGTCATTCAATTCATCATTAATCGAAGTACTTATTCCTTTCAGACGATCCTTTGGCTTGGGGTGGACGTTGAGGTATCATTTGTGTAATCTATTTAGTAGTTTATAAATGACAATTTGATTATCTCTTGACATTCTCATACTTGATGTATCGGTTGTGATTTGTGACTATCTATCATCCATTAGATAATACCCGTATGATTGCATGATTGTTTGTGTGCTGCGCATAGTGCATCCTTAATTGGTTAGTATCGTATAAGTAAACTAGTGTAGTGATTACGTACATATTATATGTATTTGGTTATACTCATAATAGCAAGAGTGATGAGCTACGCATAGTGCATCCTTAATTGGTTCGTATCGTATAAGCACACTTTTGAAAGGTTTTAATTGCTTCGTTGTTTGTAAAATTGCATGAGCAAGGGTTTACCTTTTCTTGTGTATGTTAGAATTGTTTAAAGTCTGTAGTATCAACCTATCCACATTTTGTTAACAACCAACACAAGCGAGTCTGATCTCTGGAAATAGCTTAATCAATTCCTCGAGAGAACGATCCTGTGGTTTAGCTTTGTCTGTCTATAACACTACTTTACTACTTATTTTACAAGTATTAATTTTGAGCACATCATCACTATCAACACAGTCCAACAAGTCCTGAGATACTTCTTTACCACATCATACTTTTATAACTTCAATCTAGTCTCCAAAAAATCTCCAAACAACATCTATGATCCTGGATAACACTTCAGAGAGCATGCTGCTTAAGGGGATGATTCAATCCCCTTAAGTTCCAGACACACATGTTGACGGACTTATCCATGAGGACCAGGACCCCTTCTAACTAGTGACCTAACTTTTCCTTGGCTAGTTCCAATTGTCACTCTTCCAGTTTTCTTATTACCTCATGTTTTTTCCTATTAGAATGCATTTTCCTGTAATCAACTTCATACCAGTCATCCCCCTGATTATCATTACTATCATTCAAACACTCCTCATCAACTCCTTAATCAGTAGCTTCATTGTTCACCAAATGATAGAGTGCGGCAACAATATGAGTGATAAACGGGATTCTAACACGTAGAAATTCACAAAAATTGATAAAAACGATATAATCCACTATCAAACAGAGCAAAGCTCAAGATACATGGTTTGATAACCAAAAGACGACATAAGTCTGATACTTTTCTAATAAACAAAATAATTTATAAACCCCTATCTAGCTAACAACTATAAATAACGAAACTAAAACCCTAACGGGCTGACCTAGAAGACTAAAGCCCAAAAGTGGCTCGAAAATACTAAACCCGATCCAACTCTTCATTTCAAATATCGTTCCATATCAGTCTCCACAACTTAATGAAAATTTCATCCACAAGTTATATAATATTGAAGACCAACACCAATGATTAACACCATGCATTGGGAACCAGGTATACTTGCTCGAACTGCTCGTTTAAGCGTCATGATAAGGCGTTTTTGGAACACCTCATCGGGTTGTTTTTACCTTATTTTTACTAATTTTTAGTCTATTTTTTCCTTTATTTGTATATATTTGTCTCTTGTTTGTGTTTCCACCTTGAGTCCAGGTTTTAGGTACTTTTCATGAAGAAAAAAAGTCAAAACGATGCATTTCTATGCACTTTGTTGAATTTCACAAGCTCCAAGACTCCAAATAGGTGCCACGAAGGTTCCCGGGATGCCAAACGGGTCAAGGATGGACAAATAAGTCGCGGATCGAGCTCGAAGGAAGCGGCGTGATCGCCCCAAGCTCTGGACGCAGCCATAGAGGGCTGATTTCCAGAGCCGGAGTGGGCGATTGCCCGCGCCACAACCGGCAGGCGATCGCTCGGTATGCGGGGTGATCGCTTGCCCCGATCTATTCTTTGTTATGGTGTTACTTTTACCAATTTTGGCAATTTAAACTCAAGATTTTGTAATTCAAACTATCACTTTTCATTTCACAACAATATTGGGAGAGTTTTTTTTTAGAGATTCTAGGGTTCCAAAGATCATCTATCTGATTAAGGTGGAGACTTGTTAACCATTAGTCTGAAGATTATTCCTGTAACACAGTACTTTCACCATTGTTATCCATTGGAGCTCAATAATTCAACGTTATTCGGTAAAGTTTCATAGTTTCTGTTTGATTACTTCTTGTTGATGTTTATACCTTTGTTTATCGTATTTCTTGCATGTGACAACATGAATATGAGTAGCTATATATCACCCATGGGTTGGTGGTGAATTCTTGAGCATGCTAGTATAGGATCTTTTGGATGAAATTACACAGCTTCACTGTTTTGTTGAATTCTTGCGAATCGTTTGTAGTTCAATGCTTTAACAATCGTTTTTTAATACCCAAAATCCACAGGAGGGATTTGCAACCTCAAGGTTACTTACGATTTAAGCCCAAATCATTCGACTACAAACGCTGACTAGTAGAATTGAGGACTCTACTACATTCATAAAATGATTTCACTTTCAAAAATCGTATCCTTCGTTGCAGACCTTTACAAGCTAGCTATTGATGAAACCACCACCCCATGTCTCCTTTGATTGATTACAAAACTCGTGTTTGCTGATTACTTTTTGTGTGATTTGTGGAAGAAAGAATTGGAGGTCGTAAGATGCAATTCTAGACAAACAATTTCTTTAATACACCGACAAGCTTAGTTAAGTCCTTCGAGAACGACACTCGGGGCAACTTATCAACTCACTACGTGCTTTTTCTAGTGAACCTTGATATTGCTCTTGGCTTATAAATTAAGGACTTGATATGACGCATCACGTCACATGACCTCCTGGATCAAATACGAGTCTCACATGCACTGAAGGTGCATTACCCACCAAACTTGTGAGGAGGTTCAAATTAGATCCAAGCTTAAGATTTACTGGAAGCCTCATTCTACGTCCATTGTACTCTATGCTCTTCTCCCCCACTAGAAAAACAACTCGTCAACGAGTTAATAATTTACCGGGATCAAACACATAAATAAAATAGCCATCCAAGTGTTGTTTCCACTCAACAAGGCTACCAATGTGAATATTAAATTGGGCACAAGTAGCAAAATTGGACTTCATGTCAAAGCACTCCATGTATTGCAGCGTAGGGGAAACATCAAGGATATCTAAATCTTCTCTATACAATGTACCACAGTCCTTATATCTCACTCTTTTCCAATTCATAATTTCATTCTTTTCAATCCACAAGGCATAGTAACTTAATAAAGCACGATCACAATGAAAAGATGATATCCCTGTAACACAAGCAACAATAGGTCGCAAACTCTGATTACATTGCATAAAATCCAAATGGTTGAAATCACCAACAAAACTATGCTCTTCCACAGGTAATATGATACCTTTCAAGTGAGATGGAAATATAAATTCAATTACCTCGAATGTCGCGGTGTGTTGTGAATTATGGCAAGCCAGTGTAGGTATATCGAGGATGACTTTCTCCTCGTCTAACAGTTCATCTACTTTTTCATGTAAGGCTTTGTCCTGTTTAGTACTCATTCGGGTGAGTGGTAAGGTTAGAAGACAAGCTCCATGATAAAGCTCAATGATGTGCACTCGGGAATTTGTAAATCGTTGTATGCCTACTATTCCAGAGTACAATCCAAGATTTATATTTATAATTAGTGGAAAACCTACAAATCCACAGAATAGCGGAAAGTTGACTCGGGATGTCGTTCTCCACGGACACTTAGCATAGGAACAAGCAAATAACGAATGTATATTGTATGCAGAAAGCAGACTGATGATTATAATGCAGTTGAATTCTAGCGGTTTTGTTATCAATGGGTGGGAAGGAGTAAAGGATCCCCAACCTAGCTCGTACTGTGCTACTCCCAACTTCCTGAATATTAGACTACGTAAATGCATCTAACAATAGCAAGGCCTAATGCTAAATACCAAGTCTCGGTTAGTACCAGCACCCCCACTCGGTTCCATGAAACTGTTGTGTCACTCAACAATACGTCACGTCTCATTCTCAGACAAGATGAACAATAAATTGATTACCTCAACTAACGCCTAATGGACCCCTTTAGTTTGTTTTTGGCCTTAGATTCAATATTTGTATCGTTTTATGGTCAAATACCAACTTCGTGTGTATTTTGTAGTCATGATCGCGTTTTTGAGGAATTGCACGATTTCAGGCGCGAAAATGACATAATTGTGCGAAATTGAGAAAGCTAAGCGAATACGTCGGATTGACCGTTGCAAGGAGTTCGAGGAGTCAAAATATGTCATGCGACCAACCAATACGAAAATAATTGAAGATGCAACAACATTGTAGAAGACCACTTTTCGAGGAAACTAAGTTACGAAGCCCGAAATCGAAGAACAAAGAAGAACAGATAGGAACCTGCCGGAATCGCAATCTGCGGCCCACAGGGGACTGCAGAAGCCTCTCTGCGGCCCACTGTGGACCGCAGTTAGGTGTATGATTTCTTCTAGGCCATTTTTCTGGCCTGTCAGGCTAGAGCCCGCCTTGCTAAACATTCCTTAATGAAGAATGGCGGCCAGAGCACGCAATTTCAAGTATACATAAGACCTCAGGGGTCTCATAATTCTACACCGCTCATAACGCAGATTTCTTGAGAGAGAACCAGTCCTCGGGGAAGTGAAACCCAAGTTCCGCTAGCCGTCAGGCACCCAGAAGGAGGAAACCCTAGAAAGACATCAGAGACTAAGCTGCTGCTTCTTCTTCTTCTTCTTCTTCTTCTTCTTCTTCTTCTTCTTCTTCTTCCTCTTCTTCCTCCTCTTCTTCCTCGTCTTCTTCCTCTTCTTCTTCCTCGTCATCCTCGTCTTCTTCCTCGTCTTCTTCCTCGTCTTCTTCTTCTTCTTCTTCTTCTTCTTCTTCTTCGTCTTCTTCTTCTTCTTCCTCTTCTTCTTCGTCTTCCTCTTCTTCTTCTTCTTCTTCCTCTTCCTCTTCCTCCTCTTCCTCTTCCTCTTCTTCTTCCTCGTCTTCTTCCTCTTCTTCTTCTTCTTCTTCTTCTTCTTCTTCTTCTTCTTCTTCTTCTTCTTCTTCCTCTTCTTCTTCCTCTTCTTCCTCGTCTTCTTCCTCGACTTCTTCTTCTTCTTCTTCTTCTTCTTCTTCTTCTTCTTCTTCTTCTTCTTCTTCTTCTTCTTCTTCTTCTTCTTCTTCTTCTTCTTCTTTTCTATTCCTATTTTTCCATTTCTGTCTAGTATTACGATGAGTAGCTAATTTTCTTTTGTAAAGGCGAACCGAACCGCCGTAACTCTGCTTTTGCTACTTCTTTATATACCGTGATATATTAATGGAATAGTTATTAGATGTAAATCATGGTTATACAACTCTATACATCCTTCGTGGTGTGATGTTCTGCTCAGTGACACTATATTTTCATTGAACTGAGTAGGGGTATTCATGCCGACTGCGCTTCTGCACCATAGTATTATGCCCTGCTGTCGTTAGAAGTAATCGCGAAGTATTTTAGCTAGGAAGTTGGGAGTAGCAATTTGATATGCTCAAATTACTACTTAGGAAAACAAGTAGGAAGTAGTCGTCGTAAACAGACTATGCTAACCACGAGATCGTTCGCTAAGGAATCAATTAGGCTACCACACAGTTGAAAGCAAACAATTCCTTGTAGAAATAATTTGATTTGTTGAAATAGTACTTCTAATAACTAGAAAACAGAAAATGCAATGTAGTTGTTTGTAAGAATGAGGTAGAAAGAACACGGTAGTTATGATCAAGCAATGCTAATTCGCTCTAGGAATACGTTCATATTGTCACACGGTCGGTGTACTCAAAACATTCAATCCAATTAAACCAAACGTTATTTGAAAATCTTTGAACCAGAGTAATCGTGGGTCGTCAATCCACGATCCTTAACCAAAATATTTTAGAGAATCTTTGAACTAGCTTATTGGATTGAAAGGTTTTTACGAAGATCTTTGAACTAGCCTAACCTATATGAACGATTTCAAACCCTAGGAGCGAATACGCAAGGCTATCACGCAAGTACCATGTTCGGAGTGATTTAGCTACTCATAATCGAAGCAAGGATTAAAGAATACAAGATATTGATCATGATTAACACAAACATAATGATATCGCATGCAAGCTTAAACAATACAAGAAAATAAGCAAGAACGAATTGAATAAGATTAAACTATAGAGATTTACCACAGTAATCAGGGATTCGATATCAATCCTTCATTAAACAAGCAAAGCCAAGCTCCAAATTGTCAAAGTATGATATGGAGTTTTTTTCTATGAACTAGGTTAAAAGAAGTATGAGAGAAAAATCCAAATTCTAAGCTAATAAGGAAAAAACAAAAATCCTAATATGCGTCTCTCGCCCCAGCGGAAGGAATAGCTCGCCGCGGCGAGCCTTCTTAATCGAAGAATATATAGCTCTCGCATAATCTCGCCGCGGTGGGCAAATCCCTTCACTGCGGCGAGCTTCAATCTTCAAAACAGGAGCTCATTCACAAAATCTCGCCGCGGCGAGCCTTCCTGCAATTTCCAGGTCCAAGCTCGTAAAATCTCGCCGTGGCGGACTAAATCCCTCGCCGCGGCGAGCTATGCTAAGCAGCTCGTCCTCGTTTAGCTCAAAAGATATCAAATCCTACAAAATGTAAGGAAAACACCAAAGCGTAAAAATGAACTAAAAAGACTATACATATCTGCAATGGTTTGTTTGTTACTCTTTATGCAAGGCAGGAGAAGCGCAGGAACAACAGTAGTACCATTTAAACATGACATAGATAAGCTTGAAAGGCTAAAATTGCCTACTACCATCATGGAGTCATCTAGCAATACGAGTGGAGAAAACAACAATGACAATCCATCTGGGAATGTCGCAACTTCTGAACTTGAGCAACTGCTTAAGATTCGACTGAATATCCAAGCTGAGAGAGAGGAGCTGGAACAGGAAAGGCTAAGGATAGCCGAGGAAAGATTAAGGTTAGATGAGAACCGAAGAAGGGATAACTACACAAGGGTAGAACTGGTGGACGAAGACGACAGACCCATGCGCAACTATGATATGCCAAGGCTTACACCGCATGCCTCGAGCATCTATTTGGAAAAGATTGCGAGAGAATATGATCTGAAAGGAACTCATATGAACCAACTACCACACTTCTACGGTAACCGAATTGAGGACCCGATGTACTTTATGAGGGAATTCTACGCAATAGTTAGAGGTATACCATTGAATGGACTCACTGAATGTCAACTTAGAAGAAGGGTTTTCCCTAGCTGCCTTAAGGATAAGGCAAAGAACTGGCTTATCTCACTACAGCCAGGCAGCTTGATTACATGGGACGAGGATTTCAACAAGTTTATGCTCAGATACTTCCCATTGAAGAAGACATCCGACCTGAAGAGCCAGATCCAAAACTTCAACCAATTTGACGGAGAAACCTTTCAAGAAGTGTGCAAAAGATATAAGGATCTACTTGACAGAGGCACAATGCACTTACGCGTTGTTTGACAAAGTCAACAACTTTTACAAGGGAATTTACTCTATCAGCCAAGCACTCATCGATGGAGCATGTCAAGGAAACCTGCTAGACGGACCCCTAAGTAGGATTTGGGAAGTGTGCGAGAACCTTAGTGAGAACTCTATGCAGAAAGGACGAGGAAGAAGAGTGGCTACTAAGGAGGTCAGAGCGATCGAGGAAACTCCTTGGAAATGGATTTGTTAGGAATATCTATTTAGATTTTGATCAGTAAACCTTAATGACTTATCTTAGCTCAGAAAGGTAACTAGTACTCTTAGTTCACTTGAACATTATAAAAGAGGAAGATTACAGAGTATGTTAGTCTAGCAAATCTTGTATAGGATGTTAGGTCTTTGAATGTAATTTTTTATATCTTTGAAGAAGACCAAGAAGCAAGCATCCAACAGAAGGAACTCATCATTGAAGATCAAGAGACTGCACAAGATTGCTGAAGACTAAGGAGAAATGTCTCCTCAGATACCTTGACTCAGATACTGTGAAGAAATTAAGTGTCTTTGGAAGACAAGTATTTCCATAGGTTTCTGATGCATAATGGTCACTGAGTAAGGACTTGCAAAGCCTAAGAAAGCTATTGTTCCATTGAGACTACAGGACAAAAGTTAGTACAGTGCATTTCTTCCCTTTGATGACAACATCACTGTTGAAAGCTCCAGGGTCGGGCTTCTTTAACTGGTTTTTCCTTTCCTTCTTTAGCAGGAGAATCTTTTTCACACCCAAATGCTGAAGGAGAAGGTTTGAGGCCATTACTTTGCGTCCCTTCGGGGTTCTTCCGTCCAGATTCGGTACGTTTTCCTCTCCTGATTCCTGTAACCTCGGCAGCTTCAACAATCATCATAGCTCTCTCGGTGTGACCCGACAGCTTGTCCTTGTTCTATTGCAGTTCCCCTACTTCTTTGGAGATTTGACCTATCTTCAGCTCCATTCCTCTCCAGGTGTTGTCGGTTCTTCTGATGTTATCCTCAGCCTTGGCGATAAAGGAATTGGTCCTTGCGGTAAACTCACCCTGCTATTTAACAAATTTCACGATGTCTCCCATCTCCTTCATTATGGTATCTATCTTATCTTCCATGGAGGGTGGCTTGAGCAGGTTTTGTGACGGCCTTGGTGGTGGTGTGGGAACAGGTGCCATAGTAGATGGTCTAGGTGGTAGTTCGAGTGGGTTTAGGCTAGGTCTAGTATGATATGATAAAAGAGGGCGTTGAGGGATAAAGCTGTTTACCGGTTGGTTCCTCGGTCTCCATTTCCTTGATTCTTGCACGTAGTGTGCCTCTTCCAGTGGTGTTGGTTCCTCCGGTACTTCATCTACAGTCTTCTTCCCCATCCTTATCTCTATAGCTTCTATCTCCTACAGATCTATTCCCAAGGGGTTTCCTCGATTGCTCTGACCTCCTTAGTAGAAACCCTTCTTCCTCCTAGTTTCTGCATAGAGTTCTGACTCAGGTTCTCGCACACTTCCCAAATCCTTCTTGGGGGTGCATCTAGAAGGTTTCCTTGACATGCTCCATCGATGAGTGCTTGGCTTATCGAGTCAATTCCCTTGTAGAAGTTTTTGACCTTGTCAAATAGCGTATAAGAGTGCATAGGGCATCTATCAAGTAGATCCTTGTATCTTTCCCATGCTTCATGGAAGGTTTCTCCGTCAAATTAGTTTAAGTTTTGGATCTGGTTCTTCAGTTCGGATGTCTTCTTCAATGGGAAGTATCTGAGCATATTGAAGACCTCGTCCCATGTAGTCAAACTGCCCGACTGTAGTGAGATAAGCCAGTTCTTCGCCTTGTCCTTAAGGCAACTGGGGAAGACCCTCCTCCTGAGTTGACATTTTGTGAGCCCATTCAGTGGTATACCTCTGTTGGTCCAGATAATGGCAAAGGAAAAGACTACGGGGGGGGGGGGGGTGAATAATCTTTTACAACTTTTGTCGATAAACACAATTTCTCAGATATCTGAAGACTTTTCTGTGATAAGAGCACGAGCTCAGCAAGATATAACGTGTTTAAATACTTAGCAGGATAAAGAGAACGATAAGTAAATTGCTGAAAGTAAATAACACGTCTTTTATAGTGGTATCTGAAGGTGGCGTAATCCTTCAACTAATCCACTTCGGCCTTTCTCAGACCTAGAATCCACTAAGACAGATAATTGAGTTCACCTTACAAATATCTTATCTCGATTCCTAAATACAGTAGGTTCCCACCAAGTGTTCCCCCTGAGTTATTCCCCAGATCCTAGCCAAGTACTTCCTATACTCTGAAACATTTGAGCTGTTCCTTAGTTTCCCAAACTAAGTACTTCCTATGCTCAGTAACCTTGGAGTTATTCCTTAGTTTCCCAAACTAAGTGCTTCCTGTACTCCACGCCGTTTAAGGTGTTGGTTATGATGGTTTGTCAGGTGAGTAGTCTTACTAACTTTTCAGTTAGTTAGGAATACTCTATAGAACAAGAATCACTTAACACACTTCAAAATGTGTGGTGATATGTTCTTTACTGACCCAAGTCAATGTTAAATGTTCTGGAGAATGAAACTCAGATACTTAATCTTTTGATTCAACTCCTTCACAGATAGGAATGCTTGTTAAGGATCAGGACATTTAGAACTTTCATGCTACTTAGAATTCAAGAGCTTAGTCGCAACTGTAAGCTAAAGAGTAAGTAGGTTGAAGGCTTGTATGCTTGAATGAATAAGTTCGTTCTGTGTGTCCAGTGTAAGTTCTTGGTGTGTATTTCAAGCATTCTAAGTGTTGATATTTATAGTTGAAAATCATGCCATTTGAATAGTATCCGTTAGGCTTAATGAAATTCAAACTATTGATGTCTGTAAATAGTACTGCAGAAGACGTTGTCTCTTTTCAGAGATTTCCTCTCTTGTTCAGATGTCTCTGTCTGCATATTTATTGCGTTGTACTATTTTTGTCCTGTAGTGCCAACGGAACTATGCACGCTTTCTGAAGCATTGCATGTCCCTTTCCAGAGACTTCACATATCCAGATACTTGTTGAAACATTGCTTCCTAGAAACAAAGTTTTGTCCAAGGTATCTGAGTGTAGGTATCTGTGGGCACTTTTCCTTGTTCAGAAACCTTGTGTTCTCAGGTATCTTTTGTGAAACATGTTTATTGAAAAACAATTGTTTCTTCAAGATATCTGGACATAGGTATCTGATGACCTTCGTCCTCAGCAATCTTGTGCAGTCTTCAAATCTTTAAAATTGTTGAACTCTCCTGCCAGATGCCTTCTTCTTTGGTGTTCTTCAAAGATATAAAAATTACATTCAGAGACCTAACATCCTATACAAGATTTGCTAGACTAACATACTTAGTGATTTTCCGCTTTTACAGTGTTTAAGTGAACCAAGAGTACTAACCATCTTTCTGAGCTAAGATAAGTCATTAGGTTGCTGATCAAAATCTAAACAAATATTCCTAACAAATTTCCCCCTTTTTGATCAGTCAACGATGACTATCTTCAAATCCTATTACAACTTGGAACAGGGAACAATCCAACACTTAATCATTTCTTATGATCTTTTCAATTCATTTTAATTAAATGCAGAAAGTAAACATCAACCAAATCACAAGGTGTGATCTTTGCTGACAAGTTATCTTTTTATAGATTGATATCTGAGAGTAGGTTCATCAGATATGTTACAAAGAAGGTTCACAGATAACTTAAATAAAATACATTACAACTCAGTCAGCAAGATACAAAACTCATAGTTGAATTAGAACAACAGTAGTAAATAAGCTCCAAGTAAACATTCTAATTTACTAGTCTTCATGTCTTCAAAATCTTCAAGTCTTCAATCAGCAGATCTATGGATCAGTTAGCAAATTCCCTATCCCCAAACCTTTTGATATCATCTGAGTAGTCATAGAGCAAGGTCCTGACTATCATATCAGTGTTTCTGGCAAATTCACAAACTTCCTTGTAGGTTTTGGTGGGATTCTTCTTGGCAAAGTGTTTGACCCACAAATACTTTCCCCATTTCCAGGCATGCTCAATTCTGATATCTGATAGCTTGAAATATTCATAAATAATCCTCAGATATCTTATGTCACCCTTGTATTGCTCTTGAGTCATGTAAAAAGACTCATAGGGTTCCACAGCAAGTCTTGCTCTTGTGCATGTTCCAGTGATCTTGGGAATTCTGTGCACATCATCTGGCTTTCCATAAGGACAATCATCAGAGAGGTCCTTCTTCATGGCTTCCATTCTCTTGATTACATCAAAATCCAACCAGGCTTTGATGTGGTTGGTGTTAATCAAGACTGGCTTGTCTTTTCTCCATGCCATGAGTTGTTTATGGATTGGTTCTGAAATTTTTTCATTTACCAGTAAGTGCTTGAGTTCCAGAATCCAGTAGCCATTCTTCTGATTAATGCACCTGTAGACAAATGAGTCATTGTTGGTCTTCACATACTCTATCTTGGCTTCTTCAGGCCTGAGTGGTAGTTGAAGTTTTCTTTGTTCTGCTCTCAGCCTGTTCCTCCTTTGTCTTGAATTCTCCCTTGGGGGATTGCTTGAAGAACCACCCTGGATTGGCTTGGTATTTCCAGAGGGTGTTTTAGCTGCTAAAGGCTTTGCAGCTATGGGCTCAGATAGGCTATCAACCCTTTTTCTTTTTTCTGTGAAGAGGAGCTTCATCTTCATCAGTCTCTTCATCATCATCATCAAGATCAATTCTTGTGGGAATTTTGCAGCCTTCTTCATTGCCCTGGGATTTGATTTGGCCTTCTTCTTCTTCTTCTTCTTCTTCTTCTTCTTCTTCTTCTTCTTCTTCTTCTTCTTCTTCTTCTTCTTCTTCAGAAGACTCTTCAATCCCTCTTACTTGTCTTCTCCTTGGAGCCTTGGTACCCCTTTGAGGTTTCTATGCCCTAGCCCTTGTTGTCATTCCTTTTTCAGGAAGTTGCTGAGTAGTGACTACTACTTGTAAAGCAGCTTGACTTGAGGAGGGCTCATTGATTCTAAGAGGTGGTTGGGAAGATTTCTTCTTGTTTCCTATTCCTTTCTGAGCACCCGAACCTTCCCCTTGTCTTGGATACTTTTCCCCCTTAGTCATTGTTGACTGACTAAGTATCACAAAGGATTTTGAGAGAGATTCAAAGTTTCCTTGTAGATAATTGTAAGCAGTAACCAACTTCTGAAGTTCAGCCTTGAGCTCCTGATTTTATTTGATAAGTCCTGTTTCCTTATTAGTGAGCTCTGCCAGTGGACCTTGAGTAGCATCTACTTCTCCAGCAGCATAGCTAGCCTCATTAAGGGCTTTTTCAGCAAGATTATTGTCACCATCCCTTACCATGCCTAGGTCTCTTTGAGCAATGACCAAGCTTGTTGTTCTCTAAGTGATTAACTCAGTGAACTTCTTCATTTCAGCAGGGACTGATGCAATTACTTCTTCATTTTGATGAGACAACTCCTTTCTTAGAGTTGCCAGAACCTGGTATTTGACCATGTAATCATGGGAGTTGAGATTTGGTTTCTTACTGAAGCTTTGAGGAGCTATAAGTTTTCTCTTCAAGTGAGAAACTCCCAAGTGAACATTTACATGTTCTACCAAGGTTATATCTTTTTTATCATCTGAGTCTTCATCCCAGTGATCTTCATCCTCTTGGAAATTTTCATCAATATTTTCTAGCCCAGCAACCATCTCAGAGATGGGCTTCTTTCCTTTCAGTGAGGAGGATGGTACATCTTTTGGTAATGCAGCCTTAGCATCATACTTGTCTTCAGATACTTGCTCAGTATCTAATTCCTCAAAGAATTGCACGAACAACAAATTTGGAGTTCTTTCATTTCAGCATAGGCTTCCATTTCCTTGATTGTTTGATCTTTAATCTTTTGGAGCTTTGCTTTAGATTCAACTATCTTTTCTTCCAGTTGAAGATTTAGCTGTTGTTCTTCCTCCAACAACTGTTTGAGTTGAGCAACTCTGGCTTGTGCATTCAATATTTTCTGAGTGTTGTCCTCAGAGTGCTCAACTACTTGTTCAGTAGAGTCGTTTTGTTGGGGAGATGGATGTGTAGACTTCTGAGGAGATGGAGGAGGGGAATTTTGTGAAGTCCTCTCAGTGTGCTTTTCAGCAACTGAGGTATTATTACCTTGTGCAATCCCTCCTGTCCCTGGTGCAGGGGCATCATCATCATCCTTTTTGTCATCATCATCTTTGTGATGGTCAGAAGGAGGTTCTTCAAAATTATTCTCATCAATTTCTTCCTCATCTTCAGAAACCAGATTGATCACTTCAGGAAGTGTGACCAATTGCCCATTTACTTCCTCTTGTTCAGAGGGTATGCACTGTAGGGACTTGGGCAAGATTGGCTTGAATGCCATCTCCATTCTGGTCTAACCATCTGCCTTTTCAAAGGCTTCAATAAGCTTGTGTGCTACTTCCTTTATGAAGTTCTTATTCATCAACGTGGCAAATGCGTATTGCTCAGTTGGAAACATTGCATGCACATAATTCTCCAAGTCAAATTCTCTTGCTCTTCTGGTAGGGTGATCAGTGACCCTTGTGATCTCAAACAGATCAGAGCATCTGAGTCTCTACCATTTCTTGAAACACTTTAGATGCTTTGGCAGAGTATGAGCCTTGAAGAATGGAAGTAGGTCCTTGTTCAAATCTTCAGGGACCACTACGGCACTAGCTTGAGCCTGAAAGAGAGAGTTTTGAGTTAGTTTCAAAACTTTAGTAGATATCTGAGTTTTAGAGTAGTCAAGTATCTGTGTTACCTGTGCAACAGCAACAGGCTCAGAAGGTTAGACTACTGAGGTTCCAGGTGCCTCAGATATCTTGGTGTGAGGAGAGTTGGAAGTCTGATCCTCAGCATCCTCTCTTTCTTTATGAACCTGAGAATACAATATAACATAACACTTAAAAATTTACCAGGAGAGAAACACTTAGAGAATTTAATATCTGAGATGTCAATTACCTCCATAGTAGGAGGCTCAGACACTTGTCTCTCAGAAACTTGTGCAGTTTCTAGTATTCTCTCTGGTGATGAGGGCTTGGTGGCCTCATCAATTTCCATTGGTTGAGGGGATTGAATGGGCAATTCCCCAGCAACTTCTACTTCTGTTTGAGCCTATGAGTAGAAAGTGTTAAGTATTTAGAAAAAATGATCAGAGTAACATTGTGAAGAATATAGATATCTGAGATATATTCCTTCTCAATAGAAGGCTCAGATACTTGTTCCTCAGAGACTTTTTGAGTCACTGGTTGATTCTCTGATGAGCTAGGCTTCTCAGCCTCATCATTTTTCTTTTCAGTTGGAGCTTATTAGAAACAGACACTTAGTTAGTCAAGTGTATACAATAGATATCTGAAAAGTTATATCTTAAGGAACTCTCTATCACCTGTAGAATAGGCTCAGATTCCTTAAGAGGTGAGGCTGTGGTGGCCTCCTTCTCAGTCTCTGAGGCAAGCTTTCCAGCTTCCTCTTGTTCTTGTGTTTCTAATTCAGCCTGTAACAAAGAAATTTTAATAAGTAACAAGATTTAAGCATAAGTTATCACAAGTAAAGAGTTAAACCATTAAGCTACCTGAGCTTTGTTAGGCTGACTGGTCTCTGGAACTTGTGAAGTTTCCATGCGTTGGTCTTGTTGTTCTTGGACCACTTCTTTGTTAGAAGTTTGAGGTACTTCGGACCTATCCTGAGTTTGCAACTCAGTTGCCTCCCCTGGTTGATCATTCTGAGCAGATGCCTCAGTTTGATCCCTCGCATTGAGTTGGGGAACCCGCTCTTTTACAGGATTTTCTTCAGCAAGGAAAGATGCTGGTATCTCATGCTGTAACTCAAGTATCATCTCAACAACATCCACTATTGGTTGTTGTGGTTAGTGTGGTGATTCTAACCTGGATGAAGAAGGTGATGCTGTATGGGGTCTATCCAGATCTGCTTGAGACAGATTTTTTAGTGTTAAGGCAATGGCAGTATCCTCCTACACTAAGTTGCCATTCATTAGAGCATCTTCAATATGCTTATGTGTTACTTGCTCTGATGGTGTGTTTTGTCCAGTGACCTTGGACACAGTTGCTTCTCCAGCAACCTTTGAACTAGTTGCCTTTTCAGCAACCTCTGCACTTGTTGCTCTTTCAGCAACCTTGGGGATTATGGCTTCCCCCTCATCTTCAGATTCCTCATCGAAATCTGGGACTGAATTATCAACAATCCCTGCTGCTTCTGCAGAGAGTGTTTGAAGTTTCTCACTGCTTTTATCAGCATTGATAAGTTCATCAGCAAGGCATTCTGCAGCATTGGTGAGTTCATCAGCTGTGGTCTTAGCAGTATTGATGAGTTCATCAACAGTGGCGGCAGATATCTGAGAGTCGACATCCACAATGGGTATGCCTTCTGATTTGCCAGCAGACTTCTTTCGTGAAGTTTTGGGCTTTTTAGTCGCAACGTAACCCTCAGATACCTCATTAGTCTTTCGTTTCTTGGAACCTTTCTGAGATGCAGTAACCTTTTTCATCATGTTTGTATACTCATATTTGTAAAGTAGGTTACTAATGGCAATGTCTGCCGTCTCTCTGAGTTCAATGCCAAGACACTCCAGTATGTAGCATATCTTCAATCCATAGCTTACTATGGTTGTTGGCTCAGCAAGGCCCTTAACGATTTTAGGCTCAAAGTCTTGTATCTTCTTCACAAATTTCATGAAGGCGTACTTCCCCCAATTAAAAGGATTTTTCAGCCTTTCGTTTTGTTGATTCAACAAGAACATCATCATCCAGCGTTCTTGGCTTATCTGGTCAGCTCCTCCTTGTAGACCATTAAAGCATCTGTGATGGATACATGCCAACACATCCCAGTGGACCAACAGATGTCTGGTCCTTATGTCAACAATCTTAAAGTCTATGGGTGTGTCTGGCTTGTCAAGATCACACACATCACTATAGAGCTTTTTGACACCCTCAAGGAGATCTTCATCCTTGGTGTCAATTTCAAAATACTTTCCAAGATTTTGAAGTTCAAACAGCTCACAGAAAGTTGTTTCGTCTAATAGGATTTCCTGTCCCTGGACTTTAGTCTTGATAGACACTGTCTCAGTGCCTTCAGAGACTTTGGAAATAATTGTGGAGTTGTTGTAAAACTCCAGTGAAGAAACTCCACTGGGAAAAGCTGATAGAAAGCCCTTGATTTGTGCCTTTTCAAGCATATCAAGCACCAACTTCCTGTCAGCTTGGTTTTCAATTACAGCAATGAGGTATTCCTCAATCATGGAACCACCCCAAAACATCCTGTGATTTGAAGTCCAATGATCAGGATTTAACTCTCCAATCAACCGATTGTTTGTTATAACCAACACTGGTGCTTACTTTTCAGCAGTACCAGAGGTAGTAGCTTGGGATTTCTGGTTAGAAGCACGTTTTGGAGCCATCTCTTTAAATAGTGAAAGTTTTTGAATGTCGGAAAGAGATTAAGGTGTGAGTTTAGTGATTCTTTGCAGAATAACTAAGCGAAGAACAGAGATTTGTAGAAAGGTTTTTGCTATTTCTGTGTAAGTGTGAATGTTGGATTAGGCGAAAGTGATTTCTTTTACCAAAATCCTATATATATAGCATTTTACTTTTAACAGACATATACATACAAATTGATTTTGTACATATGTATCTGTGCAAATGCAGATAGGCTTGGGTAAAATTCGTTTTGCATTAAATGCTTAGTGGGCCACGTCTGTGTTTTTACAGTCCACTATTTTACTGAGAATTGATCTCGTCTGTTAAGATCAAACGCCCATTTCATCAAGGGTCACGATTGCTTCTTCAGAAATGATCACAATCAGTAATTGTAATTGTGCCGAATTAATGAAATTTGGCGCAAGGCTTTCTAAATCATATATCTTTTCTGTGACTAGGGGACAGTCTTTGGACTTATGTAGTCAGTTCAGAGACTGTGTGTAACTTAACATATAAATGGAAAGATACAAAACACCAGATATGTAGTTGACTGAATACAGTTGTACCACATTTCTCTTTTGTGTTCCCCCTCACTGAGTGATTTAGATATTTGAGTACCTGTCTCAGAAATCTTCAAATAGTCATTTTACCCTTTAACCATTGATATCTGAGTACCCATCTCAGATATCTTTTTGCTATGTGTTTCACCTTTTGTCTTTGATATTCTGGATTCCTGTTCCAGATATCTTATCTCTTCTTTTACCTTCTCAATCATGCTGAGTTCCTGTCTCGCTCACACTTTTAGCTCCTTTTAGTATATGAGTTCCCATCTCAGATACCTTTTTACCTTGAATATCTGGATGCCTGTTCCAGAATTCTTTCTCCTTTATGAGTTTTCGTCTCAGAGATTGGAACTTTTTAGTTCCTTTGGTAGCTCCATTAACCAAAGACTATGTCTCAAGGTTAAGAACCTGCTTTCTTGCAAAGGCTTTGTAAAGATATCTGCAAGTTGGTCTTCAGTACCAATTTTGAGTATCTCTATATTGCCTTTCTCAACATGATCTCTAATGAAGTGGTGTCTAACATCAATTTGCTTTGTTCTTGCATGAAACTTAGGATTATGAGTTATGGCAATAGCACTTGTGTTGTCACAGAAAATTGGAGTTTTCTCTCCATTGATCTCATAGCCTCTGAGGAGTTGTTATATCCACAATATCTGTGAAGCACAACACCCAGCAACAATATATTCAGCCTCTGTGGTAGATGTGGCAATTGAGTTTTGTTTCTTGCTGAACCATGATATTAATCTGGCACCAAGAAATTGACAAGTTCCTGAGGTGCTTTTTCTATCAAGCAATGATCCAGCATAGTCAGCATTAGAATAGCCAACTAAACTCAATTCACTGTCTTTTGGATACCACAATCCAACTTCTACAGTACCCTTTAATACCTTAATATTTTCATAGCAATGTTGTAGTGTGACTGCATTGGATTTGTCTGAAATCTTGCACATACTCCAACTGCATATTGAATATCAGGTCTACTTGCAGTGAGGTACAATAGAGACCCAATCAATTTCCTATACTTATGTTCTTCAACACTCTTGTCAGATTCAATATAGGTCATTTTGGTTCCAATGCTCATAGGTATCTTAGCATTCTTTTTAGAAGGCTTTAGATTAAACTTGTTGAGCATATCTTTTGCATACTTTGTTTGGCTAATGAATATTCCATCATTAAATTGATTGACTTGCAATCCTAGGAAGTAGCTTAATTCTCCCATCATGCTCATCTCAAATTTACTTTTCATGAGCTCAGCAAAGTCTTCACAAAGTTGCTTGTCTTTACATCCAAATATAGTGTCATCAACATATACTTGAACTAAAAGTAGTTTCCCTTCATGGTTCAAAGTAAAGAGTGTTTTATCAACATCTCCTTTCTTGAAGCCACTTTCCAGCAAGTATTTGGCTAAAGTATCATACCATGCTCTTGGAGCCTGTTTCAATCCATACAGAGCTTTCTGAAGCTTATAGACCATTCTACTTTCTGTGGAAACTTCAAAGCCTGGTGGTTGTTCAACATAGACTTCCTCAGCAAGTTCACCGTTTAGAAATGCACTTTTGACATCCATTTGATAAACTTTAAAGTCATTATGAGCTGCAAAGGCTAGAAATAGTCTAATTGCATCCAATCTTGCAACTGGAGCATATGACTCATCAAAATCTAGTCCTTCAGTCTGGGTGAATCCTTTGGCAACCAACCTTGCTTTGTTTCTGGTTATTTCACCAGACTCGTTCATTTTGTTTCTGAAAACCCACTTGGTTCCAATTACAGATATTCCACAAACAAATGGAACCATTTTCCAGACTTTGTTTCTCTCAAATTGATCCAACTCTTCTTGTATTGTAGAGATCCAATCTTGATCCTTCAATGCTTATTCTATAGATTTAGGTTCAATGTTTGAGATG
Source organism: Plantago major (assembly GCA_026545765.1). Taxonomy (NCBI): domain Eukaryota; kingdom Viridiplantae; phylum Streptophyta; class Magnoliopsida; order Lamiales; family Plantaginaceae; genus Plantago; species Plantago major. The sequence continues at coordinate 61,236,655 of CM048844.1, read as the reverse complement.
AAACATCCATAAAGAGAGTCAGCAATTGCTCTCCTGGTTCTAACCCTTTGGTCTAAAGGACCAATCACATCCTTGGTAGGATGATTTCTTATCCATTTCATAATGGGTTTTGAACTAGTAGGATCAATATCATTTTGATCTGAATGTGAATTAATATGATCTTGACATGATACTTGTGCAGTATCTGAGATATCTGGCACACGGGAAATGCCATAGATATCTGACACTTTTTCAGTGTTAGAGATATATGGGATTGGATTTTCAGCAATCTCATTCTCAGAAACCTCTTCATGAAGGTTCTCAGTAACCTGTTCCATTTCTGAAATTCTCATAGGAAATTCTTCATCATGTCTTAGAGTCATCTGGTTGTTACTAAGCAATGGTTGCTTTTCATCGTCAGAGTCATCCTCTAAGTGAATGACAGAGTTGTTTCCTTATGAGGATTCTTCTCCAGAATCTTTAATCATTAGTTCTTTGAACCTATTTGAGAGTTCTTCATTCAAGGGTAGTTTCTTGTTTCCTTCATAGAAGACTACATGAACAGATTCTTCAATCTTTTGCGTTCTTTTGTTGTAGATTCTATAGGCTTTGCTATTCAGAGAATAACCAAGAAATACTCCTTCATCTGCTTTTGGTTGAAATTTTCTCAAGTATTCTTTTCCATTGTTAAGAACAAAACATCTGCAACCAAACACCCTTAGATGTTCGATACTAGGGGGTCTACCAATCAAAAGTTCATAAGGAGTTTTGTCATGGTGTTTGTTAATCAAACATCTATTTTGAGTGTAGCAGGCAGTGTTAACAGCTTCAACCCAATAGATTTCACTTATTTTTGTGTCAGCAAGCATTGTTCTTGCTGCTTCTTTTAGGGTTCTATTCTTCCTTTCAGCAACACCATTTCGTTGTGGTGTCCTTACTGAAGATAGTCGATGTTGTATGCCTTTGCATGTACAAAACACTTTTATGTACTGGTTCACAAACTCAGTACCATGGTCTGTTCAGATTACAGATACCTTGTCATTTTTCATGACTTCAAGCCTATTCAGCCAGTTGGGTATTGATGTGCTCAAATGATACTTAGAAACAAGTAGCAAGCAGTTGTTGTATAATGTTGGTCCAGATAACGGCAAAGTAAAAGACCGGGGGGGGGGGGGGTGAATAGTCTTTTAAAACTTTTGTCGATAAAAACTATTTCTCAGATATCTGTGTAGATATCTGATACTTAGATTCAGAGCGCGGAAGACATAAGATAGATAAGTGCAGAAATAGTTAAAGTGTGTGTGTGTGTGTTGCTGAAAAGTAAGTACATAAAAGTAAATAACACAGCAAGTATAGTGGTATCTGGAGGTGGCGTAATCCTCCAACTAATCCACTTCGGTCTTCCAAAGACCTAGAATTCACTAGAATAGATAATTGAGGTCACCTTACAAAAATCCTATTCTAAGATTCCTTAAACAAATGGTTCCCAACCAAATGTTCCCCCTGAGTTGTTCCCCGGCTTTCACAGCCAAGTACTTCCTGTACTCAGAAACCTTTTTGAGCTATTCCCTAGCTTCCCAAGCTAAGTACTTCCTGTGCTCAATAACCTTGGAGTTATTCCTTAGTTTCTCAAACTAAGTACTTCCTGTACTCCACGCCAGTGATGGTGTTGATTTTGGTTTGACTTGTCAGATGAGCTTCTTTAATAACTTTTCAGTTAATCAGATAGCTCTGTGAATCAAGTATACTTAATACACTTTTCAATGTATGGTATCTTGTTCTTTTTACTGACCCAAGTCTTAGATAAATGTTCAGGAGAATGAATCTCAGATACTTGATCTTTCAATTCAACTCTTTCACAGATAGCAGTGCTTGTTTAGGATCAGGACACTTAGAACTTCAGTGTTACTCAAGATCAAGAGCTTTGGTCGCAACAGAAAGCTTTGAGGATAAGTAATTTGCTTGAGATAGCGAGATATGTGTTCAGTGTAAGCTCTTCAGGTTGTGTGTCTTCTCAAGCTGTCTAAGTGTTGATATTTATAGATGAATTTGAGTGCCGTTTGAATAGTATCCGTTAGGCTTAAATCAAATTCAAACTATCGATATCTGTGTATAATCTTTATGTGTTTGTCTTCTTCTTCAGAAGCTACCGTTGCTTTTGTTCAGACATCTCTGTCCGTGCATTTAATGCATTGTACTATACTTTTGTCCTGTAGTGCCAACGGAACTATGCTTTGTATTAGAGACACCTTGATCAGATTTCTCTGATTCTTTGTACATTCTTATCTTTAACTTCAGATACCACTTTTATTGAAACAACTTTGTTTGCAATATATATATTTCTTTTTCAGAAATGTGGTTAAAGCTCAAGGTATCTGAGAATAGATATCTGTGGAAGTTTTCCTTGTTTTCAGATAGACCTTTTATTTCTCAGATATCTCTTGTGACACAGTTTGTTTAAAATTATTCGTGTCTTCAAGATATCTGGCCAAGGTATCTGTAATACTGTTTCAGTAATCTTCAATGTCGTTGAACTTGTTCTGCTTGGATGTCTTCTTCTTGGTCTTCTCTTCATAAAATAAAAATTACATTTTGAGACCTAACATCCTATACAAGATTAGCTAGACTATCATACTTAGTGGGTTTCCTCTTTTACAATGTTCAAGTGAACCAAGAGTACTAATCACCTTTCTGAGACTAAGATAAGTCATCATGTTGCTGATCAAAATCTAAACAGATATTTCTAACAAAATATCTAACAAATTCCCCCCTTTTTGATCAGTCAACGATGACTATCTGACCTATTACAAATCTGGATGAGTGAACAATCTAACACTTAATCATTTCTTAAGATTTTTCAATTCATTCAATTAAGTGCAGAAAGTAAACATCAACCAAATCACAAGGTGTGATCTTTGCTGACAAGTTATCTTTCATAGAATACTATCTGAGAGTAAGTTCTTCAGATAAGTTACAAAGAAAGATTACAGATAACTTCAATACATAAAACAAGTTTAGCTCAGTCAGCAAAAATACAACAAAAACTACATAGTAAATTAGGACAACAGGAGTAACCAAGCTCCAAGTAAACATCCTAATAGACTAGTCTTCAAGTCTTCAATCTCTTCAAGTCTTCAACAGTATTTCTGTGGATCAGTCTGGAAATTTCCTATCTCCAAACATTTTGATGTCATCAGAATAATCATAGAGAAGTGTTCTGACGAGCATCTCAGTGTCTTTGGCAAATCCACAGACCTCTTTGTAGGTTTTGGTAGGATTTTTCTTGACAAAATGTTTGACCCACAGATACCTTCCCTACTTCCAGGCATGCTCTATTCTGATATCTGAAAGCTTGAAGTATTCGTAGATAATCCTCAGATATTTGATGTCACCCTTGTATTGATCTTAAGTTAGATAGAATGACTCATAGGGTTCCACAGCGAGTCTTGCTCTTGTGCCTGTTCCTGTGATATTCAGAATTCTGTGCACATCATCTGGCTTTCCATATGGACATTCATCAGAGAGGTCCTTTCTCATGGCTTCAGTTCTCTTGACAACTTCAAAATCCAACCAGGCTTTAATGTGATTGGTGTTGATCAAGGTTGGCTTATCTTTTCTTCATGCCATAAGTTGTTTATGGATTGGTTCTGGAAATCTTGAATTTACCAGTAGATGCTTAAGTTCCAGAATCCAATAGCCATTTTTCTGATTGATGCACCTGTAGACAGAGGAGTCATTGTCATTCTTCACATACTCTATTTTGGCTTCTTCTGGCCTGAGTGGAAGTTGACTTTGTCTTTGCTCAGCTCTCAATCTGTTCCTTCTCTGTCTTGAATTCTCTTTGGGGTTGTTGCTTGAAGAACCACCCTGGATAGACTTGGTATTTCCAGAGGGTGTTTTAGCTGCTAGGGGCTTTGCAGCTATGGGCTCAGTTAGGCTTTCAATTTTCCTTTTTCTGTGAAGAGGAGCTTCATCTTCATCAGTTTCCTCATCATCATCAAGATTAAATCTTGTGAGAGTTTCTGACCTTCTTCATTGCCGGGGACTTGATTTGGCCTTCTTCTTTTCTTGGAAGATTCATCAATCCCTTTAACTTTGTCTTCTCCTTGGAGCCTTGGTACTCCTTGAGGTTTCATTCCATGGCCCTTGTTATCATTGTAGTTCCTTCAAGAGGTTGGGTTTACGAGGCTATTTGCAAAGACTTGGCTGAGGAGGGTTCATTGATTACGAGTGGTGGATGGGAAGTTTTCATGTTTCTTCGTCCTCTCCGAGCCTTTGACTCCACATTTCTTCTTGTTCTTCTCCTTCTTCCCATTCCCCGACTTTGAGGTCGGTTGTACACTCTTTCCCCCTTAGTCATTGTTGGCTGACTCAGTCTCACAAAAGAATCTGAGAGAGAGGCAAAATGCCCTTGTAAATAATTGTAGGCAGTGACCAACTTCTGAAATTCGGCTTTCAGCTCTTGATTTTGCTTGATAAGTCCATTATCCTTATCAGTGAGCTCTGCCAATGGGCCTAGGATGGCATCTGCTTTTCCAGCAGTGTAACTCGCCTCTTGGAAAGCTTTTTCAGCGAAAGACGCATCATCGTCCCTTATCATTCCCAGATCTTTCTGAGCAATGACTATGCTAGTTGTTCTCTGAGTGACGAGCTTAGTGAACTTTTTCATTTCAGAGGGGACGGAGGTAATTACTTCCTTGTTCTGTGAAGACATCTCCTTTTTCAGATGAGCCAGTACTTGGTATCTGTTCATGTATTCATGGGAGTGGACATTTGGCAGTTTGCTGAAAGTTTCAGGAGCAATCAGTTTCCTTTTCAAGTGTGAAACAGCTAGATGTTCATTGCGATGCTCTGCCAAAGTCTTGTCTTCTTCATCATCTGAGTAATCAGCCCAGTGATCTTCATCCTCTTGGACATTCTCATCGATTGTGTCGAGTCCAGCAACCATCTCAGAGATTGGTTTCTTCCCTTTTTGGGAGGAGGATGGTACTTCTTTTGAAGATGATGCAGCCTTAGCATCATGCTTAATTTCAGATACTTCTTCAGTATCGAGTTCTTTGGTGATGGCATTTACAGCATCCTGTAGCTCTTTAACCTCAGAGTAAGCAATCATCTCTTGCAGATATTGATCTTGTAGTTGGTCAAGCTTGTCTCTGGATTTAGCTATCTGGTCTTCCAGTTGAAGATGGAGCTGTTGTTCTTCTTCCAACAGTTGTCTGAGTTGAGCAGTTCTGGATTGAGTATTCAACAATTTCTGAGCGATTTCCTCAGAATCCTCAACTACTTGTTCAGTAATAACCTTTTGTTGGGAAGATGGATGAGTTGACTTTTGAGGAGATGGAGACGGAGATTTCTGTGCTTTCCTCTCAGTTTGCTTTTCAGCAGTTGAGGCATGATTTCTTTGTGAAATTCCTCCGGTCCCTGGTGCAGGGGAATCATCATCATCCTTTTTGTCTGTGTCATCCTTTTGGTGATGGTCAGTGGGAGGTTCATCGAAGTCGTTTTCGTTTATCTCTTCCTCCTCATCATCTTCAGATACAAGATTGATCACTTCAGGAATAGTGATTTTCTGCCCATTAACCTCTTCTTGTTCAGAAGGTATAAATTGCAGAGTCAGGCGTAAGCTTGAATGCCATGTAATCTTGTCTGACCATCTGCCTGTTCAAAGGCTTGTATCAAACTGTGCGCCACTTCTCTGGAGAAATCCTTATGCAATAGTGTCGCAACTGTGTACTGTTCGGTAGGGAACATTGCATGGATATACGTCTCCAAGTCAAGAGCTCGTGCTCGTCTGGTTGGTTGATCTGTGATTCTCAATATTTCAGAGAGATCAGAGCACCTTAACCTTTGCCATTTCTTGAAGCATTGAATATGCTTTGGCAGGGTTTGAGCTTTGAAGAAGGAAAGTAGGTCCCTTTTCTCATCATTGGGAGCCTGCTTTGCACTCGTTTGAGCCTGAAAGAAAGAGTTTTGAGTGAGCTTCAAAACTTTTGTAGATATCTGAGTAGAAGTGTAGTTTAGTATCTGAGTTACCTGAGTAAGTACTTCAGGCTCAGAGACTTGTGCTACTGAGACAATTGGTGTCTCAGATATCTTGTTGTGAGGTGGAGACTTGGACCTCATCAACCTTTCTTTCTTGAACCTGAGAATTAAGATTAATACAATACTTATTAAATTATTTGAAAGAATTTGTGCATAAATGCTTTAATGAGTTCTGAGTTTTGGACTTACTTCCTTAATAGGAAGCTCAGAGTCATTTTTCTCAGAAACTTTCTCAGTTTCTGGTATTCTTTCATGTGATGTTGCCTTGGGAGCTTCATCAATTTCCATTGATGCAGGGGATGTCGCAACTTTTTCCCTTTGCATTTCTACTTCTGAATGAGCCTGTAAGTAGAAAGAATTGAATATTTCACAAGAAGTTTAAGATAACCCATGATGAAGAATACTTATCACTGATTTTTCATGTACCTTCATGCTAGAAGGCTCAATGATGTGTTCTTCAGAAACCTTGTCGGTCTCTGGGTTTGTCTCTGGCATTTCTGCCTTATCTTCCTCTTTCTCAGTTGGAGCCTGTTAGAAACATTTACTTTAAATGATTAAGCACATAGAGAAATGACTGCAAAGTGTTATCTTAAGAATCAATTATCACCTGTGGTACAGGCTCAGATTTCTTAAGAGGCGAGGTTGGGGTAACCTCCTTCTCAGTTTCTGAGGCAAGCTTTCCAGCTTCCTCTTGTTTCTGTGTTTCTAACTCATCCTGTAACAAAGAATTTTTATATAAGTAACAAGATATACAAGCATAACATTTTTCACAAGGTAGGACTTAAACCATTCAGCTACCTGAGCATTGTCAGGCTGATTGGTCTCTGGAACTTGTGACCCTTTTATACTTTGGTCTTCTTGTTCCAGTACAGCTTCTTTGTTTGAAGTTTTAGGTACTTCACACCTTTCCTGAGTGTGCAACTCAGTTGCCTCCCCTGGTTGATCACACTGAGTGGATGTCTCAGTTTGATCCCTCTTGTCGAGTTGGGGAACCTGCTCTTTTGCAGGATTTTCTTCAGCGTGTTGTAATGCTGGTAATTCGAAATGGAGTTCATTTACCATTTCATCAACCACTTGTGGCTGTTGTGGTTGTGGTTGTTGTGGTTGTCTAGAAGTAGAAGAATTATCATTAGTAGGTTCTTCCAGACTTTTAGATGTGGCATTTTCATCAGCATCTGCCAGCACTAAGTCACCACTCATCAGGGCTTCTTGAATTTGTTCATAGGAGACCTTCCCTGATGGTGTGTTTGCACCAACAACCTTTGCTATAGGTTCTTGTTCAGCAACCTGTGGTGTAGGTTCTTTTTCAGATACCTCTTCACCAGTTACTATTTCAGTAACCTTAGCCCTCTTTGTTCTTTCTAGGACTTGAGAGATGACTAGTTCATCATCTTCATCGTCAGAGCTCTCATCAGCATTAGGAACTGATTGGTCCATAATTCCTACGGTTTCTGCAGATAGGGCTTGGTGTTTTTCACCACTTTTGCCAGCATTTATGAGTTCATCAACAAGGCTTTCTATAATAGTCTTCACATTTCTGAAAGCACTTTCTCTTGCTGAGTCTACTTGTTCAGTAGTTGATAACTCTTTTGCAGCATTGATGAGTTGATCTGCCTTTATCAATTCATCGACAAGGTCTGCAGATATCTGGGAATCGACAACCTCTATGGGTGTGTCTTCTGATTTGCCAGCAGACTTCTTTCTTGAAGTTCTGGGCTTCTTGGTCGCAACCTTTTCTTCAGATACCTTTTTAGACTTTCGCTTCTTAGAACCTTTCTGAGACCCAGTAACCTTTTTCATCAAGTTTGTATACTCATATTTGTAGAGTAGGTTACTGTTGGCTATTTCAGCCGTCTCTCTGAGCTCAATCCCAAGCTTCTCCAGCAAGTAGCATATCTTCAGACCATAGCCTACTGTGGCCTTTGGCTCAGCTAGTCCTTTGGCAATCTTAGGCTCGAAGCCTTGAATCTTCTTCACAAACTTCATGAAGGCGTACTTTCCCCAGTTAAAAGGGTTTTTCAGGCTTTTGTCTTGTTAATTCAGCAAGAACATCATGATCCATCGTTCTTGGCTTATCTGGTCAGCACCTCCTTGTAGACCATCAAAGCATCTATGAAGAATGCAAGCCAATACATCCTAGTGAACCATCAGATGTCTGGTTCGGATGTCAGCAAGCTTGAACTCAGTGGGTGTATCTGATTTTTCAAGATCACACATGTCACTGTACAATTGTTTAACACCTTCAAGGAGATCATCATCCTTGGTGTTTATTTCAAAATCCTTTTCAAGATTTTGAAACTCAAACAACTTACAGAAAGTTGTTAAGTCCAGAAGGATTTCCTTTCCTTGGACTGAGGTTTTGACAGACACTATTGTAGTGCCTTCAGAAACACAGGAAATTATCCTGGAGTTGTTGTAGAATTCCAACATATCGAGTGAAGAAATTCCACTTGGACGAGCAGATAGAAAACCCTTGATTTGTGCCTTTTCAAGCATGTCAAGAATCAGCTTTCTGTCGGCTTGGTTCTCTATTGCAGCCATGAGGTATTCCTCAACCATGGCACCACCCCAAATCATTCTGTGATTTGAAGTCCAATGTTCAGGATTAAAATCTCCTACCAGTCGGTTGTTCACAATAACCAACTCTGGTGCTTGCTTTTCAGCAGTACCAGTGGAGGATTGAGATTTCTGTGCGGAAGAATTCTTTGGGGCCATCTCTTTATATAGTGTAGGGAATTTGTATTGTTGTTTGAAAGAGATTTGATTCAGTAATTCTTTGCAGAAAAACTTAATCTCGATTTGCAGAGATTGTAGAAGGTTTGCAGAGAATCAAGAGAAGGTTTTGCTATTTTTGTGTAAGTCGGAATTTTGGATTAGGTGAAAGTGATTTCTTTTGCCAAAATCCTATATATATAGCAATAGAATCTCAATAGACAAATACATACAAATTGATTTTGTGTGTACGTATCTGTGATTTGCATGCAGCCGTGAGCAAAAGCTAGTTCGGCATTAAATGCAAAGTGGGCTTTGTCAGTATTTTAACAGTCCACTATTTACTGTGAATTAATTTCCACCGTATAGATCAAACGCTTAATTTCATCAAGGGTTACCATTGATTCTTCAGCAATGATCACAATCAACAAGTGTAATTGTGCCCATTTAATGAATTTTGGCTATTAGCTATCTGAATCACGTTTTTGTATGACCAAGAACACTGTTTGCATATGAATCTGTCTTATACTTAGAATTTTTCCAAGTTTTTCATCAAGATAGAAATAATGCGAATTTCAAGAGAGTAGTTGACTGCAGATAGTTGTACTATTCTCCTTTGTGTTCCCCGTTTATAGAGTGATTCAGATATCTGAGTTCCCTTCTCAGAGATCTTAAGCTGTCTTTTTGCTCTTTAGCCTTTTTGACTTCTGGATACCCGTTCCAGATTTCTCTTTTTCTCTTCTCTGGATGCCCGTTCCAGATTCCTGAAATTTTTCAGTTCATTGGTAGTTCCATTAGTCCAAGACTATGTCTTAAGGCTAAGAATCTACTTTCTTGTAGTGGCTTAGTGAAGATATCTGCAAGTTGGTCTTCAGTGCCAATCTTGAGTATCTCTATATTGCCTTTTTCAACATGGTCTCTGATGAAGTGATGTCTAACATCAATATGCTTTGTTCTGGCATGAAATTTAGGATTCTGTGTAATCGCAATAGCACTTGTGTTGTCACAGAAAATGGGAGTTTTCTCTTCATCGAGTCCATTGTCTTTAAGTTGTTGTTTTATCCACAGAATTTGTGTTGCACAACAACCAGCAGCAATATATTCAGCCTCTGTGGTAGAAGTTGCAATTGAGTTTTGCTTCTTGCTAAACCACGAGATAAGTCTAGTACCCAGAAACTGACAAGTTCCTGAGGTGCTTTTCCTATCAAGCAGTGATCCAGCATAATCAACGTCTGAGTACCCAGCTAAACTCAATCCGCTTTCTTTAGGATACACAATCCTACATTTACTGTACCTTTTACATACCTTAATATTTTCATAGCAATGTTGTAGTGTGTTTGCATCGGATTTGTCTGAAATCTAGCACACACTCCAACGGCGTATTGAATATCAGGTCTACTTGCAGTGAGGTAAAGTAGTGAACCTATCAATTTCCTATACTTATGTTCTTCAATACTCTTATCTGATTTAGTATAGTTCATTTTGGTTCCAATGCTCATAGGTATCTTAGCATTCTTTTCAGAAGGCTTAAGATTGAATTTTGTGAGCATATCTTTTGAATACTTTGTTTGACTAATGAATATTCCGTCATTGAGTTGCTTGACTTGCAATCCTAGAAAATAATTCATTTCTCCCATCATGCTCATCTCAAACTTACTTTTCATGAGATTTGTAAAGTCATTACAAAGTTGCTTGTCCTTAGATCCAAATATGATGTCATCAACATATACTTGAACTAAGAGTAGTTTCCCATCATGATTTAAGGTAAATAAAGTTTTATCAACTTCACCTTTCTTGAAACCACTTTCCAGAAGGTATTTGGCCAAAGTGTCATACCATGCTCTTGGAGCCTGTTTCAGTCCATTCTACTTTCTGAGGAAACTTCAAAGCCAGGTGGTTGCTCAACATAAACTTCTTCTGCAAGTTCACCGTTCAAGAATGCACTTTTGACATCCATCTGATAAACTTTAAAATCTTTATGAAATTTAGAAGGCTAGAAAGAGTCATATTGCATCAATCGGCAATGGTGCATATGACTCATCAAAATCTAAGCCTTGATGCAGGTAAATCCCTTGGCAACCAATCTTGCTTTGTTTCTGGTTATTTCACCAGATTCATTCATCTTGTTTCTGAAAACCCATTTAGTTCCAATCACAGATATTCCTTCTACAAATGGAACTAGTTTCCAGACTTTGTTTCTCTCAAATGGATCCAACTCTTCTTGCATTGCAGAGATCCAGTCTTGGTCTCCTAATGCTTCTTCTATATTTTTAGGTTCAATATTTGAGATGAAACATCCAAAGAGAGAATTAGCATTTTCAACTATTGCTCTCCTAGTCCTAACACCTTGATTAATTGGTCCAATCACATCTTTTGCAGGATGATCCTTGATCCATCTCATCATAGGTTTGGTGCTAGTAGGATCAATATCCAAATGATTTGAATGTGAATCACTGGGATTTTGATTTGATACTTTTTCAGTATCTAAGACATTTTGCTCCTCAGAAGGGAAATTAATGTCTGACACTTGTTCAGTGTTTGAGCTATCTGGAACATGTCTTTCAGAGAGATTGTTTCCAGAGATAGCTTCATGATGAATATCTTCAGTTTCCATTTCTTGAAGTTTCATAGGAAATTCTTCATCATGTTTGTGAGTCATCTGGTTGTTACTAGGCATATCAAGCTTTTCTACGTCAGAGTCATCCTCACTTTCCATAATGATGTTTCTCCTTTCTGAGGATTCTTCTTCAGAATCACTCAACATTAGTTCTTTGAACCTTTCTGAGAGTTCATCATTAGGAGCTGTTTTCTTACTTCCTTCATAGAATACAACATGAACTGATTCTTCAATTTTCTTTGTTCTTTTGTTGCAAATTCTGTAGGCTTTGCTATTCGTGGAATAACCAAGAAATACACCTTCATCTGCCTTTGGTTGAAATGTTCTCAGATAATCTTTTCCATTGTTTAGAACAAAACATCTACAACCAAATACTCTCAGATGTTTGATATTAGGGGGTCTACCAACCAAGATTTCATAAGGGGTCTTGTCATGGTGTTTGTTTATCAAACATACATTACGAGTGTAGCAGTCGTGTTTACGACTTCAACCCAATAAACTTCACTTATTTCAGTGTCAGCTAGCATCGTCCTTGCAGCTTCTTTAAGGGTTCTGTTTTTCCTTTCTGCAACACCATTTTGTTGAGGTGTTCTTACAGAGGAAAGTTGGTGTTGTATATCTTCGCAGGTACAAAACTCCTTTATGTACTGGTTGACAAACTTCGATTCATGGTCCATACGATTGCAGATACCTTGTCATTTTCATGACTTCAAGCTTTTTCAAAGAAGTTTGGTATCTCCACCGGCATCAGTTGTGTGTTTGAAAAGACAACCCAAGTGAATCTTGAAGTCATCTACAACAACGGACCATATTTCTTTACTACATAACTAGTTACGGATGATTCAAAAGATCCATATGTAGTAGTTGCGTTGGTCTAACACTAGAGTGTCTAGTTTTGGACTTGAAAGAGATTTGGATTGTTTCCCCATCGACATGCGTAGCAGATACCATCCTTTCTGAAAGATGTTTTGGGAAGGCCAACCACTAACTCTTTCTTGGCAAGTTTGTTCAGAGTTTTGAAGTTCAAGTGACTCATTCTTTTGTGCCATAACCAGTGCTCTTCTGTGACCGTAATGACTCACCATGAGACATTCTTGATTGTGGCGATGCCCAATCGGCAACATAAAGATCGCCTTTCCGCCGAACAACCAAGACTGCGCTTTGACTCATTGTCAATTAGTTTGCGATTTTGCTTTGAATTTTACAAGAAACCTTTATGCAAACTGGCTCATGCTAAATAGATTATATTTCAAATCCTTAACATGTAATACGTCAGTGATTGTTAAAGTTCCCAATTTGACGTTGCCAACTCCCAGAGAGGGATTTAATTCTCCTCCAGCAAATCTGATATCTGGTCCTGTGTTGCAAGCTTTGTAATCGACCAGATTTGCTTTGTCTCCTGTCATGTGCTTTCCGCATCCACTATCAAATAGCCATTGTGCTTTAGTCCGAAGCATTCTCACACAGGAGAATGTGAAATTAGGTTCTCAATTTATAGTTGGAACCATCAGGACTAAACAATCTTCCAGTAGGAATCCATTTTTGAATGAATTTCCTTGGAACATTCTTTTGTCTGATAGGAACATAAGGAGGAATTATAATTGAATGATTATCATTATTAAGAATTATTTTCTTCCTTGGTGTGTTCCTAGGTGCTCCATTTGGTGCTTTCAGATACCTGTCAGGTTTCTGAGTTTGCTTTTTAGCAAACTTAGCTTTCCTTGCCAGATTTCTTCTAGCCCTGGCATTCAGATTTTCAGTAGCTTGATTCAACTTCCACTTCTGATAATTGCTTTGAGCAATTCTAGCCTTTAGCCATCGTTCTTGCTCCTGTTTGTATTCATGAGCAAGTTGTTTCCCGATGCCTTTATAGCCAATACTGTTTCGAGCACTTGAAGCTATCTGAGATCTTTTCTCAGCAGCTTTGCTAGTCTCTGGTTGATCCAATTTCTTTCCAGAAAAAGTGACATTGGAGAATTTGCCAGCTCCTGCAATTCTACCCTTTTGAGAGACATAGCACTGTGGATGTTTACACTTTTCAGTGTTGTGTTTCTTTTCAGAGACGTGCCCAACAGTTTTGTTTTTGACTTGTTTTTCCCACAAAGGTTTAGTCGCAACTGCCTTTCCTTTGTCAACAATCTTCGTCTTCTGACCGATACTATAGATTGCATGGGAACCATCTTGCTGAGTACTTACAAATGTTCTTCTTTCCTCACTCTTATTCAGAGTGATAGAACAATCTGTCTGTGTATTCAGCCCAAGTCCTTTCTTTTCTGAAGGATCTCTTAAGTAAGATTGTACTTCAGTAAGAGTGTCACTAGCTTTGGCATAAGATTGAAAAGATAATTCTTTCTTTTCGAGTTCCTTGTTCTCAGAAAGAAGATCTTCATATTTCTTTCGTAATTTAGCCATTGCTTCTTTATGTGACTTTTCAGTTTCAGATATCTGAGCTTTGAGAAATGCATTTTCAGCATCCTTTTTTTCAGATATCTTAACTAATCGAGAATTTTCCTTTGCAAGAGAATTCTTTTCTTCTTCAAGATTTTCGGCTCTAGCTCGGATCATTAGAAATTCTCTTTCATAGATGTCAAGTTCTTTCCTGAGATTTTCTAGATCTTTTATTTCTTCTTCATCACTTTCATAAGTATAACAAGAAGTATGTGTTACCTCATCAGCCATAAGACATATTTCTATGTTAGAGATGTCTGGACCATCAATCTCAGCAACTCCAGACATTTCATTCTTCTTGAGGTCGAAGTCGATTATATCATGAGTAACTCCACATAATTCTGGTGATGGTAAGGTTGAGTCATCTGAATTGTCATCTTCAGAATCTGTCTCAACGTCTAGAGCATCCAGTTGAGTTTGGATTTTCTTTCTTTCTTCAGTTAATAAAGCTTTCTGGCTTCTTCTGAAGATTCTTCTATCTTTCTTGTCACCTGTCCTTAGTTTGTTGAAGGCAGGACAATCCTTCTTGAAGTGACCAGGTTTCTGACAATAGAAGCAGATATCGTTTCCAATTTCTACTTCCTCAGTACATGATGCTTTCTGAGCTGGCTTGTTCAGCGAGCTTTGCATATTTTTGTACTGGTGATAGTTTGAGCCTAGATGCTTTTTCAGCTTCTCTTTGGCTTTTCTTCTCTCAATTTCTCGACTGACAATAGTCTTAATCTTTTTTGACTGGGAGTATCTGTTGCTTTCCCCAAGTGCTGCCATATCACTCATGAGAGTGGTGAATCTGAAATCAAGTTCTTCCAGAGTTTCAGTGGGTCCTTGTTTGAAATTTTGAAATTTCAACTTGAGTACTTCGAACTTGTTTTCTTTGGTTTTCTCAGTTCCGGCACAGATTTCTTCAATCAGTTGCCAGGCAACTTTCGCCGTTTTAGCACCCCACAGTTTACATTGTATGTGCTCAGGTGTCGATCTGATGATGATGTTACGAGCTTGACCATCTAGACGGTTTCTCTTGGCATCTTCCGATGTCCAGAGTTCTCTGGGCTTTGGTTCGTAAATAACTTGACTAGTAGATCTCCCACTTGTTGACGCATCAGTTTGTGAAGATCCTTCGCTTTGATCTCTATCTCTACCATTAGAAACCTCCATGACTTGTTTAAGTTGTTGAATGACTATTGGGCCATTCTTTATCACTTCGATCATTTCGTCACTTATGGCTTCAAGGTGGAGCATCATGTTATTTTTCTATTTCTCGTAGTTCTCTGGTTTGAGAACGGGTGCATCACTCAGAGACATTCCTTTACACTTAACACATAAATTAAATAGTCCTCGAAAATGGACAAAGTTCCTTCACCTATCTGGGGATCTAGGTTCAGTGCAGAAGGCTTGTGAACATCCTGCTCTGATACCACTTGTTGGTCCAGATAACGGCAAAGTAAAAGACTAGAGGGGGGGGGGGGGTGAATAGTCTTTTAATACTTTTGTCGATAAAAACTATTTCTCAGATATCTATATAGATATCTGATACTTAGATTCAGAGCGCGGAAGACATAAGATAGATAAGTGCAGAAACAGTTAAAGTGTGTGTGTGTGTTGTTGAAAAGTAAGTACAGAAAAGTAAATAACACAGCAAGTATAGTGGTATCTGGAGGTGGCGTAATCCTCCAACTAATCCACTTCGGTCTTCCAAAGACCTAGAATTCACTAGAATAGATAATTGAGGTCACCTTACAAAAATCCTATTCTAATATTCCTTAAACAAATGGTTCCCAACCAAATGTTCCCCCTGAGTTGTTCCCCGGCTTTCACAGCCAAGTACTTCCTGTACTCAGAAACCTTTTTGAGCTATTCCCTAGCTTCCCAAGCTAAGTACTTCCTGTGCTCAATAACCTTGGAGTTATTCCTTAGTTTCTCAAACTAAGTACTTCCTGTACTCCACGCCAGTGATGGTGTTGGTTTTGGTTTGAGTTGTCAGATGAGCTTCTTTAATAACTTTTCAGTTAATCAGATAGCTCTGTGAATCAAGTATACTTAATACACTTTTCAATGTATGGTATCTTGTTCTTTTTACTGACCCAAGTCTTAGATAAATGTTCAGGAGAATGAATCTCAGATACTTGATCTTTCAATTCAACTCTTTCACGTAGCGATGCTTGTTTAGGATCAGGACACTTAGAACTTCAGTGTTACTCAAGATCAAGAGCTTTGGTCGCAACAGAAAGCTTTGAGGATAAGTAATTTGCTTGAGATAGCGAGATATGTGTTCAGTGTAAGTTCTTCAGGTTGTGTGTCTTCTCAAGCTGTCTAAGTGTTGATATTTATAGATGAATTTGAGTGCCGTTTGAATAGTATCCGTTAGGCTTAAATCAAATTCAAACTATCGATATCTGTGTATAGTACTGTAGCAGGTTTGTCTTCTTCTTCAGAAGCTACCGTTGCTTTTGTTCGGACATCTCTGTCCGTGCATTTAATGCATTGTACTATACTTTTGTCCTGTAGTGCCAACGGAACTATGCTTTATATCAGAGACAACCTTGATCAGATTTCTCTGATTCTTTGCACGTTCTTATCTTTAACTTAAGATACCACTTTTATTGAAACAACTTTGTTTGCAATATATATATTTCTTTTCAGAAATGTGGTTAAAGCTCAAGGTATCTGAGAATAGATATCTATGGACACTTTCCTTGTTTTCAGATAGACCTTTTATTTCTCAGATATCTCTTGTGACACAGTTTGTTTAAAACTATTCGTGTCTTCAAGATATCTGGCCAAGGTATCTGAAAAGCTTTGATAATCTTGTGCAGTTTCTTCAAGTCTTCAATGTCGTTGAACTTGTTCTGCTTGCATGTCTTCTTCTTGGTCTTCTCTTCATAAAATAAAAATTACATTTTGAGACCTAACATCCTATACAAGATTAGCTAGACTAATCATACTTAGTGGGTTTCCTCTTTTACAATGTTCAAGTGAACCAAGAGTACTAATCACCTTTTTGAGATTAAGATAAGTCATCATGTTGCTGATCAAAATCTAAACAGATATTTCTAACAAAATATCTAACAAATTTCCTAACATATAATAAACAAAGCTAACCACAGGGTCGTTCGCTAAGGAAACAATTAAGCTACCAAGCAATTGAAAGAAAATAGTCAATTGCGTAAACTGTTTGAATTGTTTGAGTTGTTAACTACTATAAACTAGAAAATAGAAAAGCAGATAACTGATTTAGATATGAGAGAGAAGAGAACACATTAGTTAGATCGAGTGATGCTAATTCGCTCTAGGGAAATCTTTCATACTTGTCACACGGTCGGTGTCCTTAAAACATTCAATCCAATTAAACCAAACGTTATTTGAAAATCTTTGAACTAGAGTATCGTGGGTCGTCAATCCACGATCCTTAACCAAAACATTTTAGAGAATCTTTGAACTAGCTTATTAGATTGAAAGGTTTTTACGAAGATCTTTGAACGAGCCTAACCTATATGAACGAATCCTAACCTTAGAAGCGAATACGCAATCACCGTCACATCACTACCGTGTTCGGAGTGGTTTAGCTACTCATGACAGATTGAAAGATGAAAGACTTCAAGATATTGCTCATGATAAACATAAACATAATGATAATCGCATGCAAGCTCATACAATTCGACAAACAAGAACAAGAACGAATTTTAAAGAGATGAACAATGGAGAATTACCACGGTGATCAGGAATTCGATATCGATAAATCAATCAAGGATAAAACCAAGCTCCAAAATATGTCTCAATGTCAAAAAGTAACCAATTGGAGCCTTTCTAAGAACTAGGTTAAAAGAATGTCTCAAAGAAAAAATCCAAAATCTAATCTAATAAGGAAAAACGAGTTCTGAATTTGCCCGTCTCGCCGCGGCGAGTCTTCTATTGTCGCACTATATATCTTCTCGCTTATTCTGGCAAGGGTTAATTCCCTACAAGTGACTTCAACCACAAAGCAGGGGAGACTCTTGCTTAATCTCGCCGCGGCGAGCCTCGATCTCAGAAATATTGGCAGCCTCGTAAAATCTCGCTGCGGCGAGTAAATGCCTTCGCCGCGGCGAGCTCGGCTTGCAAAATCTACTGCAGCTTCGTAAAATCTCGCTGCGGCGAGCCATGCTAAGCAGCTTTTTCCCGTTTTAGCTAAAAATCATTAATTCCTGCAAAAGGAAAGCAAAACACCAAAGCGTAAAATTGTACAAAAACCACTATAAAACTAAGAACAAAGACTAACAAAGATCGTTATTAAGGACCAAATGAGACTCTAAATTACAGTCTCATCAAACTCCCCAAACCGAACCTTTGCTCGTCCTCGAGCAAACAAACAATCCTAAACATAACTAGACTCGAAACCACGAAAGCAAATAAAGAGTCAAGGTCCCAAGTGACCGAATCTACCATTGTAAACAGTAAGTCCCCGAGATGTAAAAATTTTGTTATCAAACTAACTTTGGTAAAACAGTGTACAGAAAATCAAACTCAATCGTTTCTCAAACAAATAGCACTTAAGTGTAGCTCGCTAGTCCCTCACAGGTGAATGCAGTGTATCTCTCACTCTCTTGGAAGTATCCAAATGGGGTATAAGCTCAAAAATAAACTGGGAATTGTGACTTGCGTAAAAAAGGTGCCTAAAATATCTGATGCTTTTGTACTCGTCTCATTAGATCGAAAGGGACTTAACAGGCGACTCAATTTTTCAGAAAACAAAAGCTGAAACTGCTCCCCCTATTCAATTCAAAACAACATCAGATCTCGTAATACTTCACTGAATTCAGTGCGTGGCCGCATTGGGCTCTTTTAATCTCAATTTTTTCCAGGTGTCTGCTTTACCGAAAGTCCGCACTTTTGTGCGTGTCAGTTTGGTGTACGTGCCATCAACCCTCACGGACATATGGCTTTTTAAGACCACGCCGGTATATAGGTAGTATTTGAAACATGCCTAACACGACTAACGGTGACCAATGAAGACCATAGATCCACCCTGAGATTCAAATATCAATAAGCCTTAGGCAACAGTAAACAAGCTTTTCAAAATAACGATAAAGCAAGACATATAAGTCATGAATACAGTTCTCTCCCCAAACCTGTTCCTTGGAACAGGGGGAAGGGCTTAAAAAGAGCATGCCGTTCGTCATCCCTAACAAGACTGAGTACACATAAGTATGAAAAGGCGCAAGTAATATGTAAAAACTTGCACAACCTAGGAAATCACACAATACATTTTGCCGGTACAAAATTTTTTCATCGGCTCTTAGGCTTCTCATAGGCTTTTTGGACCAAAGAGCTAATTTAAAAGAGAAACAACCTTGCAGGATTAAAAATAGACTGTCCTACTTTCAGCTAATCATCGAACAAAACGTAAGCAGCAGGTAGATTTATCATCTACAATGGATGTTCGACTTGGTATAAGACTCAGACTAACTACGAAAATACTTAAAAGGAAATTAACTAGACCTAGAACGACATAGAAACTGTAATAGAGAAAGGTCACATAACACACAATAGAACAAAATATATAGAAGTAAAGACGAAAGACTCTAAAGATACAGATAACAGAGAATAATGTAGACAAGACACTAGAGAGCGCATTACCCCTCCGCAAACCTAAACTCAAGCATGTCCTCAAGCGTAGAGTAAAAGGAAAAGAGAATGGGAGCTATAGTGACTTGCCTGCTGGTGTACCTTTACAGTCATGTTCAAGACTCTTCCGTGTTGGCTAATGGGTACTCTGGAAGTTCTTGGTTCTTCCGGTTGTTGCAGCTCCTTTTCTCCCTTTCAGATAAGTGTGTATATACAAGGGTCCAGTGTGCGCCCCTATATAGTTCCTAGTGTCAGCCTGCAGGGGTGAGTATGGTGTAGTGGTGGCTTGCAACTCACGTTGCTTGCCATGTACCTCTATAGTGCAGGTACGAGCGTGGAGGTTGAC
Organism: Plantago major; assembly: GCA_026545765.1. Classification (NCBI taxonomy): domain Eukaryota; kingdom Viridiplantae; phylum Streptophyta; class Magnoliopsida; order Lamiales; family Plantaginaceae; genus Plantago; species Plantago major. The sequence continues at coordinate 61,216,910 of CM048844.1, read as the reverse complement.
AATCATGCGAGTTGTTTTGATGAATGGTCGCCCAAGAAGCAACATATCCTTCTCCATCTCCTTGCCTTTAACTCGTGTCGACTCTAGAACCACGAAATCAGCTATAAAAGTGTCCCCATCCAGTGTAACCGGAACATCCTCAATCACACCCATGCACCTACTTCTCGTTCCATTGGCCATCATGATGAAGCATTTCCTGGGTTTTAAACCCTTCAAATCCAGCTCCTCATAGGTCACAAAGGTCATTATATTAACTGCTGCTCCTGTATTTACGAGGCCAGTTACCTCGGAAGAATTTCCTATCCCAACCACCAAATCAAAACTATTGGCATCACTGATGCTCTTATCTGCTGTCGGGATCACCCTAGCGGTGGGACTTACCTCAAGGACAGCCAGTTTTGCACTCGCCTCCTCTACTAGAGTCGCAATACTGGGTATGGCTACCTCCTTTTCCTGTACCTCGACTCTCACTTCTACCGGCTTCTCAAGTACCGGTGTAGGTGCCACCTCAACAGCCACTTCAACTACCTCCGGTGTTTTAACCTGGGCCCCCGTGTTCTCGAGCTGGCAAGTGCAGGTAGCAAGAACATACTTCATCTTTACTGGCTCATCGAATGTCACCTCAACAGCTAGAGCTCTGTGGGTTTCTGCGGTCGTCGGTAACTTACCCCTTTCTCTTTGCTGAAATCGACCAACTAGATCCCCCAAAGTCTTCTCTAACCGCTTCTGCGCCTGCTCAATGCTGTCGAACCGCTGATCATTCCTGCGCTGATTTTCTTGTACTTCGGCCCAGAACCTCTCGGAACGCTCCATGTTGTCCCTGATTGCTTGATCAGGACTTCCCGGCACTCTCGTAATCTGAACCGGAACTGGCTGAGCTAGAACTGGTTGCTCCCGTGGTGCATTCTCATAGAAGTTGTTGCCACCTTGGTGACCGATTACTGCATCATTGCCTAGTTCCGCTTTGCTTGTCCCACTCAGTAGTACATGCCCCTGGAGTCCCTTCAACTGCTCGGTATCCTGCTCCCCTAGATTTATTTCTCGCACCTTGAGTTGAGACACTGCTGCCAGTCTCTCGAAAACACCATTTAATTCGTCAGAGGATGCTTCCAGGAGTGAATTTTTACACGTCAAATCAACCATGTTCTGACACTCCCAATTCAGACCCTCATAAAATCTGATGCACAGATTCATCTCTTCGATCCTATGGTGCGGGCATTGGGATAGAAACTGTAAGAAGCGTTCGCGAGCTTCATAGAAGGTCTCATCGTGCATCTGCTGGAACTGCATTATCTGAGTACGAAGGTGCTGCGTTCTCTCGGGAGGGTAAAACTTATTTACGAAGGCTTTATAGAGAGAATCCCAAGTAGGTAGAGAGCCCCCGGGTTGGTTTAACAACCAGTTCCTAGCTTTATCCTGCAGGCACATCGGAAAAACCTTCTTCCTTATCTCTCCATCTGAAACTGTTACTCCTCCGGCTCTCAACGGAATCCCTGCAATCAGTACTTCAAACTCCTTGAGGAACCTTATCACATCCTCGTTGGCCATTCCGTAGAACTTGGGAAGATTATGGAAGTGGTGAGCTTTTAGTTCCAAATTCCTCGCCTCATTAGACAGCACGATTGCCGCTTTCCCAGCCTTAACCTCGCCGGGCTGCATGTAGGCTCCATAGGTTAACTGAGCCATTGTTAGAGCTACACAACACGAAACCTCGAAATATCCTTAGTTTCAGTTAGTGCACTAAACTTCAGGTAAGTTGGAAAACAAGTAAAGATTTGCAATCAAGCGCTACAGTAGGAATTGATTCCCCCGCAGCGGCGCCAAATTTGATGTGCTCAAATTGATACTTACAAACAAGTAGCAAGCAGTTGTTGTAGAATAAACAAAGGTAACCACTGGGTCGTTCACTAAGGAAACAATTAAGCTACCAAGCAATTGAAAGCAATTAGTCACTTACGTAAACTGTTTGAATTGTTTGAGTTGTTAACTACTAATAACTAGAAAATAGAAAAGCAGATAACTGATTTAGATATGAGAGAGAAGAGAACACAGTAGTTAGATCGAGTGATGCTAATTCGCTCTAGAGAAATCGTTCATACTTGTCACACGGTCGGTGTACTTAAAACATTCAATCCAATTCCACCAAACGTTATTTGAAAATCTTTGAACTAGAGTAATCGTGGGTCGTTAATCCACGATCCTTAACCAAAACATTTTAGAGAATCTTTGAACTAGGTTATTGGATCGAAAGGTTTTTACGAAGATCTTTGAACGAGCCTAACCTATATGAACGAATCCTAACCCTAGAAGCGAATACGCAATCACCGTCACATCACTACCGTGTTCGGAGTGGTTTAACTACTCATGATAGATTGAAAGATGAAAGACTTCAAGATATTGCACATGATAAACATAAACATAATGATAATCACATGCAAGCTCATACAATGGGACAAACAAGAACAAGAACGAATTATAAAGAGATAAACAATAGAGAATTACCACTGTGATCAGGAATTCGATATCGATAAATCAATCAAGGATAAAACCAAGCTCCAAAATATGTCTCAATGTCAAAAAATATCCAATTGGAGCCTTTCTAAGAACTAGGTTAAAAGAAAGTCTCAAAGAAAAAAAACAGGGGAGGCTCTCGCTTAATCTCGCCGCGGCGGGCTAAATGCCTCGTCGTGGCGAGCCTCGATCTCAGATATATTGGCAGCCTCGTAAAATCTCGCCACGGCGAGTAAATCCCTTCACCGTGGCGAGCTCGTCTTGCAAAATCTACTGCAGCTTCGTAAAATCTCGCCGCGGCGGGGGATTCTTCCCACTGCGGCGAGCCATGCTAAGCAGCTTTTTCCCGTTTTAGCTAAAATTAATTAATTCCTGCTAAAGGAAAGCAAAACACGAAAGCGAAAATTGTATAAAAACCACTATAAAACTAAGAACAAAGACTTAACAAAGATCGTTAAAAAGGACCAAATGAGACTCTAAATTATAGTCTCATCAGGTATTTCAACCCTTGCATCAGATTTTTGTTTGAGAAATACAACCCAAGTAAATCTTGAGTAATCATCAACAACAAGAAGACCATACTTCTTTCCTGCATAGCTAGTTACTGTTAGGAATATTTGTTTAGATTTTTATCAGCAACCTAATGACTTATCTTAGATCAGAAAGGTGGTTAGTAAACTTGGTTCACTTGAACACTGTAAAAGAGGAAAATCACTAAGTATGTTAGTCTAGCAAATCTTGTATAGGATGTTAGGTCTCTAAATGTAATTTCTTATATCTTTGAAGAAGACCAAGAAGAAGGCATCCAGCAGGCGAGTTCAACAAATTTTGAAGTTTTGAAGACTGCACAAGATTGCTGAAGGCGAAGGTCATCAGATACCTATGTTCAGATATCTTAAATAAACAAGTGTTTTTCAATAAACAAGTTTTGCAAAAGATATCTGAACACACAAGGTTTCTGAACGAGGAAAAGTGCCCATAGATATCTACACTCAGATACCCTGGATAAAACTATGTTTCTGGGAAACAATGTTTCAACAGGTTTCTGAAGATGTGAAGGTCTCTGGAAAGGGACATGCAATGCTTCAGAAAGCATGCATAGTTCCGTTGGCACTACAGGACAAAAATAGTACAATGCAATAAATGCCCAGACAGAGACATCTGAACAAAAGAGGAAATCTCTGAAATGAGAAAACGTCTTCTACAGTAAAATTTACAGATATCAATAGTTTGAATTTTATTAAGCCTAACAGATACTATTCAAACAACATGATTTTCAACTATAAATATCACCACTTAGAATGCTTGAAACACACGCCAAGAACTTACATCTACGAACTCATTCATTCAAGCATATAAGCATTCAACCTACTTACTCTCTAGCTTACAGTTGTGACTAAGATCTTGAATTCTAAGTAGCACGAAATTTCTAAGTGTCCTGATCCTTAACAAGCATTGCTATCTGTGAAGGAGTTGAATCAAAAGATCAAGTATCTAAGTTTCATTCTGTAGAACATTTAACATAGACTTGGGTCAGTAAAGAACATATCACCACACATTGTGAAGTGTGTTCAGTGATTCTTGTTCTATAGGGTGTTCTTACATAACTGAGAAAGTTATAAAGACTACTCACCTGACAAACTACCTTAACAACACCTTAAACGGCGTGGAGTACAGTAAGTACTTAGTTTGGGAAACTAAGGAATAACTCCAAGGTTACTGAGCACAAGAAGTACTTAGTTTGGGAAACTAAGGAATAGCTCAAAGATTTCTGAGTACAGGAAGTACTTGGCTGAGAAAGCCGAGGAATAACTCAGGGGGAACACTTGGTTGGGAACCTAGTGTAAAAGGAAGTTAAGGGATAGGTTTATTGTAAGGACAACTCAATATCTATCTTAGTGAATTTCAAGTCCTGAGAAAGGGTGAGTGAATTAGTTGAGGGATTATGCCACCCTCAGATACCACTATAAATATCTGTGTTATTTACTTTCTGCAACTTATTACTTGCTTTATTTACCTTGCTGAGTATTTACACACTTATATCCTGCTGAGCACGTGCACTTATCACAGAAAAGTCTTCCGCTCTCTGAAATTAAGTATCAGATATCTTCACAGATATATCTGAGAAATTGTGTTTATCGACAAAAGTTGTTGTTAAAACTTAAGATCCCGGATTGGTACTTGGAACTAGATCAACAGACAATGTTGCCAACAATGTTTTTCAACAATGTCTACAGTAAACAGATAGCAGCGGATGAATAATGAAACTTCTGTTACCAAGCCAATATATAGAAAAATATATTAGCAGCGCCTTTAGGCAAAATATCTACTGACAGGAAAAGTAGATCTAAACAACTAGGTTTAATACAATCACAAACGATTGATTAAACAACCAAAACTAGCCCTAGAAGAACCAACAGTAAAAGCTATTCTAGGTCGATGTTTGAAAGAGTTATTCCAACAATGAATACTCTTAGACAAACTCTAAAGCTAGCAGAAAACAAGAAGCCTAAAATCTCTATTGATCTTTTCAAAAAGCTCAAAACATTGCTTTGCTGAATCCTTGCATATATATACTTGAGATGTCGACCTCTTCCATCTAAGTCGAAAGGCAATAGGATCTCGGCAAAGGCAATTTTTCCTTTTACTTGTTTTCTTCAAAATGCGCATAGAAGGAAATTTCCATATTTCAATTCTTCATAAAATATATTCCTTCTTGCTTTCACCACAAGCTGTTCTTTTTCCTTAAATCAATTCTTGTTCGTTTTGTCAATACTTCCAGTCCAAGTATCCTGTCCAATGTGCTTTGTCTTCGATGTCTGCGGCAATGCTATATCTTCAATGTTATGCCAACATTAAATTCTATCCTGTCATAATGTTATACAACATTGATAATCCTGCAGCTTCACAAACAACAACAAACACAAACTTGGAACTGATTATTGAAAGACAAGATTATCAAAATATAAGTGCATACTGCACTTTCAATCTCCCCCTTAATCTTAGTCTTTCATCACAAAACACAACACAAAACAAAACAAGAGATCAGATCATAGAAACATAACTAAGAACTATTAAAGATCTATTCTCCCCCTTAACCTCTATTCTCCCCTTAACCAGACAACTTAAGAAATATTCAGGAGAGAAATATTCAGGAGAATTTAAAATATTACAGACCCACAAAAATTATAATTGTTCAACACAGACTTAAGAAGAATGAACTCAAGTAACTCAAGTTATCTATTCTCCCCCTTTTTGCGAGGAAAGAAAAGAAACTAGAGTACTTCTAAACTTCAGATTGTTTGAGATCTGCTCATCAAGCCCTTTGATTTGCTCCAGAATCAGCTTGTCCTGTTCAGTTAAAATACCTGCAGACAGAGTTTCAATGTTAGGAGTCAATGTTGTCCCAACATGTAAGTCAACATTGGAATGTTGAGCAGCAACTACAGAGCTTTCTGGTGCATCAGTTTTGCCAGTAGAAAGAGGCATATTCTCCTCCACATCCATGTTCACAGAAACATCAGGATCTACCCAAGGAAGATCACAGATCCTGTCATGTGTTTCCAGTAGTTGTTTGGTGACTGTGATGGATTTGAAGTTGGAATGATAGACATCATTGGCTTTGACCTCAATACCCTGCATCTGAAGAACAGCAAATATAGTGGATGGAAGAATCAAATGGCCTCTGATCCCTCTATTCTTAGAATTTTCTAGATGCTTGAGAATCCTTTCTCCCAGATTGACATTGTAACCCATTTTAATCCTGTAAAGCAACATGGCTGCCTCTTGGCTGAGCTTGTTGTTATTGGAAGATAATGACCAGGTTATGAGCGGATCGGCAAGAACAGATACTAGAGAACAACAATATTTCAGATCTAGAGTTCCGATGAGGCGAGATTTTAATTTTCCTGCAGTTAGCTCTCTTGCAATCTCATCCATAGTTACCTCCACAGGAGTCTCAATCTCATCCCTATTTCTATGCAGCACAGTATTGATATCCTTAGAAGTCAAGAAGAATACATCACCTCTCAAATACACAGTGATGCTTACCATGCCCTTCACTACCAAAATTCTCAGATAAATGGGCATAGAATTCTCTTATGATTTCAGAACAAAGCGACATATTGAGTATGACATAATAGAGATTCCTTTTCTTGGATAGGCAACCAAGTTATACTCTTCAAATGAGTCCTCTTTAATTATCTTCTCAACATCTATAGCATTGTTTTGATTTTCTCATAATTTTCTAGATTCTTGTTATCATAGAACAAATGAGAAACTGCATCTTCATCCCAATCAGAACCATCTGTAAACACAGGTTCAGAGGATAGATCATTTACCTCAGGGTCTTCAATCTGGTCTTCTCCAAGAATGACATCCTCATCATCAAGTGATTCTTCTTTAGATTCTTCCTCTGTCTCAGCTTCATAATCTTCAGAGTCATCTGAGCTTTCATCTGAGTTACTCAGTTCTTCTTCATCAACCATTGACTCATCCTTAGAGTCATCTTCAGTTTCTGGCTCATAATCCTCCATATCATTAGAGCTTTCATCATTGTTATCATCATGAGCAGCTGATGTTGCAACAACATCCTCATCTATATTCATTGGATCACTCTCAGTTTTCTCTGAGTCATCTGACTGCCAATCTTCCACTTCAACTGGTTCAATAGTAGGCTCATCTGCGGGTTTCTCAACATTTTCAGAATGCATGCTTGTCTGATTCTCATCATTCAGGCCATCAGTAGCCGTTTCCCCTGTTTTGTCAGGTTGTTGTACATCATCTTCTTCAGATCACGGGGTTTTGGGGGTTTTCTGTCAGATCTGCATGTTGAATTTCGGGATGTCCAACATCTTTCCCAGCATCCTCCATGGGAGCATCTTTCTCTATCCCCATTGGGCTTTCATCATCATCCCTCAGATCTTGTGGCAAGTCGACTGGCATGCTCCCCAATTTAACAAGGGTTTCTGCAGCAAATTCAGAGGGGTTTGATGGTGATGACTCTGTTTGGGTTTTTGGAGATGGTGGTTTTGGTACAGGAGATGAGGGTTTTTCAGCACTATCTTCCGAATCCTCACAATTATAGACTGGAATCTCAAAATCGGCAGGTTCAGCACGAATGGGAAGAGGATAAGCTTGCTCCCCCTCAGGTGTTTGCAATGAAAATCCGGGCAAGACGGGTTTTGTCGGGGACGACATTGTTTGGATCGTGAAGGTAGAGTTGAGGGAGAAAGAGCGGGAGAGGAGTTTTGGTTGAGAGCGACAAGAGAGTAAAGTGAGGGGAAGGTGAAGAGTTTTGGGAGTAAGAAGTAAATAAATAGAAAGATTTTTTTTTTTTTTTTTTTTTTTTGGTAAGAGAGTGGTTTGGAAGGATGGCAGTTTTTGTGAGTGGTGGATAAGTGGGCTAATGAGAGAGGTAGTGGTAATATGGTTGGAGGAGTGTTTTTGGTTGGTTTGCTCCAAGGATCATAACCATATATATCAAAACACAAACCAAGATCTGTACACAGCTGTTAATATGAGATTAAGGAAAGCAAATGACCACCGTATCAATTAGGTCAAGAATGAAGAAGGTTCTCAAAACTCAACCTAGGGAGGTACATTTTTGTTCTAGGAAACAAATCAAGGTCAGATAAGAGTAAGATAAGATATTTTACACTTTACATTTTACCAGATTACCCAAGACACAAAATTACTCCCCCTCAAACCCAACCCAAAACACAGAATGAGTACACAAAAACACAGCAAACAAGGTACTTCCAGCACAGGCAATGTTGACCAGGATGTTGGCTCAACATTGATGACAACATCGGAAAATCAGACCACTCTTAATGTAAGTCAGCCAGGAAACCAAGTCTCAAGATGTGCAGATTCGATTAACACCACTGATGCTGCAGGCAAAACAGAAGGAGAAAGGAATACCAAAGAAACACACTCAACATTGCCTCAAAAAGTAAATTGATAAATTAACAGAATTGTGAGTGGGGGTGACTATGAGACTGTGAACCATGTCAAATAATTGGAACACGTATGAATCCGCTCCAAAGCCTAAGCCTATGCGGAGTTAGGCAAACACACGTCTCATGGCATAGAGATCACTCATTTTACCACATTGGGTGACTTGGTACTCAGAAAGTGAACCAGCAGCATTACGAGAATCGGCACTTTTGTGCGTGTCGGTTTCCAGTCAGGCCATCAACCCTCACGACATATGACACATTGGCCACGTCGATATTTGGATAGTATTTGGAACCTTCCCAACACGATCCTCAATGGAAATAATTCGAGCCCTTTTTATCATAATTCATTAGATTTATTAAGCACAAAGAGCAGGAGGCAAAATCAAGTGCAAGTCAAGGTACGAGAAAAAATAGCCAAAAAGCAGCAAAAGTGGGTTTTACATAAAGCAAACACACAGGGGACTCGATACCTTTCAACCTTGGTTTCAAACAGCCTTTCAAGACCTAAGCATCACCACTGTAAGCTACAAACAGGAACAGCCATTGACCAGCACAGAAGCACACAAAAAAAACACATAGACACACAAGAAGAAGAAAGAGAAAAGACTAAATGAATAAAAGAAAGACAACACTAGGTAAACATAGAAGACAATGTTGACCAGGATGTTATGTCAACATTGCTTGCAGCAAATCCTATCAAATAGTGCAAAGGCCAAGAGACCTTCTCAAACTGAAGAATCTCTCTTTATCAAGGGGCTTTGTGAAAATGTCAGCTAACTGATTTGTGGGATCAATGTGTTGTATGCCAATTATTTGTTTGGAGACTAGGTCTCTAAGAAAATGATGTCGAATGTCTATATGTTTGGTGCGTGAGTGTTGAACAGGGTTCTTGGATATGTGAATGGCACTAAGGTTATCACAAAACAGCAAAAGAGTGTCACATTGAAACCCATATTCATGCAGCATATTGTTCAGCCAAATTAGTTGAGACACACAACTCCCAGCCGCTACATATTGATTCAAAGAGAGAAAGAGACACGGAATTTTGTTTCTTACTATACCATGACACAAGATTTGGTCCAAGATAAAAACAACCTCCACTAGTTGATTTTCGATCATCTAAGTCACCAGCCCAATCAGAATCACTAAATCCCAATAGATTAGTGTTTGAATCACATGGATACCATAATCCAAGATTAACAGTTCCTGATATATATCTAATGATTCTTTTGACAGCAGTTAAGTGAGATATTTTGGGTTTGGATTGATACCTGGCACACACAGAGAACATGATGTCGATGCATTTGAAAGATACAAGAGACTTCCAATCATTGATCTACAATGTTGGGTCAACATAAATCCCCAACATCGGTTTCTTTGAGTTTCAGAGATGTAGCCATGGGAGTGCTGCAAGGTTTGGCATTTTCCAGACCAAATTTTTTGATAAGATTCTTGGCATATTTCTCTTGAGAGATAAAGAGGCCTTCCTGTTTCTGCTGTATCTGGAGCCCCAAGAAGAAACTGAGTTCACCAATCATACTCATCTCAAAAGTTCCTGTCATGGCTTGAACAAACTTATCTAGCAAGGTGAGGTTAGTAGCACCAAAGACAATATCATCAACATAGATTTGAGCAATGCAGATGTCTTTTCCTTTCCTGAGGATAAACAGAGTTTGATCTCCCTCACCTCTTTTAAATCCTAACCCAACTAGGAATTCTGTCAACCTAGCATACCAAGCGCGTGGGGCTTGTTTCAAACCATACAAGGCTTTTCTTAGTTTAAAGACACGGTCAGGATAAAAAGGATCTTCAAACCCTCTAGGTTGTTCAACATACACTTCTTTGTCAATGTAACCATTCAAGAAAGCTCCTTTAACATCCATTTGGTTGAGTTTTATGTTAAGACAACATGCTAAGGCTAGGAGCAAGCGAATGGACTCTAATCTAGCAATAGGAGCGAAGGTCTCATCGAAATCAATGCCTTCCACTTGGGTGTAACCTTGAGCAACCAATCTGGCTTTGTTTTTTACAACTATCCCCTTTTCATCACTCTTGTTTTTGAAAATCCACTTGGTGCCTATAACATTTATATTATGGGGGCGGAGAACAAGAGTCCAGACTTCATTTGTTTGAAACTGACAAAGTTCATCTTGCATTGCTTCTATCCAAAAATCATCAGCAAGAGCTTCTTTCACATTTTTTGGTTCAATTAACGAAACAAAGCACGAGGAACTTACAGAGTGACATATTTCAGCAAGTCTGAGTGTCTCCTTGTAGTTTTTGCGCGTGTTTCCCCTCAATGTCCTTCCTCCTGGATTTCCAATTACTTGGGAACTGGGATGATCTTTGCGAATTCGAGGAGGAGGATCCTTTCGTGAGTCAGGAGACATAGGTGCAGCATTGTTGCCGGATGGATTGTCAGATTCAGCCTCAGTTTCATTATGAGGATCAGCTTGTTCTTCATCACGAGTGTAAATCTGGGATGTTGAATTTAATGTTGAGTCATCATTGCACAGAGGGGATGTTGGCACAACATTGCCCACAACATGGGTTCTTTCATTTTGATCAGCAGCAAGAGTCACAGTTTCTGGTACGTTCTCATGTGTAGAAGAGTCAGAGGTTGATTCAATAACCTATTCAGCACCTGCAGAGATCTTCTTCTGGGCATAGGGCTCAGAGTCATCAAAGGAAACATTCACAGACTCTTGTATAGTCTGCAATCTAGGATTGTATATTCTATACGCTTGACTATTTTGAGAGTATCCTACAAAGATTCCTTTGTCACTTTTAGCATCAAACTTCCCTAGATGTTCTCTATCATTGAGTATGTAACACACACATCCAAATACATGAAAGTACTTGAGATTGGGCTTTCTACCTTTCAACATCTCATAGGGAGTGGTTAGAGAACCTGGACGAAGATAGACACGATTGATTATGTGACAAGCAGTGTTCACAGCTTCAGCCCACAACCTTTTTGATAGGTTCATTGAGCTCAACATCACTCTGGCCATTTCTTGAAGAGTCCTGTTTTTCCTTTCAGCAACACCATTTTGTTGTGGTGTCTTAGGAGCTGAGTATTCATGCATGATTCCTTTCTTTTCACAGTACTTATCAAAGAATTGATTCTCGAATTCTTTACCATGGTCAGATCGAATTCTTTGAACAAGAGTAGAGTAATGATTACAACATTTTGTATGCCAGTTTTTGAAGGATTCAAAAGTTTCTGATTTTTCTTTCAAAATTGACCCAAGTGTATCTAGAAAAATCATCAACTATAACATAGATATACCAGGCTCCTCCTAAACTTTTAGCTTCTATAGGACCCATGAGATCCATATGCAGGAGTTCAAAGCAGTTAAAAGTACCTCTTTGTTGTCCTTCAATCAGAAGCGGCTGATGTGTCACCTTGGTTTGTTTTCCCATAAGGCGACGCCACACACATGTTTCCCTACATTGGTAAGCTTTGGCACTCTGTCACCACATTATTTTGATGATCTTCTCAGTTTACGTAATTGACATGTCCCAATTTCTTATGCCACAGTGTTGCATCATCATGTTGAACAACATTGCATTTGAGAGGAATGTCCATCACATAGCAGTTGTCCTGTGATCTCACACCTGTCATTACGGTTAATTTGTCCACACAAGTATAAACTTTGCAAGAACGTTTATCAAACTTGACTTTCAGATCATCATCACACAGGTGGCTTATACTAACAAGATTAGCAGTTAACCCTTCAACAAGAAGAACATTCGAGAGTTTCGGATATCCTTTAAGGCACAGTGTTCCCTTTCCAAGTATTTTACTTTGGTATCCTCCTCCATATGTTACCGTACCTGTCTTTTGAGCTACAAAGTTTGACTAATTTGACGGGTTACCTGTCATGTGCCTAGAACAACCACTGTCGAAGTACCATTTTCCTGCATTGTTAGGAGAAGTAGCAACAGAAAAAGCAACATTGCAAGTATGTTTTTCTTTAGCTACCCAAACATGTTTCGAAACACTCTTGTGTTTTCTTATCTGTCCTGGAGATTTGTCTTGTTTAGGAGAACTAGGAAAGTACTTTAGAGTCTTAAGATTACATCTTTCAGTCTCTGTTGAAGTGGATGTTGTCACAACATTGCGGCTAGCATTACTGTTTTGTTTGCTGGAAACTGGAAGGGAGCGAATTGTGGAGAGATTACTGAGGTTGGTGGTCTCAACATGTTCCCTCTTTAAGTCCTTTTGGTACTTGAAGCAGTAAGGCTTTTTGTGACCAGATTTAAGACAGTAAGTGCACACAAACAAAGCTTTTTCTTTGACAAACGTAGGACCTTTTATGAGCTCAGAAAGAGGTTTGACAACTTTTGAGGTATCAGTGTCAACAGTGTCGTTCATGTTGCACCCAAGTTCATCATAACTACTTGTGTACCCTAAACCAGTGGTCCTATCATTGTTCACATCAAGCATCTCATTAAGTCTAGAAGTAGATGAGTTCCATTTTGCAATTACCTTCTTTTCATTATCTAGCTCAGAGATTACCTTGAACAGTTCAGAGTCCTTCTTTGTTAATTCAGCTTCTAGTTTGACAATGGTGTCTTTCAGATTGTGGTTCTCCTTCTCAGTTTTCTTGAGGAGTTTCCTGAGAGTCTTCCATTCACTGAAGAGTTTCTCATACATCTGTTGCAGATCCTTCACCATTTGATCTGCATTAACTTCCTCTTCTGAAGGACTATCTATATCAAAATCCACAGAACCATGTAGACATAAAACATTAGAGATTCCTGACTTCTCAGGTTTGGTTAGTGCCAAAATTTCACAGTTCTCAGAGTCATCATAGTCAAAGAAGATTTCTATTCCTGATGTTGTCTTGACAATGTTGTCCCAACATTGGTCATCAACATGGTAAGTGGATGAGCAGAGAGCTCTGGCATTGGTAGTTGAATCATCTTCTTTTTCTTCATCTTCCTGTTCTTCATCTGAGTCATCACTGAGACAAGCAAGAAGATTCTTTTTCTCTTTTCTGAGATTGTTAGCACATTCATTTTGATAATGACCCCACCCTTGGCATTCAAAACATTTAATCTTACTAAGAGGAGTGCGATCGAAATCAGATTCAGAGCTAGTTTTGGAAGCAGAACCAGTTTTGAAAGTATTGGTTTTCTTTTTGAAAGTTTTAGTTCCACTTGTGGATCCTTGACTAGAGTTTTTCCTAAATCTAAGTTTGTTGAACTTCCTCACAAGATTGTTGAAAGCTTCCTCACAAGATTGTTGAAAGCTTCCTCAGTCATATTGTCAGACTCATCACTACTACTATCAGGCTTTGAAGATTTTGCTTTAGAAACAGAGTGAAGGGAAATACTATGAGTTTTCATACCTTGTCTCTCATTTTCATTTAGTTCAAAGTTTTTCAAATTGTTCAACAGGGTATGAAAATCCATAGTTGCCAAGTTATGAGTGTCTTCCAAAATAGTGACTTTGGTATTAAATCTTGAGGAAAGAGATCGAACAGCTTTGGAAACAAGTTGCCTATTAGAAATAGCTTCTCCCAGTCTTTGGACTTCATTTGAGAGAGTCAAAAGTTTTTCAAAATAGGAGTCAATGGTTTCTTCCTCCGCCATTCTTAGATTTTCAAATTGAGACCAAAGCATTCTAAGTTTAGTTTGTTTGACACTAGCATCCCCTTCACAATGACTCTGAAGTAATTCCCAAGCTTGTTTTGCAGTAGTACAGTTTTGAATGATTTTAAACATATGAGAATCTACAGGACCAAAGATAGCATTTAAAGCTTTTTCATTATAAGAGCTAAGAAGTATGTCACCTGCAGAGAAGCGTTCTTCAGGTATGGGGACAATGTCACCATCGAGATCGTCCTTGATTGGCGGTGTATCCTTCCAGAATGGATCTCCAAGCACGGCCATCAAGAGACTTGATGTATGTCCTCATCCGGATTTGCCAGTAATGGTAGTTGGACCCATCAAGCACAGGAGGTCTATTGTAGTTTGCATCCATTGTAGTAGTACCAAATCCAGACACCAGTAGTTAGGTGGCTGGCTCTGATGCCACTTGTTAAAACTTAAGATCCCGGATTGGTACTTGGAACTAGATCAACAGACAATGTTGCCAACAATGTTGTTCAACAATGTCTCTGATAAGCAGAATAGCGGATGAATAATGAAACTTCTATTACCAAGCCAATATATAGAAAAATATATTAGCAGCGCCTTTAGGCAAAATATCTACTGACAGGAAAAGTAGATCTAAACAACTAGGTTTAATACAATCACAAACGATTGATTAAACAACCAAAACTAGCCCTAGAAGAACCAACAGTAAAAGCTATTCTAGGTCGATGTTTGAAAGAGTTATTCCAACAATGAATACTCTTAGACAAACTCTAAAGCTAGCAGAAAACAAGAAGCCTAAAATCTCTATTGATCTTTTCAAAAAGCTCAAAACATTGCTTTGCTGAATCCTTGCGTATATATACTTGAGATGTCGACCTCTTCCATCTAAGTCGAAAGGCAATAGGATCTCGGCAAAGGCAATTTTTCCTTTTACTTGTTTTCTTCAAAATGCGCATAGAAGGAAATTTCCATATTTCAATTCTTCATAAAATATATTCCTTCTTGCTTTCACCATGTCGTTCTTTTCCTTAAATCAATTCTTGTTCGTTTTGTCAATACTTCCGGTCCAAGTATCCATCGATGTGCTTTGTCTTCGATGTACTGCGATGCTATATCTTCAATGTTATGCCAACATTAAATTCTATCCTGTCATAATGTTATACAACATTGATAATCCTGCAGCTTCACAAACAACAACAAACACAAACTTGGAACTGATTATTGAAAGACAAGATTATCAAAATATAAGTGCATACTGCACTTTCAGTTGTAAAAGATTATTCACCCCCCCCCCCTCTAGTCTTTTCCTTTGCCGTTATCTGGACCATCAAGTGGTATCAGAGCAGGAGGTTCCCAAGCCTTTTGCACTGAACCTAGATCCCAGATAAGTGCCCACTAACTGCTTTTCACCTACACTTGATTTGTCCGTTTAGTGTGTTTGCTGTAGGATGTCTTTAAGTGACGCTTCAATTCTCAAGCGCTCCAATTCTCAAGCCAGAGAATTATGAGAAATGGAAAGACAACATGATGCTCCACCTAGAAGCCATCAGTGGCGAAATGATCGAAGTAATAAAGAATGGCCCCATAGTCATTCAACAACTTAAGCAGGTCATGGAGGTTTCTAATGGTAGAGACAGAGTTCCCACTGATGAAGAACCAAGTGGTGGTTCCTCACTAACAGGTGCTTCAACCAGTGGAAGACCTACTGGTCAAATTGTTTATGAGCCAAAGCCAGAGAGCTCTGGACAAGAGAAGATGCCAAGAAAAATCGACTAGATGGTCAGGCTCGCAATATCATCATACGTTCCACTCCAAAGCACATACAGTGTAAACTGTGGGGTGTAAAAATGGCGAAAGTAGCCTGGCGACTGATTGAAGAAATCTGTGCCGGCACTAAGAAAACAAAGGAAAATAAGTTCGAAGTTTTGAAGCTTAAATTCCAAAACTTTAAACAAGGTCCCACAGAGACTCTTGAAGAACTAGATTTACGATTTACAACACTGATGAGTGAAATGGCTGCACTTGGTGAAAGTGAGAGATTACTCAGAGAGAACAAAAAATTGCTGAGAAAATTCACAATGTTGCTTTAGTAACACAAGGTACTTCTGAAAAGAAGGATACCAAGGAAATGACTGAGGAAGATGCTCTTGCTGTAAAGCAAATGAGAAAATATGTCAGTCGGGAGATTGAGAGAAGAAAAGCCAAAGAGAAGCTGAAAAAGCATCTAGGCTCAAACTATCACCAGTACAAGAATATGCAGCTTTCAAGCTCGCTGAACAAACCGGTTCAGCAAGCATCTAGTACTGAGGAAGTAGAAATCGGAAACGATATCTGTTTCTATTGTCAGAAACCTGATCATTTTAAAAGAGACTGCCCTGTTTTCAATAAGCTAAAGACAGGTGACAAGAAAGATAGAAGAAACTTCAAGAGAGGTCAGAGAGCTTTGCTCACTGAAGAAAGGAAAAAGATTCAAATCCAAATGGATGCTCTCGATATTGAGTTAGAATCTGAGAAGAAGACTCAGATGACTCCAAACTACCTTCTCCAGAATTATGTGGCATCACTCATAAATTAGTTGACTTTGGTCAAAAGAAAAGGGAATTATGTGGGGTTGTTGAGGAGATCTATCCAGATTGCTCCACAATTGAGCCTTGCCTAATGGCTGACGAGGTAACCAACATTTCTCAATTCATAAATTATGAGAGTGATGAGGAAGAAATCAGAGATTTAGAATATCTCAGAAGAGAACTTGACCTTTACAAAAGAGAATTTCAAATGGTCCGAGCTAGAGCCGACATTTTTGAAGAAGAAAAGAATTCTCTTGAGAGTGAAAATTCACAATTACTCAAGATATCTGAGAAAAAGGACGCTGAAAATGCATTTCTCAAAGCACAGATATCTGAGACGGAGAAGTTACACAGAAAGGCAATGGATATACTCTAAAAGGAAAATAAAGATCTTCTTTCTGAAAATGAGGAACTCATGAAGAAAGAACTATCTTTTCTATCCTATGCCAAAGCTAGTGACGAAAGAGACCCTTATTTAAGAGACCCTTCAGAAAAGGGAGGACTTGGGCTGGACACACAAACAAATAGCTCTACAACTTTGAATAAGAGTGACAAAAGAATAACGTTTGTTAGTGCTCAGCAAAATGGTTCTCAAATAACCTACAGCATTGGTCAGAAAGCAAAGGTTGTTGACAAAGGAAAGGCAGTCACGATCAAACCTTTGTGGGAAAAATAAGTCCAAAAGAAAACTGTTGGGAATATTTCTTTAAAGAAACATAACACTGAAAAGTGTAATCACCCACAGTGCTATGTCTCTCAGAAAGGAAATATTGCAGGAGCAGGCAAATTTTCCAACATCACATTTTCTGGAAAGAAAGACGTTCCAGAGACTAGCAAAGCTGCTGAGAAGAGAACTCAGACAGCACCAGGTGCTCGAAATGCCATTGGCTATAAAGCCATCGGGAAACAACTCACTCGTGAGTATAAACAAGAGCAAGAATGATGGATGAAAGCCAGGATTGCGCATAGCAATCATCAGAAGTGGAAGAAAGAACAAGTTGCGACCACTCTGAATGCCAGGGCTAGAAGAAGTCTGGTAAGGAAAGCTAAGTTTGCTGAAAAGCAGACTTAGCAATCTGACAGGTATCTGAAAGCACCACGAGGAGCACCAAGGAACACACCAAGAAGGAAAATAACTTTAAATGATAATGACACTAATCATTTAATTCCTCCTTATGTTCCAACAAGACAAAAGAGTACCCAAGGAAGTTCATTCAGAAATGGATTCCTACAGGGAGATTCTTTAGTCCAGAAGGTTCCATTGTTGGAATGAGAGCCTAACTCCATGTTTCCTGTCTTGTGCAGAACACTCTGAGGAAGAACCCGAAGTGTCATTTTGATAGTGGATGTGGGAAGCACATGACAGGAGACAAATTAAATCTGATTAACTACAGAAAATGCGATAAAGGCAACTCTCTAAAAATGGTGTTAAGTGTGTTAAATGGAAGAAGACAATTATATATAGGAAGGGTGCACTACATGCCAAACTAACTTGGGCTTTAGTCCTAACCTCAAACAAAGGTCCTTCCATCACTCCGCATCACGACATCTGGTGAAGTGACCAACCGAGCCTGGCATATAATTTATTACTATTTACTTCGAATAAATAAATAAAATAAAATATTTTTTCGAAGTTCGGATCCAACATTCGAGCGAAAAAATTTAGCCGGACATGGCACCTCAGATCCCCACATCCGAGCGGCAAAAAATTTACCTTATTCCTATTTCTAAGTCCTAAGCTAATACCTTCTTTACAGTCCTTACTTATAGTCCGAGAAAAGGGGGGGGGGGGGGGTTTCTCTTCAGAGCCCGGAAGATCAGTTTCACGAAGACACGCCCTACTAGGACACTACAGTTCCTCAATTATCTTCTACAAAGATACTTGGAAACTAGGGGACATATGTTGATATGTAAATATGTCAAAGACATCCTAAGCTCCCCAGAAACTATAGTTCCTCAACTATTTTCTACAAAGATACTTGAAATAGGGGGACATATGTTGATATTGAAATATGTCCAAGGCGTCAAAGGCGTCCTAAGCTCCCCAGACACTACAGTTCCTCAACTATCTTCTACAAAGATACTTGGAAACTATGGGGGCATATGTTGACAGGAAATATGTCCAGAGCGTCAAAGGCGTCCTAAGCACTACGAGTCTTCCTAAAAGCGTGGACTACAATCCTAAGCGGTACGTCCTAACCGCTCCACCCCAAGGATGCGGACTACGGTCCTAAGCGGGAGGTCCTAACCTCTTAGAAGGGAGCGGACTACGGTCCTAAAAGGGACGTCCTAACCTCTTAGAAGGGAGCAGACTATGGTCCTGAGCGGGACGTTCTAACCTCTTAGAAGGGAGCGGACTACTGTCCTAAGCGGGACGTCCTAACCTCTTAGAACGAAGTGGACTACGGTCCTAAGCGGGACGTCCTAACCTCATAGAAGGGAGCGGACTATGGTCCTAAGCTGAACGTCCTAACCTCTCCATCCTAAGGTCATGGATTTCGATCCCAACCCTCAAATCCATTCAGGCTGGTGAAAGGAGGACCACAATGCCCTCAAAGGCCCAAAAGGGTACGTGGGCTAAGTCAACCTAATGGGTGATGGGCCTAATAAGGCATTGGTGGCATGATCTGGAAAGTCCACTTGGCACGATCTTTTGAGTTCTCCCACTCTCATGGGAAGCCTATAAATATGGGACATATCTCCATAAACAAGGTAAGCCATCTTCACATATTCATACCCAAAATACTATACAGAGTTGACCTTCCAAACTCTCTCGAGCAAAGTCTCTGCCCGGTTTGACATTAAGCAAACCGGGTCTACGGTTCTAACCCCCTCCCCTAGTCTTTGTGCAGGTCCTTACTAGAAGTAACTTAAAAGAATTTAGGACCAGCTCGGGCGGATTAGGACGCATTGGAGGGTTGGGACAAAGACTTACCAATAACTTAGTACTTTTGAGGATTCACCCCTCAACAACCTCTATGGACTCGTTTGGTTGAAAAATCCACGAAATATAGGTGGTATAATTTTAGATTCAGTTTTAACGAACCCAAAGCAAACAACCAATTAAAAATCGTCATGTTACTATCGTACATATTTTGGTCACTTGCCAACCAAAAAATTATGACCTCCTCAAAAGTGTCCATCGTGTTAGGAATATCCGTTAGTATTTTAATCACTCATCACATGTTCTTATCTTAGCCAGAAAGGTGATTAAGTACTCTTGGTTCACTTGAACATTGTAAAAGAGGAAATCACTGAGTATGATTAGTCTAGTAAATCTTGTAATAGGATTATAGGTCTCTGAGTGTAATTTTTATTTCAAGAATACCATGAAGATCAATCCTAGCAATGGAGCTTTTCTGAAGATTAGAAGACTGAAGATTGCACAAGGTTTATGAAGACACAAAGGTTTAGTCTAACTCAGAAAGACTATGTCCTTAATCCTTTATTGAGTATATTAACTTACTTTCGAAATATGATTCCGGACATATGACATCATGAGTATGGAGCATGCAAGCCATTAGAAAGGCTCATGTATCCGTTGAGACTAAAGGACAATGAACAGTACTATGCATTAAATGCATCGGCAGAAATGCTGCAAAAAGCAAGTCCTCTCTGAAACAAGAGATAGTGACTTCTGAGTACATAGTTCAAGATATAAACCGATATAATTTGATAGAGAGCACAACGGATACAATTCAAACGCCTCTCAAATTTATCTATATATATCACACACTTAGATGCTTGAAGAATATACCTTAGAACGCTCTATCTTGCAAATTTACCATCAACCAAAGTATTCTCTCAAGCACTCTACTATCCTTTCTGAAAGCTTTCTGTTGCTTGAAGAATCACTAGTAGTTCTAAGTTGTCCTGAACCTTAACAAGAGATTGTTATTCGTGAAAGAGTTGAACTATCAGATACCCTTTCTGAAGTTCATTCTCCAGAACGGACACCAATTACTTGGGTCGAGAAAAGCGGTGCCATCCACTGAACAAGTGTATTAAGTAGTCTCGTTCTGTTTGGCTCTCTGTAAACATAACTGAAAAGTTATACAAGAAGCCTTTCTGACAAAACCTTATAACCAACACCATCAAGGTGTGGAGTAGAGGAAGTACTTGATTTGGGAAATCAGGGAACAACTCCAAGGTTATCTGAGTAGAGGAAGTACTTAGCTCTAGGAGCTGGGGAATAACTCAGGGGGAACATTTAGTTGGGAACCATTTGTTTAGGAATCTTAGAATAGGATTATTGTAAGGTGAACTCAATTATCTGTTCTAGTGAATTCTAGGTCTCAGAAAGACCGAAATGGATTAGTTGGAGGATTACGCCACCTCCAGATACCACTATACTTGCTGTGTAATTTACCTTTCTGTATTTACATTTCAGCAAAGCACACACACACACACACACTTGTTATTTCTGCACTTACCTATCTTAAAGTCTTCCGCGCTCTGAATTTAAGTATCAGAAACCCCCAGATTTCTGAGAAACTGTGTTTATCGACAAAAGTTTTAAAAGACTATTCACCCCCCCCCCATAGTCTTTTACTTTGCCGTTATCTGGACCAACAAGTGGTATCAGAGCAGGAGGTTCACAAGCCTTCTGCACTGAACCTAGATCCCCAGATAGGTGAAGAAACTTTGTCCCTCTCTGAGGACTATATAATTTGTGTGTTAAGTGTGCAGGTATGTCTCTGAGTGATGCGCCCATTCTGAAACCAGAAAACTACGAGAAATGGAAGAACAACATGATGCTCCATCTGGAGGCCATTAGTGATGAGATGATTTATGTTATCAATGAAGGGCCTATCAAAATCAGACAACTTAAACAAGTTACTGAGGTGTCTGATGGAAGAAAAGCCTCAGACAAGGAAGATGGAAGCGAGGATATGGCATCTAGTGATAGTGGTCATGTTGCTCGTGGAAGCATTATGTATGAAGACAAGCCAAGAGAGCTCTGGACATCTGAAGATGCCAAGAGACACAGATTGGATGGTCAAGCTCGTAATATAATCATCAGATCGACACCTGAGCACATACAGTGTAAACTGTGGGGTGCTAAAATGGCAAAAGTTGCCTGGCAATTGATTGAAGAAATGTCTTTGGGCCAGAAAACCAAAGAAAACAAGTTCGAAGTTCTTAAATTGAAGTTCCAAAACTTCAAACAAGGTCCCACTGAAACTCTGGAAGAACTTGATTTCAGATTTACTACTCTTATGAGTGATATGGCTGCACTTGGTGAAAGCAATAGATACTCCCAGTCAGAAAAGATTAAGACTATTGTCAGAAGTCTCAATCACAACTGGGAACACACTAAGTTCTTTTATTTCAATCAAGGGATGCCAAATAGTACTCCAGTAGAGCTCTTTTCTCATCTTGCTACTGTAGACTATGAGACAACTCAGAGAGAACAAACAGCTGAAAAGTTGCAAAGTGTTGCTCTAGTTTCTCAAGGTTCTTCTGAAAAGAAGGATACTAAAG
Source organism: Plantago major (assembly GCA_026545765.1). Taxonomy (NCBI): domain Eukaryota; kingdom Viridiplantae; phylum Streptophyta; class Magnoliopsida; order Lamiales; family Plantaginaceae; genus Plantago; species Plantago major. The sequence continues at coordinate 61,194,778 of CM048844.1, read as the reverse complement.
ATGCATATGAAGAAAATGCTCTTGTAGTAAGACACATGAAGAAATTTGTGGGTCAAGAGATTGAGAGAAGAAAAGCTAAATAAAAGCTGAAAAAGCATCTTGGCCCAAACTATCATCAGTACAAGAACATACAAATGAACAACTCTCTGAACACCCCCATTCAGAAAGGTGTTAATACTGAAGCTGCAGAAATAGGAAATGACATCTGTTTCTATTGTCAAAAGCCTGGTCACTTCAAGAGAGATTGTCCTGCTTTAAACAAGCACAAGATAGGTGACAAGAAAGACAGAAGAAATTTCAAAAGAAATCAAAGGGCCTTACTGACTGAAGAAAGGAAGAAGATTCAAATTCAACTTGATTCTCTAGACATTGAGACAGATCTGAAGATGGAGATTCAGATGACTCAAACCTACCATCACCAGAATTGTGTGGAATCACCCACGATGTAATCGACTTCGGTCTTAAGAAGAATGAAATGTGTGGAGTTGCTGAGATTGCTGGTCCAGACATCTCCAACATTGAAATGTGTCTTATGGCTGATGAGGTAATTAACAATTCATAATTTCTGTACTATGAGAGTGATGATGGAATTGAGGATCTGGAGTTGGTCAAGAGTGAATTGGATCGTTATGAGAAAGAATTTTTGAAAGCACAATCCAAAACCAGAATTCTAGAGGAAAGCAAAGAAATTCTTGAAAAAGAGGTTTCTGAGCTAACCAAAGTATCTGCGAACAAGAATGCTGAAATAGCCTTTCTGAAAGCTCAGATATCTGAGAATGAAAATTCTCACAAACTAGCCTTGGATGAACTTAATAAGAAAACGATGAAGCTGCTTTCTGAGAATGAAGAACTCAGAAAGAAAGAGCTATCCTTTCAATCTCATGCAAAAGCTAGTGACACTCTCACTGAGGTTCAATCCTATCTGAGAGATCCCTCTGAGAAAGGTGGACTTGGACTTGATGAACAATCGAGTAATTCATCTCCTCTGAAGAAGAGTGATGAAAGGTTGACCTTTGTAAAAAGTCAACAGAATGGTTCTTCAACCACCTATAGCATTGGTCAGAAAGCTAGGGTAGTTGACAAAGGAAAAGGAGTAGCAACTCAGCCTTTGAAAGAACAACAAGTTCACAAGAAACATGTGGATAAGGTTTCTGAAAAGAAACACAACCCTCAGACATGCAACCATCCACATTGCTATATTACTAGTAAGGGAAGAATTGCTGGAATAGACAAATTCTCAACTGTACCATTTTATGAAAATAAAGATGGTGCAGAAACTAGTAAGGCTTCTGAAGATCGCATTCAGAAAGCCAAAGGTGTTCGAAATGGCATTGGCTATCGTGCTATTGGAATAGTTCTTCTACAACAATATAAGGAAGGACAACAACAATGGCGCAAGGCTGATATTGCACGTAGCAATAGACAGAAGTGGAAGAAATCTCAAGCCACTGAAAAACTGAATGCCAGAGCTAGAAGGAACCTGGCCAGAAAGGCTAAGTTTGCTAAAAAGCAACCCCAGAAACCCAGGGTCCAGAAAACACCAAAAGGAACACCTAGAAACACCCCAAGAAGGAAGATTGAGATTAAAATTACTGATTTTATTGCATCTCCTTCTGATCAAGATAGACAAAAACAAACTCCCAAGAAATTCACTACAATGTGGATTCCTACTGGAAGAATGTTTTGTCTAAATGGTCCTATCTCTGAAGCAAGAACCTAACTCCTGTTTCCTGTTTTGTGCAGAACGCCTCTTGGACTAAGGCTCAATGGCTATTTGATAGTGGATGCGGAAAGCACATGACAGGAGACAAAGCAAATCTGGTCAACTACAAAGCTTGCAACAATGGACCAGACATCAGATTTGCTGGAGGAGAATTAAATCCCTCTTTGGGATTTGGCAACGTCAAATTAGGATCATTAACAATCACTGACGTATTACATGTTAAGGGATTGAAATATAATCTATTTAGCATGAGCCAGTTTGCAGACAAGTGATTTACTGTGAAATTCAAAGGAAAGTATTGCAAACTTATAGACAATGAGTCAAAGCAAACAGTCTTGGTTGCTCGGCGGAAAGGAAGTCTTTATATTGACGATTGGGCATCTGCCACAACTGAAGAATGTCTCATGGTGAGTCAATCAGGTCACACAGAAGAGCACTGGTTATGGCACAAAAGAATGAGTCACTTGAATTTCAAAACTCTGAACAAACTTGCCAAGAAAGAGTTAGTGGTTGGCCTTCCCAAAACATCTTTTAGAAAGGATGGTATTTGTTCTGCCTGTCAGATGGGGAAACAATCCAAAATCTCTTTCAAGTCCAAAACCAGACACTCTAGTGTTAGACCACTGCAACTATTACACATGGATCTTTTTGAATCATCTGTAACTAGTTATGCAGGAAAGAAGTATGGTCTTGTTGTTGTAGATGACTTCTCAAGATTCACTTGGGTTGTCTTTCTGAAGCACAAATCTGATGCAAGGGTGGAGATACCAAACTTGCTGAATAAGCTTGAAGTCATGAAAAATGGCAAGGTATCTGCAATCAGAACAGACCATGGTACTGAGTTTGTCAACCAGTACATAAAGGAATTTTGTACCAGCAAAGGTATACAACACCAACTTTCCTCTGTAAGAACACCACAACAAAATGGTGTTGCAGAAAGGAAAAATAGAACACTTAAAGAAGCAGCAAGGACAATGCTAGCTGACACTGAGATAAGTGAAGTTTATTGGGTTGAAGCTGTAAACACAGCATGCTACACTCAAAACAGATGTTTGATAAACAAACACCATGACAAGACCCCATATGAACTCTTGGTTGGTAGACCCCCTAATATCAAACATCTAAAAGTATTTGGTAGTAAATGTTTTGTTCTTAACAATGGAAAAGAGTATCTAAGAACATTTCAACCAGGCAGATGAAGGTGTGTTTCATGGTTATTCTATGAATAGCAAAGCATACAGAGTTTACAACAAAAGAACAAAGAAGATTGAAGAATCAGTTCATGTTGTATTCTATGAAGGAAGCAAGAAAACACCCCTTGCTGATGAACTCTCAGAAAGGTTCAAGGAACTAATGATAAAGGATTCTGAAGAAGAACCATCAGAAAGGAAAAACATCATTATGGAAAGGGAGGATGACTCTGACGAAGAAAAGCATGAAATGCCTAGTAACAACCAGATGATTCTCAGACATGATGAAGAATTTCCTATGAGAATTCCAGAAATGGAAACTGAAGATGTTCATCAGAGAGCTAACTCTGGAAATGACCTCTCGACAGCATGTCCCGAAGCTCTCACACTGAGCAAGTGTCAGACATTCACCGCCCTTCGGAGGTGCAAAATGTCACAGATACTGAAGAAGTATCAAGTCATAATCATAGTGATTCACATTCAGATCACATAGATATTGACCCTACTAGCCCTAAACCCATGATGAGATGGATCAAGGATCATCCTGCAAAAGATGTGATTGGACCAATCAATCAAGGTGTTAGGACTAGGAGAGCAATAGCTGAAAATGCTAATTCTCTCTTTGGATGTTTTATCTCAAACATTGAACCAAAAACTATAGAAGAAGCATTAAGAGACCGATACTGGATCTCTGCAATGCAAGAAGAGTTGGATCAGTTTGAAAGAAACAAAGTCTGGAAACTAGTTCCATTTGTAGAAGGAATATCTGTGATTGGAACTAAGTGGGTTTTCAGAAACAAGATGAATGAATCTAGTGAAATAACCAGAAACAAAGCAAGGTTGGTTGCCAAGGGATTCACTCAGATTGAAGGTTTAGATTTTGATGAGTCATATGCACCAGTTGCCAGATTGGATGCAATAAGACTCTTTCTGGCCTTTGCAGCTCATAAAGATTTTAAAGTTTATCAGATGGATGTCAAAAGTGCATTCTTGAATGGTGAACTTGCTGAGGAAGTCTATGTTGAGCAACCACCTGGCTTTGAAGTTTCCTCAGAAAGTGGAATGGTCTATAAGCTACAGAAAGCTTTTTACGGACTGAAACAGGCTCCAAGAGCATGGTATGACACTTTGGCCAAATACCTTCTGGAAAGTGGTTTCAAGAAAGGTGAAGTTGATAAAACTTTGTGTACTTTAAATCATGATGGGAAACTACTCTTAGTTCAAGTATATGTTGATGACATCATATTTGGATCTAAGGACAAGCAATTTTGTGATGACTTTGCAAATCTCAGATGAGCATGATGGGAGAATTGAACTATTTCCTAGGATTGCAAGTCAAGCAACTCAATAATGGAATATTCATTAGTCAGAGAAAGTATGCAAAAGACATGCTCACAAAGTTCAATTTTAAGCCTTCTGAAAAGAATGCTAAGATACCTATGAGCATGGGAACCAAGATGACCTATACTGAATCAGATAAGAATGTTGATGAACACAAGTATAGGAAATTGATAGGTTCACTACTTTACCTTACTGCAAGCAGACCTGATATTCAATATTCAGTTGGATTTCAAACAAATCCAATGCAATCACACTACAACATTGCTATGAAAGTATTAAAGTATGTGAAAGGTACAGTAAATGTAGGGTTGTGGTATCCTAAAGAAAGTGGATTTTGTTTGGCTGGTTACTCAGATGCTGATTTTGCTGGATCAATGCTTGATAGGAAAAGTACCTCAGGAACTTGTCAGTTTCTGGGAACTAGACTTATCTCATGGTTTAGCAAGAAACAAAACTCAATTGCAACTTCTACCACAGAGGCTGAATATATTGCTGCTTGTTGTTGTGCAACACAAATTCTGTGGATTCAACAACAACTCAGAGACTATGGACTCAATGAAGCGAAAACTCCCATTTTCTGTGACAACAAAAGTGCTATTGCAATCACATAGAACCCCAAGTTCCATGCCAGAACAAAGCACATTGATGTTAGACACCACTTCATCAGAGACCATGTTGAGAAAGGCAATATAGAGATACTCAAGATTGGCACAGAAGACCAACTTGCAGATATTTCACTAAGCCCTTAGAAGAAGTCACTATCTCTTGTTTCAGAGAGGACTTGCTTTTTGCAGCATTTCTGCAGATGCATTTAATGCATAGTACTGCTCATTGTCCTTTAGTCTCAAAGGATACATGAGCCTTTCTGATGGCTTGCATGCTCCATACTCATGATGTCATATGTCCAGAATCATATTTCCAAAGTAAGTTAATGTACTTAATAAAGGATTAAGGACATAGTCTTTCTAAGTTAGACTAAACCTTTGTGTCTTCATAAACCTTGTGCAATCTTCAGTCTTCTAATCTTCAGAAAAGCTCCATTGCTAGGATTGATCTTCATGGTCTTCTTGAAATACAAAATTACACTGAGAGACCTATAATCCTAATACAAGATTTACTAGACTAATCATACTCAGTGATTTCCTCTTTTACAATGTTCAAGTGAATCAAGAGCACTTAATCACCTTTCTGGCTAAGATAAGAACATGTGATGAGTGATCAAAATACTAACAGATATTCCTAACAAATTTCCCACTTTTTGATCAGTCATCTATGACTATCTTTCAAGTCCTATTACAAAATTGTAATCCTGGAAGAGAAAACAATCCACCACTTAATCATTTCAAATGATATTTAATTTTAGTTGAATTAAGTGCAGAAAGTAAACATCAACCAAATCACAAGAAATGATCTTTGTTGATAAGTTGTCATCTATTAAAAATGTATCTGAGAGTATGATCTTCAGATAGGTACAGTTTACAGAGTAAGATGCAACTTTTACAGATAGAGAAATTCAGAAACAATCAGCAAGATTACAAAAAGTAACAAAACATACTAAGTAAATTAGAACATAGGAGAGTCCAAGCTCCAAGAGAGTATTCTAATGTTACTAGTCTTCAAGTCTTCGAAAACCTGACTTGGGTTCAGATACCTCAAGTTCTTCAGCACCCTTTCTGGATCAGTTGACATGATCATCCACTTTTCAGCATTCTTGGACATAGTCATAAAGAATCCTTCTGACAGAGAGCTCTGTCTTTCTGGATAAGTCACATATTTCATGGTAACTCTTACCAAGCTTGTGATTCTTCCGCAAAAAATGTTTGACCCAGAAGTACTTTCCCCAGACCCAGGCATGGTCTACTTGCAGCTGAGATAGGTTGAAATACTTGTATATTTCTTCCAGATAGTGTATATCATCTAGGTATTCATCCAATGTCATATAGAATGGCTCATAGGTTGAAACACCTAGTTTTTTCTTCCTGCTGTAGCTACCATCCAGTTTTCTTACCTTGTGTACATCATCAAGTTTTGGGTAAGGATAGGCAAAAGAAAGATCCATCTTTCTGGCTTCATTCCTCTTTTCTACTTCAAAGTTTAACCAGGCATGAAGGTGCTCAGGTTTTAGCAATTCTGGCTTGCCTTCTCTCCATTTCAGGATCTGGTTGAGGATGGGAGTTGGAAACTTATCATTGACATGTAGATGTTGTAGTTCTAGAATCCAATACCCTCTCTTGTTCAGAATGCACCTATATGTAGATTCTTCAATACTGGTCTTCATATACTCAATGTGGGCATCAGTTGGCCTTTCTTGATGTGTTTCATTGTTTATTCTGCCAAACTGGAAATCCCTTCTTGCTTTTCTGTTTGGTGGCCTTCTGTCAGGAGATCCTCTAACCCTTTCTTCCTGCCTTGGGGCTGTGTTGGTGTATGTTCCTTGTATTGACTTGGTATTTCCAGAAGGAGTTCTGGCTGCTAAGGGCTTTGCTGCCAGAGGAGGTTGTGAAGTAGTTGCTTGTCTCCTTTTCATGTGAAGTGGATGTTCATCAGAATCATCCTCATCATCATTGTAGTCCAAAATTGGAGACTTGCAGCTTTCTTGGCCTCTTACTTCTCCTTCTTCCTTTTCTTCTTCTTCAGAAGTCTTCTTCTTCCGAGATTCTAAGGGACTTGGTTCCCTAGTGACCATACTTCTCAATTCCGGTGGTTGATCTGGAACAACTTCTTCAGCAAGGGTTTCTCCAGTGGTGTCCTTAATGACAAGTTGACTTGAGGAGGGAGGATTTGATTGTTTTCTTTTTCTTCCTCTGCCTTTCTGAGGCATCTCTTCTTCCCCCTTAGTCATGAATGACTGACTCGTGATAGCATAAGCTTCAGAGAGAGTTTCAAAGTTTTTCTGGAGATTGTTGTGCACCCTGACTAATTCTTGAAGTTCTTTCTTGACATTGTTACGCCAACCGGTTTACGCTCCTTTCATTGAGCTCTTCAAGCGGCCTTAGGATGGCGTTGGCTTGTAGGACGACATGGTGGCTTCATTCAATCTTGCATTAGCATTGTTACAATCCTCATCCTGACCAACCCTAGGTCTTTACGAGAGAGCAATCTTTGGTTGCTCTGTTGAGTAAAGCGACGAAAGGCTTCATCTCTTCTGCGACGGTTTTAGCATACGTGTCTTGGCAACTAGTGTCTTTCGAGTTCCAAAAAGACACTGTTCCTTGCACGGTGCTCTTCACTTCTTGAACTACTTGGTGCAGAGAATATATGAGGAGCAAGTAGGGCTCTTTTGTGCTGAGTAACAAGTCTCTCATCTTCTGCTTCAGTGATCAAGTTGTGGGTTTCAGCATCACTGTCATAATCTTTTTCTTGGATTGTTTGCAGATTGACAATCTTCTTCTGCTTTCCATCAAGTGTGCTGGGCTTCTGAGAAGATGTAGAAGGTCTTTCTGATTCATGCTCTTCATCATCATTGTCATCCATTGCATCTATTTCAGCAGCTGTGACAACAATGTCATTCTTCAAATTTCTTTGCTCATCTAGGAGTGCCAATTCTTTGGCATTAGCTTCTTCGAGATTTTTGATTTTGGCTTCCTTTTCATCAACAAGAGCTTGAGTCTCAATGTTGATTCTCTTTTCTTCTTCCAATACCTTTCTGAGTTGTTCAATCCTAAACTTAGCAGCTGAAATTTCTTCTATGGCATCATTGAGTTCAGCTTGTTGGGTATCTTGATGAGAGTTGGGATGTGATGATGATGGAGATTTCTGAGCAATTGAGGGAGTAGCCTTTTCTCCACTCTCTTTGCTAGCTTTCTGAATCCCGCCTTGTCCAGGTTGGGGATCATCATTCTGATCATCATCAACATCACTCTTGTTCTTTGTTTCTTGGTTTGGATGCTCAGAGGGAGGTTCTTGATAATTATTTTCGTCCATCTCCTCGTCATCTTCTGAAACCAGGTTGATCACATTTGGGAATGTAATCATCCTCCCATTAACTTCTTCTTGTTCAGCAGGATAAGTAGTGAGCTTGCTGGGCAAGGCAGGATGGGTAACCATCTGCTCTTGGGTTTGAGCATCCGCAGACTTGAAATCTGCTATAAGTCTTTGTGCTACTTAATGAATGAAGTCTTCATTAGAGTGGCAAATGAGTAGGACTCTATAGGGAACAATGCATGGATATAATCCTCCAGATTTAGGGAAATTGCTCTCTTTTCTGGGACATCGATTACTCTGGCTACTTCAGAAAGGTCAGCCTTTCTGAGTTTCTGCCATTGTCTGAAGCACTTGAGATATTTCTTCAAGGTTTGCTTCTGGAAGGTCTTGAGTAAATCAACTGGCACTAGACTTTGAGCCTGAAAGAAAGTGTTCAAGTTAGTTTTGTTCAAACTACTTGTGTTAGTATCTGTGTGCAGAAGTGAGCTTTCTGAGCATACCTGTGTAGAAACACTAGGCTCATCTGCTTGGATTTTTACTTGCTTGGGCACAGAGGCCTCAGATAATTTGATGTGAGGAGAAGTTTTATCCTCATCAACCTTTCTTTCTGCTTGAACCTGAGAATTACAATCGAATATGTTTAGAAAGCATATGTAAAAGATAGATGGAAAAGTGCTTTCGAGACTTCACTTACTTCCAAGTGAGGAAGCTCGATGAAGTTCCTCGAAACCTTGGGGTTTCGGCACCTTTTTCGCAATCTTGCTTGTTCAAGATTTTAGTTTCTTTGGAGGAGATGACACAACTGTTTCTCCATCCAATTGTTCTTCCGACCGAGCTGTAAGAAAAAACATAAGAGATTTTAGTAGTGGGTTCTCGAGCATTCGTTGAAGAAGATTATTCGATTACTTACCTTCTCGTGAAGGCTCAAGAATACTTCCTCGTAAAGCTTTTCCACGGAATCTCTAGGTTTGGGGTGTTGGTTCCACCATCACTACTTCCTCAGTTGGAGCCTAAGAAGAGACATTAAGAATATTAGAACATAAGAGCAATTTTAGTTAGTTATTCCTTGTTCAGAGATAACTTTTACTACCTGTGGGACAGGCTCTTCTTGATGTTCTGAGGTTGGAGGAACCTCTTCTTGATTCAAGGGGGTGGACAAGTTTTCTTCCCCCTGAAAGTGTGTCTCCAACTTGGCCTGTAACAAATACAGCTTATGAGTAACAAGTTAACATACAATTATGTTGACATATTAGATACAAACTATCTTTGTTACCTGAATAGAGTCAGGCTGATCATTGATCTCTTGAACTTGTGGTGAATCCACAGTCTCTCTGTGCTCATTATTGATCTCCTCTGCAGTATCATTCTGAGTTTCCATCTCAGTTTGATCCCTTTCTGAGAGTTGAGCTCTCTCAGAAGGTTGAGGAACCTGTTCAAGAACAGGGTTTTCTTCAGCAATATTAAATGCTGGCATTGTGAATGTGGAAGTAATGGCAACATCTTCCAAAATTCTATCTTCCTCACCCAGGCCTTCTTCTTCCTGCTGGGCAGAGGGGCTCTTGTCTTTCTGAAGAGCTGAGCTTGAAGCTCCTCCATGGGTCTCATACTTGAACCTTTTGAGTACTTTTGCAAGTACTTCATCATCCTCAGAATAACTATTCTGTGTTGGTGAAGACCCATCTATGATATTTCTATCATCTCTGGAGAGTTCTGGAGCATTCTTGTTCAGGACTCTTGGGGGATTCTGGATTTGCCTTTCTGAGCGTCCAACATCTTCTGAGACCTTGTCTCCAGAAGGTTGTGCCTCTTGTATGATTAGGGGCTTGGAGGCTCTTTTGCTATGAGTCCTCTTTCTCTTGGCAACTGGATGTTTAGCTTTGGCTTGCTCAGAGACCTCCTCACCTTGCTGTGCAGTTTCTTCTTCTTCTGCCTTTCTGAGTGCGTTCTCAGTAGCAAGTTTCTCCTTTTCTTCAAAAGCGTGTCTGAAAAGGGAGTTGGTGATCGATTTCTGCCTCTCTCGAGAGTGATTCCCATTGTTTCGAATGTACAGATCCACGAGACCAAAGTGCATATTGGCCTTTGGCTCGGCAAAATTGATGATTTTGGGCTCAAATTCCTCAATATGTCCGAGGAATTTGTTGAAGGCGTACTTCCCCCAATTGAAGTGGGTTTCCTACCCTTCATGCTTCTTGTTCAGAAGATGCATCATCATCCATCTCTCCATGCTTATCTGGTCTACTCCACCTTTGTTGCCATCAAAGCAACGGACCAGAATAAGAGCTAAAGTACTCCAGTGTTTCTGGAGATGACTAGTTCTGATGGCCTTCAGAACAAAGTCTCCTGGGCAACATTTTGCATTTTCTAACTGGATTGCTTCAAATAGCTCTTTGACGCCTTGAATCATGGAAGCGTCCTTGATGTTGATGTCTTCAAATGTTCCTTGATTTTTCAATCGGAATATCTTGCAGAAAGTCTTGCAGTCTAGAACAATTTCTTGTCCTTGGACTTCAGTCTGCATGTATTTTTCTTCTTCATTATTCACAACTTTTGTGAAGATTTTGGAGTTGTTATAGAACTCCAGTACATCCAGTGTGGATAGTCCACTGGGTGCAGCAGATAGAAGCTTGTAGATATGGAAATTCTTCAGCATTCCCAATATATGTTTTCTTTCTAGTTTTGAAGATATAACTTCTGGTACATATCTCTTTACTAGAAAGGCTCCCCAATTCATTTTGTGTTTAGAGTTCCAGTCCGATGGGGTAAACTTTCCCAGAAGGCGTTTATTCAACACCTTAAGTTCCTTTCCTCCTTGCTTTTTCAGCAGGAGCAGAGGATGTTGCCTTAGGGTTCTTGGTGGTCATCTTCTTGGGTGCCATCTCTTATATAGAGTTTAGAGTGAGTGTTTTTTCAGATGAATATTGCACAATTAATCGAGATTACTCTATCTTTTCAGAAGACTAAGCACAAGAAGTTGAGTTTTGCAGAAATCTTGAGAGATTTTGCTATTTTGATGCAAGTTTGAAAATTTCGGAATTGGTAAAAGTGTTTGTCTTTTGCCCAAATCCTATATATATAGCAGACAAAATGTACATAGATACAACATACATATAGCTGAATATGAATGCGTGTCTTTGCATCTGCATAGGCGTGGTATGTCCTTTGTACTTCATTAAATGCGTAGTGGGCCATGTCTGCATTTCTCAACAGACATTACTTGCTTTGTTTTGATCTCACCCGTTGAGATCAAACGTTTATTCATCAAGGGCTTATATTGAATATCTTGTAATGATATCAATCAACAAATGGTAATGTGCCGACTTGATGGATTTTTAATATGCTACATTCATTGTGTCACTTAGTAAAGAGTAGGAACACTTAATCGTTTGTGCTTATCATTCTGAGTGTCAAGTTCTCATCTATGTATTGTTTTATCATCAAAATGGTAAAAATACAAGACAGTGCACATGTTTGACTTTAAGAACTTATACCTTTTGGGCTTTGTGTGTCCATTTCTCTTTATGACTACACAGCTTTCTGAATTCAAGTGTCAGAAGCTTTAGTTGTTTGAATGTATTTGACCCACTCTTAGTAAGTAAGTTCTAGTCTTATTTACTTATTAAGTGTGTACCAACCTTTGCCTTTCTGGATACCCGTTCCAGAAATGTTTTGTCTTTCTGAGTATTGCTACTCAGAAACCTTTGCATCACTTCTTATCAACTTGGCTTTCTGAGAACCTGTTCTCAGAGGCCTACTCACTTATTCAGCCTTTAGAGATTCAGGACAATTTTTCAGTCCTTAGGCAACTCCATTAATCCAAGATTATGTCTTAAGGTCAAGAACCGGGGCTTTCTTGTAAGGGCTTAGTGAAGATATCTACAAGTTGGTCTTCCGTGCCAATCTTGAGTATCTCTATATTGCCTTTCTCAACATGGTCTCTGATGAAGTGGTGTCTAACATCAATGTGCTTTGTTCTGGCATGGAACTTGGGGTTCTGTGTGATTGCAATAGCACTTGTGTTATCACAGAAAATGGGAGTTTTCTCTTCATTGAGTCCATAGTCTCTGAGTTGTTGTTGAATCCACAGAATTTGTGTTGCACAACAACCAGCAGCAATATATTCAGCCTCTGTGGTAGAAGTTGCAATTGAGTTTTGTTTCTTGCTAAACCATGAGATAAGTCTAGTTCCCAGAAACTGACACGTTCCTGAGGTACTTTTCCAATCTGGCAACTGGTGCATATGACTCATTAAAATCTAAACTTTCAGTCTGGGTGAATCCCTTGGCAACCAACCTTGCTTTGTTTCTGGTTATTTCACCAGATTCATTCATCTTGTTTCTGAAAACCCACTTAGTTCCAATCACATATATTCCTTCTACAAATGGAACTAGTTTCCAGACTTTGTTTCTCTCAAACTGATCCAACTCTTCTTGCATTGCTGAGATCCAGTCTTGGTCTCTTAATGCTTCTTCTATAGTTTTTGGTTCGATGTTTGAGATAAAACATCCAAAGAGATAGTTAGCATTTTCAGCTATTGCTCTCCTAGTCCTAACACCTTGATTGATTGGTCCAATCACGTCTTTTGCAGGATGATCCTTGATCCATCTCATCATGGGTTTAGGGCTAGTAGGGTCAACATCTATGTGATCTGAATGTGAATCACTATGATTATGACTTGATACTTCTTCAAGATTCTGTGACATTTTGCACCTCGGAAGGCGGTGAATGTCGACACTTGCTCGATGTGGGAGCTTTACGGGACATGCACATCGGAGAGGTCATTTCCAGAGTTAGCTCTCTGATGAACATCTTCAGTTTCCATTTCTGGAATTCTCATAGGAAATTCGTCATCATGTCTGAGAATCATCTGGTTGTTACTAGGCATTTCATGCTTTTCTTCGTCAGATTCATCCTCTCTTTCCACAATGATGTTTTTCCTTTCTGAGAGTTCCTCTTCAGAATCCTTTATCATTAGATCCTTGAACTTTTACGAGTTCATCGCCAAGGGTGTTTTCTTGCTTCCTTCATAGAATACAACATGAACTGATTCTTCAATCTTCTTTGTTCTTTTGTTGTAAACTCTGTAAGCTTTGCTATTCATAGAATAACCAAGAAACACACCTTCATCTGCCTTTGGTTGAAATGTTCTTAGATACTCTTTTCTATTGTTAAGAACAAAACATCTACAACCAAACACTTTCAGATGTTTGATATTAGGGGGTCTACCAACCAAGAGTTCATATGGGGTCTTGTCATGGTGTTTGTTTATCAAACATCATTACGAGTGTAGCATCTTTGTGTTCACAACTTCAACCCAATAAACTTCACTTATTTCAAAGGTCGCTAGCATTGTCCTTCTTTGCTTCTTTAAGGGTTCTATTTTTCCTTTCGCAACACCATTTTGTTGTGGTATTCTTCTTACAGAGGAAATTGGTGTTGTATACCTTCTTTGGTACAAAACTCCTTTATGTCTTGGTTGACAAACTCGATTACCATGGTGCTGCTACGATTGCAGATACCTTGTCATTTTTCATGACTTCAAGCTTATTCAGCAAGTTTGGTATCTCCACCCTAGCATCAGATTTGTGCTTCAGAAAGATAACCCAAGTGAATCTTGAGAAGTCATCTAGAACAACAAGACCATACTTCTTTCCTTCATAACTAGTTACAGATGATTCAAAAAGATCCATGTGTAATAGTTGCAGTGGTCTAACACTAGAGTGTCTGATTTTGGACTTGAAAGAGATCTTAGATTGTTTCCCCATCTGACAGGCAGAACAGATACCATCCTTTCTGAAAGATGTTTTGGGAAGGCCAACCACTAACTCTTTCTTGGCAAGTTTGTTCTGAGTTTTGAAATTCAAGAGACTCATTCTTTTGTGCCATAATCAGTGCTCTTCTGTGTGACCTGATTGACTCACCATGAGACATTCTTCAGTTGTGGCAGATGCCCAGTCGGCAACATAAAGACTGCCTTTCCGCCGAGCAACCAAGACTATCTGCTTTGACTCATTGTCAATAAGTTTGCAATACTTTGCTTTGAATTTCACAGTAAATCCCGTGTCTGCAAACTGGCTCATGCTAAATAGATTATATTTCAAACCCTTAACATGTAATACGTCAGTGATAGTTAATGATCCTAATTTGACGTTGCCAAATCCCAGAGAGGGATTTAATTCTCCTCCAGCAAATCTGATGTCTGGTCCATTGTTGCAAGCTTTGTAATTGACCAGATTTGCTTTGTCTCCTGTCATGTGCTTTTCGCATCCCACAGTTTACACTGTCTGTGCTCAGGTGTCGATCTGATGATTATATTACGAGCTTGACCATCCAATCTGTGTCTCTTGGCATCTTCAGATGTCCAGAGCTCTCTTAGCTTGTCTTCATACATAATGCTTCCACGAGCAACATGACCACTATCACTAGCAGCCATGTCCTCGCTTCCATCTTCCTTGTCTGAGGCTTTTCTTCCATCAGACACCTCAGTAACTTGTTTGAGTTGTCTGATTTTGATAGGCCCTTCATTGATGACATAGATCATCTCATCACTAATGGCCTCCAGATGGAGCATCATGTTGTTCTTCCATTTCTCGTAGTTTTCTGGCTTTAGAATGGGAGCATCACTCAGAGACATACCTGCACGCTTAACACACAAATTATATAGTCCTCAGAAAGGGACAAAGTTCCTTCACCTATCTGGGGATCTAGGTTCAGTGCAGAAGGCTTGTGAACCTCCTGCTCTGATACCACTTGTTGGTCCAGATAACGGCAAAGTAAAAGACTAGGGGGGGGGGGGTGAATAGTCTTTTAAAACTTTTGTCGATAAACACAGTTTCTCAGAAACCTGGGGGTTTCTGATACATAAATTCAGAGCGCGGAAGACTTTAAGATAGGTAAGTGCAGAAACAATAAGTAAGTGTGTGTGTGCTTTGATGAAATGTAAATACAGAAAGGTAAATAACACAGCAAGTATAGTGGTATCTGGAGGTGGCGTAATCCTCCAACTAATCCACTTCGGTCTTTCTGAGACCTAGAATTCGCTAGAACAAATAATTGAGTTCACCTTACAATAATCCTATTGTAAGATTCCTAAACAAATAGTTCCCAACCAAATGTTCCCCCTGAGTTATTCCCCAGCTCCTAGAGCTAAGTACTTCCTCTACTCAGATAACCTTGGAGTTATTCCCTGATTTCCCAAATCAAGTACTTCCTCTACTCCACGCCTTAATGGTGTTGGTTATAAGGTTTGTCAGAGAGGCTTCTCGTATAACTTTTCAGTTATGTTTTCAGAGAGCCTAATAGAACAAGACTACTTAATACACTTGTTCAGTGGATGACGATGCACTTCTTGACCCAGTAATTGGTGTCCGTTCTGGAGAATGAGCTTCAGAAAGGGTATCTGATAGTTCAACTCTTTCACGAATAACAATCTCTTGTTAAGGTTCAGGACAACTTAGAACTACTAGTGATTCTTCAAGCAACAGAAAGCTTTCAGAAAGGGTAGTAGAGTGCTTGAGAGAATACTTTGCTTGATGGTAAGTTTGCAAGATAGAGATTTCTAAGGTGTATATTTCAAGCATCTAAGTGTGTGATATATATATAGATAAATTTGAGAGGCGTTTGAATTGTATCCGTTGTGCTCTCTATCAAATTATATCCGTTTATATCTTGAACTATGTACTCAGAAGTCACTATCTCTTGTTTCAGAGAGGACTTGCTTTTTGCAGCATTTCTGCAGATGCATTTAATGCATAGTACTGTTCATTGTCCTTTAGTCTCAACGGATACATGAGCCTTTTTGATGGCTTGCGTGCTCCATACTCATGATGTCATATGTCCAGAATCATATTTCCAAAGTAAGTTAATGTACTTAAGAAAGGATTAAGGACATAGTCTTTTTGAGTTAGACTAAACCTTTGTGTCTTCATAAACCTTGTGCAATCTTCAGTCTTCTAATCTTCAGAAAAGCTCCATTGCTAGGATTGATCTTCATGGTCTTCTTGAAATACAAAATTACACTGAGAGACCTATAATCCTAATACATGATTTACTAGACTAATCATACTCAGTGATTTCCTCTTTTACAATGTTCAAGTGAACCAAGAGCACTTAATCACCTTTCTGGCTAAGATAAGAACATGTGATGAGTGCTCAAAATACTAACAGATATTCCTAACAGAGACACAATCTTGGATTAATGGAGTTGCCTAAGGACTGAAAAATTGTCCTGAATCTCTAAAGTCTGAGTAAGTGAGGTAGAAAAGAAGTAGGCCTCTGAGAATAGGTTCTCAGAAAGCCAAGTTGATAAGAGGTGATGCAAATGTTTCTGAGTAGCAACACTCAGAAAGGCAAAACATTTCTGGAACGGGTATCCAGAAAGGCAAAGGTTGGTACACACTTAATAAGTAAATAAAACTAGAACTTACTTACTGAGAGTGGGTCAAATACATTCAAACAACTGAAGCTTCTGACACTTGAATTCAGAAAGGTACTTAGTCATAAAGAGAAATGGACACACAAAGCCCAAAAGGTATAAGTTCTGAAAGTCAAATATGTGCAATGTCTTGTATTTTTACCATTTTGATGATAAACAATATATAGATAAGGACTTGACACTCAGAATGATAAGATCAAACGATTAAGTGTTCCTACTCTTTACTAAGTGAAACAATGAATGTAGCATATTAAAAATCCATCAAGTCGGCACATTACCATTTGTTGATTGATATCATTACAAGATATTCAATATAAGCTCTTGATGAATAAACGTTTGATCTCAACGGTTGAGATTAAAACAAAGCAAGTAATGTCTATTGATAAATGCAGACATGGCCCACTACGTATTTAATGAAGTACAAAGGACGTACCACGCCTATGTAGATGCAAAGACACGCATTCATATTCAGCTATATGTATGTTGTATCTATGTACATTTTGTCTGCTATATATATAGGATTTGGGCAAAAGACAAACACTTTTACCAATTCCGAAATTTCAAACTTACATCAAAACAGCAAAATCACTCAAGATTTCTGCAAAACCCCTCTACAAAACTCAACTTCTTGTGCTTAGTCTTCTGAAAAGACAGACTAATCTCGATTATTTGCGCAAAATTCATCTGAAAAACACTCATTCAAAACTCTATATAAGAGATGGCACCCAAGAAGATGACCACCAAGAACCCTAAGGCCGTACCATCTGCTCCTGCTGAAAAGCAAGGAGGAAAGGAACTTAAGGTGTTGAATAAGCATATACAGGAAAGTTTACCCCATCGGACTGGAACCCTAACCACAAAATGAATTGGGGAGCTTTTCTAGTGAAGAGATATGTACCAGCAGTTATACCTTCAAAACCAGAAAGGAAAATGATATTGGGGATGCTGAAGAATTCCCATATCTACAAGCTTCTATCTGCTGCACCCAGTGGACTATCCACACTGGATGTACTGGAGTTCTATAACAACTCCAAAATCTTCACAAAAGTTGTAAATAATGAAGAAGAAAAATACATGCAGACTGAAGTCCATGGACAAGAAATTGTTCTAGACTGCAAGACTTTCTGCAAGATATTCCGATTGAAAAATCGAGGAACATTTGAAGACATCAACTTCAAGGACGCTTCCATGATTCAAGGAGTCAAAGAGCTATTTGAAGCAATCCAGTTAGAAAATGCAAAAGGTTGCCCAGGAGACTTTGTTCTGAAGGCCATCAGAACTAGTCATCTCCAGAAACACTGGAGTACTTTAGCTCTTATTCTGGTCCGTTGCTTTGATGGCAACAAAGGTGGAGTAGAACAGATAAGCATGGAGAGATGGATGATGCTGCATCTTCTGAACAAGAAGCATGAAGGGCAGGATACCCACTTCAATTGGGGGAAGTACGCCTTCAACAAATTCCTTGGACATATTGAGGAATTTGAGCCCAAAATCATCAATGGCCTTGCTGAGCCAAAGGCCAATAACACTTTGGTCTCAGAATCTGTTACATTCTGGAAACAATGGGAATCACTCTCAGAGAGAGGCAGGAAATCCCAGTCACCAACTCCCTGTTCAGAAACGCTTTTGAAGAAAAGGAGAAACTTCTTGCGAGCGCACTCAAAAGCGGAAGAAGAAGAAACTGCACAACAAGGTGAGGAGGTCTCTGAGCAAGCTCAAGCTAAACCTCCAGTTGCCAAGAGAAAGAGGACTCATAGCAAAAGAGCCTCCAAGCCCCTAAGCATACAAGAGGCGCAACCTTCTGGAGACAAGGTCTCAGAAGATGTTGGACACTCAGAAAGGCAACTCCAGAATGCCCCAAGAGTCCTAAACCAGAATGCTCCAGAACTCTCCAGAGATGATAGAAATATCATAGATGGGTCTGCACCAACACAGAATAGTGATTCTGAGGATGATGAAGTACTTGCAAAAGTACTCAAAAGATTCAAGTATGAGACCCATGGAGGAGCATCAAGCTCAGCTCTTCAGAAAGACAAGAGCCCCTCTGCCCAGCAGGAAGAAGAAGGCCTGGGTGAGGAAGATAGAATGCTGGAAGATCCTGACATTGCTTCCACATTCACAATGCCAGCACTTAATATTGCTGAAGAAAACCCTATCCTTGAACAGGTTCCTCAAACTTCTGAGAGAGCTCAACTCTCAGAAAGGGATCAAACTGAGATGGAGACTCAGAATGATACTGCAGAGGAGAACAATAATGAGCACAGAGAGACTGTGGAATCACCACAAGTCCAAGAGATCAATTATCAGCCTGACTGTGAAAGCAGAAGAAGATTGTCAATCTGCAAACAATCCAAGAAAAGGATTATGATAATGATGCTGAAACCCACAACTTGATTACTGAAGCAGAAGATGAGAGACTTGTCACTCAGCATAAAAGAGCCCTACTTGCTCCTCATATATTCTCTGCACCAAGTAGTTCAAGAAGTGAAGAGCACCGTGCCAGGAACAGTGTCTTTTTAGCACTCAGAAAGGCACTAGTTGCCTAAGACACAGAAGTGCTAAAATCCGTCCCAGAAGAGATGAAGCCATTGGCTGCTGCTTTACTCAACAGAGCAACCAGCATAGCTCTCTCTCAGAAAGACCTAGGGTTGGTCAGGGATGAGGATTGTAACAATGCTAATGCAAAGATTGAATGAAGCCATCTTTGTCCTACAAGCCAACGCCATCCTAAGGCCGCTTGAAGAGCTCAACAGAAAGGAGCAGGAACTGGTTAGGCAGAACAACGAGCTGAAGAAAGAACTTCAAGAATTGGTCAGGGTACACAACAATCTCCAGAAAAACTTTGAAACTCTCCCTGAAGCTTATGCTATCATGAGTCAGTCATTCATGACTAAGGGGGAAGAAGAGATGCCTCAGAAAGGCAGAGGAAGAAAAAGAAAACAATCAAATCCTCCGTCCTCAAGTCAACTTGTCATTAAGGACAACACTGGAGACACCCTTGTTGAAGAAGTTGTTCCAGATCAACCAGCCAGAAGGCTGAGAAGTATGGTTACTAGGGGAACCAAGTCCCTTAGAATCTCAGAAGAGAAGAAGACTTCTGAAGAAGAAGAAAAACAAGAAGGAGAAGTAAGAGATCAAGAAAGCTGCAAGTCTCCAATTTTGGACTTCAATGATGATGAGGATGATTCTGATGAACATCCACTTCACAAGAAAAGGAGACAAGCAACTACTTCACAACCTCCTCTGGCAGCAAAGCCATTAGCGACAGTAACTCCTTACAGCAATACCAAGTCTATACAAGGAACATCCACCAGCACAGCCCCAAGGCAGGAAGAAAGGGTTAGAGGATCTCCTGACAGAAGGCCAACAAACAGAAAAGCAAGAAGGGATTTCCAGTTTGGCAGAATTAACAATTAAACACATCAAGAAAGGCCAACTGATACCCACATTGAGTATATGAAGACCAGTAATGAAGAATCTTCATATAGGTGCATTCTGAACAAGAGAGGGTATTGGATTCTGGAACTACAACATCTACTTGTCAATGATAAGTTTCCAACTCCCATCCTCAACCAAATCCTGAAATGGAGAGAAGGCAAGCCATAATTGCTAAAACCGGAGCACCTTCATGCCTCGCTAAACTTTGAAGTAGAAAAGAGGAATGAAGCCAGAAAGATGGATCTTTCTTTTGCCTGTCCTTACCCAAAACCTGATGATGTACACAAGGTAAGAAAACTGGATGGTAGCTACAGCAGGAAGAACAAACTAGGTGTTTCAACCTATGAGTCATTCTATATGACATTGGATGAATACCTAGATGATATACATTATCTGGAAGAAATATACAAGTATTTCAACCTGTCTCAGCTGCAAGTGGACCATGCACAGGTGCAGGAAAGTACTTACAGGTCAAACATTTTCTGCGGAAGAATCACAAGCTTGGCAAGAGTTACCATGAAATATGTGACTTATCCGTAAAGATGAGCTCTGTCAGAAGGATTATTTATGACTATGTCCAAGAATGCAGAAAAGTGGATGATCATGTCAACTGATCCAGAAAGGGTGTTGAAGAACTTGAGGTATTTGAACCCAAGTTGCATTTCTAAAGACTTGAAGACTAGTAACATTAGAATACTCTCTTGGAGCTTGGACTCTCCTTTGTTCTAATTTACTTAATATGTTTTGTTACTTTTTGTAATCTATCTGATTGTTTCTAAAATTCTCTATATGTAAAAGTTGCATCTCTTTCTGTAAACTGTACCTATCTGAAGATCATACTCTCAGATAATTTTTAATAGACGACAACTTATCAGCAAATATCACTTCTTGTGATTTGGTTGATGTTTACTTTTTGCACTTAATTCAACTAAAAATTGAATATCATTTGAAATGATTAAGTGGTGGATTGTTTTCTCTTCCAGGATTACAATTTTGTAATAGGACATAAAAGATAGTCATGGATGACTGATCAAAAAGGGGAAAATTTGTTAGGAATATCTGTTAGTATTTTGATCACTCATCACATGTTCTTATCTTAGCCAGAAAGGTGATTAATTACTCTTGGTTCACATGAACATTGTAAAAGAGGAAATCACTGAGTATGATTAGTCTAGTAAATCTTGTAATAGGATTATAGGTCTCTGAGTGTAATTTTTATTTCAAGAAGACCACGAAGATCAATCCTAGCAATGGGGCTTTTCTGAAGATTAGAAGACTGAAGATTGCACAAGGTTTTGAAGACACAAAGGTTTAGTCTAACTCAAAAAAACTATGTCCTTAATCCTTTCATGAGTATATTAACTTACTTTCGAAATATGATTCTGGACATATGACATCATGAGTATGGAGCATGCAAGCCATCAGAAAGGCTCATGTATCCGTTGAGACTAAAGGACAATGAGCGATTTTATGCATTAAATGCATCGGAAATCTTTGCAAAAAGCAAGTCCTCTCAAACAAGAGATAGTGACTTACAGTACATAGTTCAAAATATAAGCGGATATAATTTGATAGAGCACAACTGGATACAATTCAAAAGCCTCTCAAATTTATCTATATATATCACACTTGATGCTTGAAGAATATACCTTAGACGCTCTATCTTGCAAATTTACCATCAAGCAAAGTATTCTCTCAAGCACTCTCATCCTTTCGAAAGCTTTACATTTGAAGAATCACTAGTAGTTCTAAGTTGTCTGAACCTTAACAAGAGATTGTTATTCGTGAAAGAGTTGAACTATCGGATACCCTTTAAAGTTCATTCTCCGGAAACGGACACCAATTACTTGGGTCGAGAAAAGCGATCGCCATCCACTGAACAAGTGTATTAAGTAGTCTCGTTCTGTTTGGCTCTCTGTAAACATAACTGAAAAGTTATACAAGAAGCCTTTCTGACAAAACCTTATAACCAACACCATCAAGGCGTGGAGTAGAGGAAGTACTTGATTTGGGAAACCAGTGAACAACTCAAAGGTTATCTGAGTAGAGGAAGTACTTAGCTCTAGGAGCTGGGGAATAACTCAGGGGGAACATTTGGTTGGGAAACATTTGTTTAGGAATCTTAGAATAGGATTATTGTAAGGTGAACTCAATTATCTGTTCTAGTGAATTCTAGGTCTCAGAAACACCGAAGTGGATTAGTTGGAGGATTACGCCACCTCCAGATACCACTATACTTGCTGTGTAATTTACCTTTCTGTATTTACATTTCAGCAAAGCACACACACACATACTTATTGTTTTTGCACTTACCTATCTTAAAGTCTTCCGCACTCTAAATTTATGTATCAGAAACCCCCATGTTTCTGAGAAACTGTGTTTATCGACAAAAGTTTTAAAAGACTATTCACCCCCCCCCCCCTAGTCTTTTACTTTGTCGTTATCTGGACCAACACATCGCTTCTACTGACTAAAGGATTGTGAAGATGAGAAGTGGCCATCGGCCACCTCACCAATTCTCAGTTAAGTATTGCGGTTTAGCTGAGATTTGAAAATAAAATAATAATAGTAATACTTTTATAATATTAACAATAATAATTATTATTATTATTATTATTATTATTGTTATTATTAGTATTTTTTGGAACAAATTAGCTTTTATTCCAAGTAAACAAATCCAGTACATCACCTCAAATCAGACGAAAACAACATCAACAAAATAGAAATGCTAAATGTCAAAACAAACACACGACATAATCCCAATACACAAGATAATCTAACAGGGAATTATACATAGCCTTCAACTTTTTATGCATGAGGCTACGACCCACAACATTCTGGACCACTCTCTGCAGCAGGCTGGTGAAATCAATGGATTTTCCTTCGAAGATTTGACAGTTCCTCCATGCCATATAAACAAACTCCTTTATCAAAGCTTTCAATAACCGTCTCCGGGGTGCCTTGCCTTTCACCAGTCGCGACAAAGGAACAATAAGCACATGCAAATCCCCTACCCAAATAGGCTGTCCAAACCACCTTAACAACGCCTCCCATGCTCGATGTACAATAGGACAATCAAAATACAGGTGGTTCAGAGACTCAGTAAGACAATGGCAGAAAATACACATAGGATCAACATCAAAATTAAACAACCGCAACCGATACTTGGTGGCAAGCCGTCCCCATAAAGCTAGCCAAAGTATGAACTTAGCTTTTGGGGTAGCAACATTATTCATCACTAGCTCCCTCCAAAATACCTTTGCAATAGATGGCCTCATCAAAAAGTATATAGTCTGCATATTAAACTGAGCCTGGTTGAGTTGGTTCCTCCAAATATCATCAGCAACCACTTTTTCACGATATTTCAGAATCTTCTTAAATAAGAATGATGAATCCAGTGGTATGCTTGTATCTAGAATAAAAAAAGACTTGATATAGTAGGCATGCATCCATCGAATCCATAGCTTGTCAACTTTGAGATGTAGCGCCCATAAAAGCTTCAAAATAGATGCAACATTCCAAGTTGGAAGATAAAGCAATCCCAATCCACCTTCACTTCTTGGCTAACATATATTATCCCAAGCCACAAGAGACTTCCTACTGTCACCAATCTCTCCAGTCCAAAGAAACTTTCGACAAATAGCTTCTGCTGCCTTCAACACTTTCTTAGGGAAAGGAAATAATTGACTCCAATAGTGTTGTATAGCATACAAAACACTCTGAATCAATTGTATCCTTCCACCATAGCTTAAGAACTTGGCAGTCCAATGTCGGACTTTATGCAACATCCGTTCCAATAAAGGTTGATATTGAGCTATAGAGAGCCTTTTAGCATTGAGAGGAATCCCCAAATATCTTAAAGGAAGAGAACCTTCTTGGAGTTGTACATTCTGACATATCTGAGCTCTTTTCGTGGCAGTTAATCCAGCAAAATAAATTTCACTCTTGTTCTTGTTAGCCACTAGTCCTGAAGTACAACTAAATACATCAAAATGATCCAATAATGCTTGAATAGAAGCCAAATTCCATTTAGCAAAGAATAACAAATCATCAGCAAATGTGAGATGAGTGATCCACAATGAACCACACTTTGGATGATATCTGAAAGAGGGGTTTGTTCTCAATTGCTTCAAGCTTCTGCTCAGATAATCCATAACTAACACAAATAGGTATGGTGAGACAGGATCACCCTGCCTGAGACCTTTCTTACCAGCAAACAGCTCAATCACCTGCCCATTCAAACATATTTGATAGGTAACAGTAGTTAAATACGTAACTAACCATCACACAAATTGATCTGGAAACACAAGATCTCTAAGAAGCTGTTCCATGAATCCCCAGTGAATAGAATCATAAGCCTTTTGTAGGTCCACCTTCATCATATATCTAGCAGACAGGTTCTTCCTCCCATAGCCCCGAATAATCTCTTCAGCCAAAATTGTATTGTCATGGATAAACCTCTCCGTATCAAAAGCAGCTTGCTCGTCCCCAACCAGGTAGTCCTTGACAACACTCATCCTAGAAGTGAGGACTTTGGAAATAATCTTATACAAAAGAATGCAACAAGCAGTGGGCCTATAGTCCTTAATAAGAGAAGCATTCTGATGCTTAGGTATCAAAGTGATGAGAGTGGTATTGATACACTTAAGCAACTTGCCTGTTGATGCGTCAAGTCATGTCCTTAATTTTTAGGCCAAGAGCAATATCAAGGATCACTAGAAAAAGCATGTAGTGAATTGATAAGTTGCCCTGAGTGTCGTTCTCGAAGGACTTAACTAAGCTTGTCGGTGTTTTAAAGTACTAGTTTGTCTAGAATTGCGTCTTACGGCCCCGAATTCTTTCTTTTGCAAATCACACAAAGATCAAACAGCAAACACGGGTTTGTTATCAATTAAAGGAGACATGGGGTGGTGGTTTCATCAAGAGGTAGCTAGTATAGGTAAACAAAGGAATACACGGCTATTGAAAAGAAAACGTTTTATCAACTTAGTAGAGTCGTCAATTCTACTAGTCAACGTTTGTAGTCGTACGTGTTGGGCTTAAATCGTAGTTAACCTTGGGGGTACGAATCCCTCTTGTGGATTTTGGGTATAAGAAAACGATTGCTAAGACATTGAACTAATCAAACGATTCGCAAGAATTCAACAAACGAAAAGCAATGTATTTTCATCCAAAGTACTATACTAGCATGCTCAAGATTTCACCACCAACCCATGGGTGGTGTTTAGCTACTCATATTAATGTTGTCACAGGCAAGAAATATGATAAACATAGGCACAAACATACACAAGAATTAAACAAAGAGAAACAATACAAAATTACCGAATGACTTTGAATAACTGAGCTCCAATGGATAACAATGGTGAAATAGCACTCTTTACAGGAAGAAATCTTCAGCTAAATGGTTAACCAAGACTCCAACTTCCATCGGATCAATGATGATTCTTGGAATCCTAGACCTCTCAAAATCTCCCAAAGTATTGTGTGAAATGAAAAAGTGATAATTTGAATTACAAATATGGAGTTTAAAATGAAGAATCGGCAAAAAGTAATGCCAGAAATAGTACTGGGATGGTGCGGGCGATCGCCCGCCGGTTGGGACAATTGCCCACTCCGACCTGGAAATGCAGCCCTCTGTGGCTGAGTCCAGGCTCTGGGGCGATCGCCCCACTTCATTTCGGGCCCGATCTGGTCTTATTCGTCCATCCATGACCCGTTTGGAAACCCGGAAACCTTCGTGGCATCTATTTGGAGTCTTGGAGCTTGTGTTCTCCGACAAAGTGCATTAAAATGCACCGTTTTGACTCCTTTTCTTCATGAAAAGTACCTAAAACCTGGAATCAAGGTGGAAACACAGGAAACACAAACAAAATACAAAATATATATAGCTAAAGGAAAAACTAAACTAAAAGTTAGTAAAAACAAGGTAAAAAGAACCCGATGAGGTGTTCTAAAAATGCCTCATCAAAACTTCCCAAACCGAACCTTTGCTCGTCCTCGAGCAAACAACAAACCCAAAAAAGAAACTAGACTCTAAACAAACCAAAACAAAGAACGAGTCAAACATCCAAGTTACAAAATCTACATTTATAAGAGACAAACTCCAAGGATGCAAAGGGTTTGAGTTATTACCAAAGTTGGTGGAAAATCAAGCAAAAATCTAACTAGTTCGTTTCCAAAGTAAATAAAACTTAAGTCTAACTCGGCGGTCCCTCACAAGGAATTGTAAAGCAACTCTCACTCTTCTGGAGAAGTCCAGCATGGTTGACACTTAAAAGTAAAGCTGGGAAGGTGGTTTTCACCACAAGTTGCCAAAAATCTGTTATGCAAATGCGTTCTTTTCAATGGGTCCAAAGGGTCTTTAGTTCAAAAGACTAGAAATAGAGACTTGCTACTCCAACTACTGTTCCCTTTTTGCTTTCAACTTTCTCAAAACCTTGCACACTTATTTTTAGAGTTACTCGAAATTATTATGAATCTGCGGATAAAATCACTGGTGTGTGACCCTCGTTATCCACAAGGACTTATTCCGCGTGTGGCCCCCGTCCAATGCTTTTGCTCATGTAGACAAGGAATTCCACACGACTCACAACTTGGGGTTTGAGTAACTTGTGGGCTTATTTGTCCTCATTGGGATCTTTAAGCTTCAATTTTGTCGGTGTCCATTTACCGAAGGTCTGCACTTTTGCGCATGTCAGTTTTAGCTACGTGTCATCAGCCTTCACGGTCATATGGCGGGAATTTTTTTTAAAATATACCACAGAGTGAGACACATCCATTTTATATACTACACAATGGCTACGTATTTTTTGTATACTACACAATGGCTACCTGTTTAGAAGATATACTCCGATCATTTTTTTGCTCGGATTTGGTGATTGTATTACACGCGCCGGGAGTATCTCACACGCTCGACACAATGGTATATATTTTTTGAATTTCTTTTTTCTCTTTTTGACTTTTCTTTCAAAATAATTTCCAAGATTGAACCACGAGCGGACACGTGTCGAGCACGTGAGATACTCCCGGCGCGTGTAATACAATCGCCGAATCCGAGCAAAAAAATGACCGAAGTACATCTTCTAGACAGGTAGCCATTGTGTAGTATACAAACAATACATAACCATTGTGTAGTATATAAAATGGATGTGTCTCACGGACACCTCCTCAACACGGGTATCAACCACAACGGGGTCTACAACCCTTTCACTACTCCCAACCTCAACACCACAATCATTATTATCAACAGAAGCATCAACAATAACATTCCTATTCACCGGTTCCACCGGGACTACATCAAAGGAATTATATCATCGAAAGTCGTACGTACCTTAATCTCCTTGGGAGGAGAGTCATGGTGACTGAATGCTTGCGATTTCGGAACCTCGACCCTTGCTCTATCTTTGGATACCGTAATTTCCACCGGTTCCTCAGTGACAATAGTGATTGCCATTGTGACGCTCTATCACGTTCACAGATAATTACCGACAGTAAAATTATAATTTAGACGCGCGGAAGCTTTATGCAGTAAATAAGCTTTTACAGAACGAAAGTCTTTTCATGAATGATATGCAGATGACGAGCCGAGGGAGAAGCATTGGAAACCAGCCGGCCGACCTTGGATACATGACTTTAACTTCTATTCAGCTAAATTCTTTCCTTTGCCACAATCATTATTATCAACAGAAGCATCAACAATAACATTCCTATTCACCGGGACTACATCAAAGGAATTATATCATCGAAAGTCGTACGTACCTTAATCTCGTTGGGAGGAGAGTCATGGTGACTGAATGCTTGCGATTTCGGAACCTCGACCCTTGCTCTATCTTTGGATACCGTAATTTCCACCGGTTCCTCAGTGACAATAGTGATTGCCATTGTGACGCTCTATCACCTTCACAGATAATTACCGACAGTAAAATTATAATTTAGATGCGCGGAAGCTTTATGCAGTAAATAAGCTTTTACAGAACGAAAGTCTTTTCATGAATGATATGCAGATGACGAGCCGAGGGAGAAGCATTGGAAACCAGCCGGCCGACCTTGGATACATGACTTTAACTTCTACTCAGCTAAATTCTTTCCTTTGTCCTTTTCTTCAAGAACTATAAAAAAAAAACATCGCAATTGGGATGAGTTGCGGGCTCAGTAAGTATAATCAGTAACAGGTTATTTAATAACCAGTAAAATAACCGGCAACAAGCCATTTAACACCAGGTAAACACATCACTTTCAGTCACATATATTCACAATCAGAACACGTGACTCCATTTATTTCACAGTTTCAAAATCACACCAGTTCACTTCGTATTCCAACATATCAGCTATAAACATTCAACATCTTTCACATTTATATACTAATGCACACGTGCTTAGTCATTTTCTTTGTCTGCTATGGCTCTGTCGTTCTTTGTCTGCTATGGCTCTGTTACGACCAGGAGTAATTCGTGATCACGATATGATTTATCTGATTCCACCGTGCACGAATTCTATATTTCATACA
This sequence comes from Plantago major, assembly GCA_026545765.1. NCBI lineage: Eukaryota > Viridiplantae > Streptophyta > Magnoliopsida > Lamiales > Plantaginaceae > Plantago > Plantago major. Next base: position 61,166,225 of record CM048844.1, on the reverse strand, counting down.
GAGTCCATCCAGTGATGGATATTTAGAGTCCAACCAGTGTTGGATATCCAGACAAGCTGGAAAACACATGACTCAAGGTCGTCAGCAGCCATAACAGAATCTTCTTATCTCTTATGAATGCAAATCACCTAATCATATATACATATATACGGCTAACACTTTATCTGAATATAGTTATATTTTCAGATAACAACTGCACGTATCCCATCCGTACATGGGAGCAATCGATCACGTATCATCAACCAATCACTTTAAGCTTTTCATCATTTCCAGAACATAACATTTCATATATAGCACAACACAGTCTACTTTCACATTTCATATCAACAACTTCCACAATATAATTCACATATACATAGCCCGTACGCTTGCACCATATCAATTCACACATATTTGTCAAACAACAAGTTACCGAAATTACTTACAAAGATACTAAATAACGAGTTATACTAAAAACACTTACCGTCGACCGTCCAACATGCTACTAACCGTACAATCTTTTTGCGATAAACCACCCTGACATAACTCCGAATATCATAAGGTCGATTCACTATCCTCTACGAAGTCATATAATTAATCATCCTAATTGATTTTACTTGCAAGTGCTGATTATAAAGTATTGATAGTAGGTGTGTGTAATTGGTGTATCTGATTTCGTGAGGAAGGAATGATATACGTGTAGCGTGATAATGATCAAGTGCTAGACAAGTGAAATGTTAATAGAAGTAATTATATCAAAACCTATCCAGTGAATAGCGTGAATAAGTAGTGTGTGCCAATGTGATTTCCCCCCGGGATAAGACTTGGTAAGAAGCAAATATGTTTTATCAATGTATATGGCGGTGGATTGAGTCGGTGAGACGTTATACCTCCAATGAATGACTAATCTCATAACAAAATAAAACAAATGTCATTAGCAGGCAAAAGGAATGAGGCGGTGTGGCGGTGTAACTCAAACAAGATTATCAAATGTAGTTTATATATTATTTTGATTTTCAAAATATTTACACCAGCCTGCTTATTTCGGGTTTTACAAATACGATCCGAAAGTCGAAAAGGTCCACTAAACAAATACTATAAATTCATACGGTTCATTTTACAGTGTCCGTTCTTTCATAGGACCTCGTTTGGATGTAAAACGGTTAAAATTAAAAGTAGTAACAAGCCAGTCCAAAACTATATAAATCAACGAAAACAATTAAAATTCAATTACGGTCACATAATATAAGTTAATCTTTTTCATAAGTAAGGCCACGTATATAACACATATCAAAATATTAAAATTTTCTTAAAGATATATTTGAACATGCTTATGAAGTGAAAAAGGTCAGGGGCGTGACAATTCTCCCCCACTAAAAGAAATTTCGTCCCTGAAATTATTCGCGTAAAAGACGATTACGTACTTTCAAGTAACAAGTTTTCATTGAAGACATACATTACAACAACACTTTAAACATATAATCACTTTCAACAATTAAGTAGATCATAACTCACCTAGCTTCAAATAAGATGCACGTGAATGTGACTCTGGCTCGGCTGTTCCTTTCCCTCGAAAACATGTACACATCATAAATGCATCTTAATGTTTCACAATCCACACCACTTGTGATGCATGTGTCTACAGAACCCATACTTAGGGCTCTAATCTAATGCATGTGTCAAACAACTGTCAGCAGAACCCATACCCGGGCTCATCATGCACATGTTATGCGTACTATCAGCAGAACCCTTACCTGGGGCTCTGATACCACTAACTTGTGACGCTCTATCACCTTCACAGATAATTACCGACAGTAAAATTATAATTTAGACGCGCGGAAGCTTTATGCAGTAAATAAGCTTTTACAGAACGAAAGTCTTTTCATGAATGATATGCAGATGACGAGCCGAGGGAGAAGCATTGGAAACCAGCCGGCCGACCTTGGATAGATGACTTTAACTTCTACTCAGCTAAATTCTTTCCTTTGTCCTTTTCTTCAAGAACTATAAAAAAAAAACATCGCAATTGGGATGAGTTGTAGGCTCAGTAACTATAATCAGTAACAGGTTATTTAATAACCAGTAAAATAACCGGCAACAAGCCATTTAACACCGGTAAACACATCACTTTCAGTCACATATATTCACAATCAGAACACGTGACTCCATTTATTTCACAGTTTCAAAATCACACCAGTTCACTTCATATTCCAACATATCAACTATAAACATTCAACATCTTTCACATTTATATACTAATGCACACGTGCTTAGTCATTTTCTTTGTCTGCTATGGCTCTGTTACTACCAGGAGTAATTCGTGATCACGATAACAGATTTATACAGATTCCAGCCGTACATAGAATTCTATATTTCATACAGAGTCCATCCAGTGATGGATATTCAGAGTCCAACCAGTGTTGGATATCCAGACAAGCTGGAAAACACATGACTCAAGGTCGCCAATGACCATGTAATCCTCTTATCTCTTATGAATGCAAATCACCTAATCATATATACATATATACGGCTAACACTTTATCTGAATATAGTTATATTTTCAGATCACAACTGCACGTATCCCATCCTACATGGGAGCAATCGATCACGTATCATCAACCAATCACTTTAAGCTTTTCATCATTTCCAGAACATAACATTTCATATATAGCACAACACAGTCTACTTTCACATTTCATATCAACAACTTCCACAATATAATTCACATATACATAGCCCGTACGCTTGCATCATATCAATTCACACATATTTGTCAAACAACAAGTTACCGAAATTACTTACAAAGATACTAAATAACGAGTTATACTAAAAACACTTACCGTCGACCATCCAACATGCTACTAGTAGTAACCGTACAATCGTTTCGGGATAAACCACCCTGACATAACTCCGAATATCATCAGGTCGATTCACTATCCTCTACGAAGTCATATAATTAATCATCCTAATTGATTTTACTTGCAAGTGCTGATTATAAAGTATTGATGGTAGGTGTGTGTAATTGGTGTGTCTGATTTCGTGAGGAAGGAATGATATACGTGTAGCGTGATAATGATCAAGTGCTAGACAAATGAAATGTTAATAGAAGTAATTATATCAAAACCTGCCCAGTGAATAGCGTGAATAAGTAGTGTGTGCCAATGTGATTTTCCCCCGGGATAAGACTTGGTAAGAAGCAAATATGTTTTATCAATGTATATGGTGGTGGATTGAGTCGGTGAGACGTGATACCTCCAATGAATGACTAATCTCATAACAAAATAAAACAAATGTCATTAGCAGGCAAAAGGAATGAGGCGGTGTGGCGGTGTAACTCAAACAAGATTATCAAATGTAGTTTATATATTATTTTGATTTTCAAAATATTTACACCAGCCTGCTTATTTCGGGTTTTACAAATACGACCCGAAAGTCGAAAAGGTCCACTAAACAAATACTATAAATTCGTACGGTTCATTTTACAGTGTCCGTTCTTTCATAGGACCTCGTTTGGATGTAAAACGGTTAAAATTAAAAGTAGTAACAAGCCGGTCCAAAACTATATAAATCAACGACAACAATTAAAATTCAATTACGGTCACATAATATAAGTTAATCTTTTTCATAAGTAAGGCCACGTATATAACACATATCAAAATATTAAAATTTTCTTAAAGATATATTTAAACATGCTTATGAAGTGAAAAAGGTCAGGGGCGTGACAGCCATAGCATTTTCGGTTGCTCTAGAAAACCTCCCCTTCTCACGGATGCGACTGCTATCAAGTGTCACACCAAAACCAAAATACTTTGGCGCGACCGGTCGTCTATCGTGAGATGGGCTCACGCCAAGACGAAGCCTCAATTTTAGTTATAAAACATTTTGGAAAGAGTGGTACAACAACAGAGCAACTACAACTCAAGTACAATAGATACAATTTTAGAAATCTCGACTTATTACAGTTTCAGAAATTACAAGACTCTTCTCGAAACACCACTACTTGCTATAATTCGACCTTGTCTCCACTAGCAACCTCCTCCAAACCACAGTCAATTACTCAACTGAAAAAAAAGGTGTAAGGGTGAGCTCCTGACACTTTTACCTGGATCAAGTACAGTAATAAAACATACATATGGTCAGACCAGAATGCAGATGGCATTCAAGCCCACTTTGCCCCAGACCTTACCATGCATACCCTCTGAACAAGATGAGGTAAATGGGCAAATGATCACCATTCCAGAAGTGATCAATCTGATCTCTGAAGATGAAGAAGAGAAGGAGACTGATGAGAATGACTATGAAGATTCTCCTTCTGACCATCACAAGGATGAGGATGATAAGAAGGATGAGGATGATGCCCCTGCACCAGGGACAGGAGGGATTACACAGAGGAAGAATGCCTCAGCTGCTGAAAAGCACACTGAGAGGACATCACAACAATCCCCTCCTCCATCTCCACAGAAATCCACCCATCCATCTTCCCAACAACAAAAGGACACTACCGAACAAGTAGTTGAGCACTCTGAGGAAACAACTCAGAAGATATTGAATACACAAACCAGAACTGCTCAACTCAAATATCTGTTGGAAGAAGAACAACATCTCCATCTTCAATTGCAAGAAGAGCTAGTTAAATCCAGAGATAAGCTTAATAAGCTTCAAGATCAATACTTGCAAGAAACGGTATCTTACTCTGAGGTCAAAGAGCTCCAGGATGTTGTAAATGCCATTGCTAAGGAGCTAGATACTGAAGAAGTATCTGAAGCAAAGCATGATGCTAAGGCTGCATCACCATCAAAAGATATACCATCCTCCTCTCTGAAAGGAAAGAAGCCCATCTCTGAAATGGTTGCTGGACTAGAAAATCATGAAAATGTCCAGAGGATGAAGATCACTGGGCTGATGACTCAGATGATGAAGAAGAGAAGAAATTGGCAAAACACCGAAATGAGCATTTGGTGATTTCTCACCTGAAAAGGAATCAAATTGCTCCTGAAATCTTCAACCAACTGCCAAATATCCACGACTCCAGTGAATACTTAACCAGATTTCAAGTACGGTCTAAACTGCATAAGGAGTTATCTTCTCAAAATGAAGCCGCCATTACATCAGTCCCTCCAGAGATGAAGACCTTCACTGAGCTCATCACTCAGAGAACAACTGGTCTGGTTACTGCTCAGAGAGACCTAGGCATGGTAAGGGATGATGATGTATCATTAGCTAAAAAAGCTTTTCATGAGGCAAGTTACACTGCTGGAAAAGCAGATGCCATACTAGGCCCATTGGCAGAGCTCACTGATAAGGAAAATGAACTTATCAAACAAAATCAGGAGCTCAAAGCTGAACTTCCGAAGTTGGTCACTGCCTATAACTACTTACAAGGACATTTTGAGTCTCTCTCAGAATCCTTTATGAGACTTAGTCAGCCAACAATGACTAAGGGGGAAGGATTGTACAAATCTGGACCTCAAAGTCAGGGGGAATGGGAAGAAGGAGAAGGATATAAGAAGAAATCTGGAGCTAGTGCTGCTCAGAGAGGAAGAAGAAACAAGAAAACTTCCCAGCCACTACTCAGAATCAATGAGCCCTCCTCAAGTCAAGCTACTTCCCAGAAACCAACTGAAGGAACTTCAATGGTAACAAGGGCCATGGCACAAAAACCTCCAAGGGGTACCAAGGCTCCAAGGAGAAGACAAGTAAAAGGGATTGAAGAAGAAGAAGGCCAAATCAAATCCCTGGGCAATGAAGAAGGCTGCAAAACTTTCACAAGAATTAATCTTGATGATGATGATGAAGATGAAGCTCCTCTTCACAGAAAAAGAAAAATTGATAGCCTAACTGAACCCATAGCTGCAAAGCCTTTGGCAGCTAAAACACCCTCTGGAAATACCAAGTCTATACAGAGTGGCTCTTCAAGAAATCCTCCAAGGGAAAATTCAAGGCAAAGGAGGAATAGACTAAGAGCTAAAAAGAGAAAAAGTCAACTTCCACACAGGCCAGAAGAAGCCAAAATTGAGCATGTGAAGACTGACAACAACTCCTCTGTCTACAGGTGCATAAATCAGAAAAATGGCTACTGGATTCTGGAACTCAAGCATTTACTGCTAAATTCAAGGTTTCCAGAACCAATCCATAAACAACTCATGGCATGGAGAAAAGATAAACCATTCTTGATGAACACCAGCCACATCAAGAACTGGTTGGATTTTGAAGTTATCAACAGAATAAAAGCCATGAAGAAGGACCTCTCTGATGAATGTCCTTACGGAAAGCCAGAAGATGTGCACAAAATTCCCAATCTAATTGGAACAGGCACAAGGCCAAGACTTTTTTGTGGAACCCTATGAGTCCTTCTACATGGATGAAGAACAATACAAGGGTGACATCAAATATCTGAGGATCATATATGATTATTGCAAGCTATCAGATATCAAGATTGTGCATGCCTGCATATGGGGAAAGTATCTATGGGTCAAGCATTTTGTTAAGAAAAATCCTACCAAAACCTACAAAGAAGTTTGTGGATTTGCCAGAGACACAGAGATGATTGTCAGAACTCTTCTCTATGACTACTCTGATGATATAAGAAGGTTTGGTGATAGGAAATTAGCAGATTGATCCATGGAACTATTTTGAAGACTTGAAGATTTTGAAGACTTGAAGACTAGTTTGTTAGGATGTTCACTTGGAGTTTGGTTACTCCTGTTGTCCTAATTTATTATGTAATGTTTTGTATCTTGCTGACTGTACCTTATTGTTGTTTTATCTTATAAAAGTTATCTGAACTTTCATTGTAACATATCTGATGAACCTACTCGCAGATATCAATCTATAAAAGATAACTTGTTAGCAAAGATCACACCTTGTGATTTGGTTGATGTTTACTTTCTGCACTTAATTATATGAATTGAAAGATCATAAGAAATGATTAATTGGTGGATTGTTTCCTCATCCAGATTTGTAATAGGTCAGATAGTCATCGTTGACTGATCAAAATGGGGGAAATTTGTTAGGAAATTTGTTAGATATTTTGTTAGAAATATCTGTTTAGATTTTGATCAGCAACCTAATGACTTATCTTAGCTCAGAAAGGTGGTTAGTACTCTTGGTTCACTTGAACACTGTAAAAGAGGAAACTCACTAAGTATGATAGTCTAGAAAATCTTGTATAGGATTTTAGGTCTCTGAATATAATTTTTATTCCTCTAAAGAAGACCAAGAAGAAGGCATCCAACAGGAAAAGTTCAACGGATTTGAAGATTTGAAGACTGCACAAGATTGCTGAAGATAAGATTTTCAGATACCTTTGACTAGATATCTAAGACACAAGCGTTTTTAAATAAACAGTATTGCAAAAGATATTTGAGAAATAAAAGGTTTCTGAAACGAGGAAAGTGCCCACAGATATCTACACTCAGATACCTTGGACATAAACTATGTTTCTGAAAAGAAATATATTATAACAACTTGTTTCAACAAGTGGTATCTGGAGTTGTGATAATCTCTGGAAAAGGACGTGCAAAGCATCAGAGAACTCTGATAGTATAAGATCTCTGATACAATGCATAGTTTCGTTGGCACTACAGGACAAAGTATAGTACAATGCATTGAATGCGCGGACAGAAATGTCTGAACAAAAATGGTAGCTTCTGAAGAAGAAGACAAACGTACTACAGTACTATACTCAGATATCAATAGTTTGAATTTGATTTAAGCCTAATGGATACTATTCAAACGGCACTCAAATTCATCTATAAATATCAACACTTAGACTGCTTGAGAACACACCTTAGAACACACAGAACTTACACCAAGAACATTGAATACTCTCACACAAGCTCTCTCAAGCACACTACTTACCTTCAAGCTTTCTTTTGCGACCAAAGCTCTTGATTCTAAGTAGCACAAAAGTTCTAAGTGTCCTGATCCTTAACAAGCATTGCTATTTGTGAAAGAGTTGAATTAAGATTTGATATCCGAGATTCATTCTCTTGAACATTTATCATAGACTTGGGTCAGTAAAGAACAAGATACCATACATTGCAAAGTGTATTAAGTATACTTGATTCTCATAGCTATCTGCATAACTGAACAAGTTATTAAAGAAGCTCACCTGACAAACTACCTTAACCAACACCTTAATCGGCATGGAGTACAGGAAGTACTTAGTTTGGGAAACTAAGGAATAACTCCAAGGTTACTGAGCGTAGGAAGTACTTAGTTTGGGAAACTAACGAATAGCTCAAAAGGTTTCTGAGTACAGGAAGTATTTGGCTGTGAAAGCCGGGGAATAATTCAGGGGAAACACTTGGTTGGGAACCTAGTGTAATTAGGAATCGAGAAAAGATACTTGTAAGGTTGCCTCAATTATCTGTCTTAGTGGATTCTAGGTCTAAGAAAGGCCGAAGTTGATTAGTTGAAGGATTACGCCACCTTCAGATACCACTATAAAAAGACTTGTGTATTTACTTTCTGCATATTATTACTTGCTTTATTTACCTTGCAAAGTATTTACACCTATCTTGCTGAGCACGTGCACTTATCACAGAAAAGTCTTCCGCTCTCTGAAAATAAGTATCAGATATCTTCACAGATATCTGAGAAACAGTGTTTATCGACAAAAGTTTTAAAAGACTATTCACCCCCCCCCCCCAGTCTTTTACTTTGCCGTTATCTGGACCAACAATTCTTTTGCCAAAATCCTATATATATAGCATTGTACTCTCAGCAGACATATACATACAATTTGATTTTGTATATATGTATCTGTGCAAATGCAGATAGGCGTGGGTAAAAAATCATTTTGCATTAAATGCTTAGTGGGCCACATCTGAGTTTTTACAGTCCACTAATTTACCGAGAATTGATCTCGTCAGTTAAGATCAAACGCCCATTTCATCAAGGGTCATGTTTGCTTCTACAACAATGATCACAATCAGTAATTGTAATTGTGCCCAATTAATGAAATTTGGCGAATAGCTTTCTGAATCACATCTCTTTTCTGTGACTAGGGGGACAGTCTTTGGACTTATATAGTCAGTTCAGAGACTGTGTGTAACTTATCATATTAATGGAAAGATACAAGACATCAGAGGTGTGGTTGACTGAATACAGTTATACCACATTTCTATTTTGTGTTCCCCCTCACTTTGTGATCTCATAGATATCTGAGTACCCATCTCAGAAATCTTTAAAAGACACTTTTACCCAACCTTTTAGTATATGAGTTCTCGTCTCAGATACTGTTAGGATTATCTGTTTAGATTTTGGATCAACAACCTAATGACTTATCTTAGCTCAGAAAGGTGGTTAGTACTCTTGCTTCACTTGAACGCTGTAAAAGAGGAAACTCACTAAGTATGATAGCCTAGCAAATCTTGTATAGGATGTTAAGTCTCTGAATGTAATTTTTTATTCCTCTAAAGAAGACCAAGAAGAAGGCATCCAGCAGGAAAAGTTCAACGGATTTGAAGATTTGAAGACTGCACAAGATTGCTAAAGACAAGGGTTTTCAGATACCTATGACCAAATATCTTGAAGACACAAGCGTTTTTAAATAAACAGTGTTGCAAAAGACATCTGAGAAATAAAAGGTTTCTGAAATGAGGAAAGTGCCCACAGATATCTACACTCAGATACCTTGGACATAAACTATGTTTCTGAAAAGACATATATTATAACAAGTTGTTTCAACAAGTGGTATCTGGAGTTGTGATAATCTCTGGAAAAGGACATGCAAAGCTTCAGAGAACTCTGATAGTATAAGATCTCTGATACAATGCATAGTTCCGTTGGCACTACAGGACAAAGTATAGTACTATGCATTGAATGCGCGGACAGAAATGTCTGAACAAAAACGATAGCTTCTGAAGAACAAGACAAACGTACTACGGTACTATACTCAGATATCAATAGTTTGAATTTGATTTAAGCCTAACGGATACTATTCAAACGGCACTCAAATTCATCTATAAATATCAACACTTAGACTGCTTGAGAACACACCTTAGAACATACATTAGACCAAAGCTATCTTTAAAACTCTCAAGCATACTACTTACCTTCAAGCTTTCTGTTGCGACCAAAGCTCTTGATTCTAAGTAGCACAAAAGTTCTAAGTGTCCTGATCCTTAACAAGCATTGCTATTTGTGAAAGAGTTGAATTAAGATTTGATATCTGAGATTCAATCTCTTGAACATTTATCATAGACTTGGGTCAGTAAAAAAAAAAAAAAAACAAGATACCATACATTGCAAAGTGTATTAAGTATACTTGATTCTCAGAGCTATCTGCATAACTGAACATGTTACAAAAGAAGCTCACCTGACAAACTACCTTAACCAACACCTTAATTGGCGTGGAGTACAGGAAGTACTTAGTTTGGGAAACTAAGGAAGAACTCCAGGAAAGAGGTTTCTGAGTACAGGAAGTACTTGGCTGTGAAAGCCGGGGAATAACTCAGGGGGAACACTTAGTTGGGAACCTAGTTTATTTAGGAATGGAGAGAAGATACTTATAAGGTTACCTCAATTATCTGTCTTAGTGGATTCTAGGTCTGAGAAAGGTCGAAGTGGATTAATTGAAGGATTACGCCACCTTCACATACCACTATAAAAAGACTTGTGTTATTTACTTTCTGCATTTATTAATTGCTTTATTTACCTTGCAAAGTATTTACACCTATCTTGCTGAGCACGTGCACTTATCACAGAAAAGTCTTCCTCACTCTGAAATTATGTATCAGATATCCTCACAGATATATGAGAAACTGTGTTTATCGACAAAAGTTTTAAAAGACTATTCACCCCCCCCCTCTATTCTTTTACTTTGCCGTTATCTGGACCAACAAGTGGTATCAGAGCGGGAGGTTCCCAAGCCTTCTGCACTGAACCTAGATCCCAGATAAGTGCCCACTAACTGCTTTTCACCTACACTTGATTTGTTTGGTTAGTGTGTTTGCTGCAGGATGTCATTAAGTGACGCCCCAATTCTCTAGCTAGAGAATTATGAGAAATGGAAGAACTACATGATGCTCCACCTAGAAGCCATCAGTGACGAAATGATCAAGTGATAAAGAATGGCCCAATAGTTATTCAACAACTCAAGCAGGTCATGGAGGTTTCTAATGGTAGAGACAGAGAACAATGCTATGGGTCTTCACAGACAGATGCGTCAACCAGTGGGAGATCTGCCAGTCAAGTTATTTACGAACCAAAGCCCAGATAGCTCTGGACGTCGGAAGATGCCAAGAGAAATCGACTGGATGGTCAGGCTCGTAATATCATCATACGTTCAACTCCAGAGCACATAATGTGTAAACTGTGGGGTGCAAAAACGGCGAAAGTGGCCTGGCAACTGATTGAAGAAATTTGTGCTGGCACTGAGAAAACGAAGGGAAAATAAGTTCGAAGTTTGGAATCTCAAATTTTTAAAACTTTAAACAAGGTCCCACAGAGACTCTTAAAGAACTAGATTTTCGGTTTACAACACTTATGAGTGACATGGCTGCACTTGGTGAAAGTAATAGATATACCCAGTCAGAAAATATTATGACTATTATGAGAAGTCTAAATCATAACTGGGAGCACACAAAGTTTTTCTACTTTAACCAAGGAATGCCAGATATCACTCCAGTGGAACTTTTCTCTCACCTTGCCACTGTTGACTATGAGACAACTCAAAGAGAACAAACAACTGAAAAGTTGCAGAATGTTGCTCTAGTTGCTCAAGGAACTTCTGAAAAGAAGGAAGGCAAGGAGGTGACTGAGGATGCTCTTGCTGTAAAGCAAATGAGAAAATATGTCAGTCGGGAAATAGAGAGAAGAAAAGCCAAAGAGAAGCTGAAAAAGCATCTAGGCTCAAACTATCACCAGTACAAAAATATGCAAAGCTCGCTGAACAAGCCGTCTCAAAAAGCATCTAGTACTGAGGAAGCAGAAATCGAAAACGATATCTGTTTCTATTGTCAGAAACCTGGTCATTTCAAGAAGGATTGCCTTGCCTTCAACAAACTAAAGACAGGTGACAAGAAAGAGAGAAGAAACTTCAACAGAAGTCAGGGAGCTATGCTCACTGAAGAAAGGAAAAACATTCAACTCCAACTGGATGCTCTAGACATTGAGTCTGATTCTGAGGATGAAGACTCAGATGATTCTACACTGCCTTCTCCAGAAATGTGCGGTGTTTCTCATGAAGTGATCAACTTTGGTCAAAAGAAGAAAGAAGTGTGTGGAGTGGCTGAAGAAATCTTTCTAGATATCTCCAACATTGAACCTTGTCTAATGGCTGATGAGGTAACACATACTTCTTGTCATACATATGAAAGTGATGAGGAAGGAATCAAAGATCTGGAACATCTTAGAAGAGAGCTTGATCTCTACGAAAGAGAGTTTCTAATGGTCCGAGCTAGAGCCGAAATATTTGAAGAAGAAAAGAATTCTCTTGAAAAGGAAAATTCAAAATTACTCAAGACATCTGACGAAAAGGATGCTGAAATTGCATTTCTCAAAGCTCGATATATCGAGGCGAAAAGTCACATGAAGAAGCATTGGCCAATTTTCAAAAGAAATGTGAAGATCTTCTTTCTGAGAATGAAGAACTCAAAAAGAAAGAACTATCTTTTCAATCCTATGCCAAAGCTAATGACACTCTTACTGAAGTACAATCTTATTTAAGAGATCCTTCAGAAAAGAGAGGACTTGGGCTGGACACACAGACAGATAGTTCTACCACTCTGAATAAGAGTGATGAAAGAAGAACATTTGTCGATTTCGACAAGGTGGTTCCCAAACAACCTACAGTATCGGTCAGAAAGCTAAGGTTGTTGACAAAGGAAAGGCAGTTGCGACCAAACCTTTGTGGAAAAAACAAGTTCAAAATAAATCTGTTGGGAATATTTCTGAAAAGAAACATAACACTGAAAAGTGTAATCACCCACAGTGCTATGTCTCTCAGAAAGAAAAAATTGCAGGAGCTGACAAATTCTCCTATGTCACATTTTCTGGAAAGAAAATAGATTACCCAGAGACTAGCAAAGCTGCTGAGAAAAGATCTCAGATAGAACCAGGTGCTCGGAATGGTATTGGCTATAAAGTCATCGGGAAACAACTTGCTCGTGAGTACAAACAAGAGCAAGAACGATGGTTAAAAGCTAGAATTGCTCACAGTAATTATCAGAAGTGGAAGATGAATCAAGCCACTGAAAATCTGAATGCCAGGGCTAGAAGAAATCTGGCTAGGAAAGCTAAGTTTGCTGAGAAGCAGACTCAGAAACCTGACAGGTATCTGAAAGCACCAAATGGAGCACCAAGGAACACACCAAGGAAGAAAATTGTTCTTAATAACAATGATACTAATCATTTAACTAGAATTCCTCCTTATGTTCCTGTTAGACAAAAGAATGTTCCTAAGAAATTCATTCAAAAATGGATTCCTACTGGAAGATTCTTTAGTCCAGATGGTTCCATTGTTGGTATGAGTACCTAATTTCCTGTTTCTTGTTTTGTGCAGAACACTCTAAAGACTAATCCGAAGTGGCATTTTGATAGTGGATGTGGGAAGCACATGACAGGAGACAAAGCAAATCTGATTGACTACGGAAAGTGCAATGATGGACCAATTATCAGGTTTGCTGGAAGAGATGAAAATCCAACCATAGGATTTGGCAATCTGAAGTTTGGAGCCCTTACAATCTCTGAAGTACGTACTACATGTAAAGGGATTAAAATATAATCTCCTAAGTATGAGTCAACTAGTAGACAAAAGGTACACTGTCAAGATCAAGTCAAAACTATGCAAAGAGATTGACAATGAGTCAAAGCAGACAGTCTTGGTTGCAAGGCGTAAAGGAAATCTTTATGTTGCTGATTGGGCATCCGCCACAACTGAAGAATGTCTCATGGTGAGTCAATCTGGCCACACTGAAGAAAATTGACTATGGCATAAAAGAATGAGTCACTTGAATTTCAAAACTCTGAACAGGCTAGCCAAGAAAGAGTTTGTGGTTGGTTTACCCAAAATGGCATATAGAAAAGATGGTATATGCTCAGCTTGCCGAATGGAAAAACAATCCAAAATATCTTTCAAGTCTAAAACTAGACATTCCAGTGAAAGGCCACTGCAAATGTTGCATATGGATCTTTTTGAATACTTTGTAACTAGTTATGCAGAAAAGATGTATGGTCTGGTTGTTGTTGATGATTACCAAGATTCACTTGGGTTGTCTTTCTCAAACATAAATCTGATGCAAGGGTTGAGATACCCAACTTGCTGAATAAGCTAGAAGTCATGAAAAATGACAAGGTATCTGTAATCAGAACAGACCATGGTACTGAGTTTGTGAACCAGTACATAAAAGAGTCTTGTACCTGCAAAGGTATACAACATCAACTATCTTCCATAAGAACACCACAACAAAATGGTGTTGCTGAAATGAAGAATAGGACCCTAAAAGAAGCGGCAAGAACAATGCTCGCTCACACTTAAATAAGTGAAATCTATTGGGTTGAAGCTGTAAACACAGCATGCTACACTCAAAATAGATGTCTGATTAACAAACACCATTACAAAACTCCTTACGAGCTTTTCATTGGTAGACCCCCTAGTATCAAACATCTAAGGGTGTTTGGTTGCAGATGTTTCGTTCTTAACAATGGAAAAGAATACTTGAGAACATTTCAACCAATGGCAAATGAATGAGTATTTCTTGGTTATTCTCTAAATAGCAAAGCCTATAGAATCTACAACAAAAAAACGCAAAAGATTGAGGAATCTGTTCATGTAGTATTCTATGAAGGAAACAAGAAAGTACCCTTGAATGATGATCTCTCAGATAGGTTCAAAGATCTGATGATCAAAGATTCTGAAAAAGGATCCTCAAAAGGAAACAATTCTATCATTCAAATAGAGGATGAGTCTGACGATGAAAAAGCAACCATTGCTTAGTAACAACCAGATGACTCTAAGACATGATGAAGAATTTCCTATGAGAATTCCAGAAATGGAACAGGTTACTGAGAACCTTCATCATGAAAAGGTATCTGAAAATGAGATTGCTGAAATGCAAGTTCCAAATATCTCTAACACTGAAAAAGTGTCAGATATCCATGGCATTTTCCATGTGTCAGATATCTCAGATGCTGTACAAGTATCCCATCAAGATCATATTGATTCACACTCAAGTCAAAATGATATTGATCCTACTAGTTCAAAACCCATTATGAAATGGATAAGAAATCATCCTGCAAAGGATGTGATTGGTCCCATGGACCAAGGAGTTAGAACTAGAAGAGCAATCGCTGAAAATGCAAATTGTCTCTATGGATGTTTCATCTCAAATATTGAACCAAAAACTATAGAAGAAGCATTAAAGGATCAAGATTGGATCTCTGCAATGCAAGAAGAGTTGGATCAATTTGAGAGAAACAAAATGAAAGCGATTCCATTTGTTGTGGAATATCATAATCGGAACCAAGTGGGTTTTCGAAACAAAATGAATGAGTGGTGAAATAACCGAAACAAAGCTAGGTTGGTTACCAAGGATTCACCGGTGAAGGACTAGATTTTGATGAATCTTATGCACCATTGCAAGATTGGATGCAATAAGACTCTTTCTAGCCTTCTGACTCATAATGACTTTACAGTTTATCAAATGGATGTCAAGAGTGCATTCCTAAATGGTGAACTTGCTGAGGAAGTCTATGTTGAGCAACCACCAGGTTTTGAAGTTTCCTCAGAAAGTAGGATGGTCTATAAGCTTCAGAAAGCTCTGTATGGGCTGAAACAAGCTCCAAGAGCATGGTATGATACATTGGCCAGATACCTACTAGAAAGTGGTTTCAAGAAAGGAGATGTTGATAAAACACTCTTCACATTAAACCATGATGGGAAACTACTTTTAGTTCAAGTATATGTTGATGACATTATATTTGGATCTAAAGACAAGCAACTTTGTGAAGACTATGCTGAACTCATGAAATGTAAATATGAGATGAGCATGATGGGAGAATTAAATTACTTCCTAGGGCTGCAAGTCAAGCAACTCAATGATGGAATATTCATTAGTCAAACAAAGTATGCAAATGACATGCTCAACAAGTTTAATCTAAAGCCTTCTGAAAAGAATGCTAAGATACCTATGAGCATTGGAACCAAAATGACCTATACTGAATCTGACAAGAGTGTTGAAGAACACAAGTATAGGAAATTGATTGGGTCTCTACTGTACCTCACTGCAAGTAGACCTGATATTCAATATGCAGTTGGAGTGTGTGCTAGATTTCAGACAAACCCAATGCAATCACACTACAACTTCGCTATGAAAATATTGAGGTATGTAAAAGGAACTGTAGAAGTTGGATTGTGGTATCCAAAAGACAGTGGATTGAGTTTAGTTAGCTATTCAGATGTCGACTATGCTGGATCATTACTTGATAGAAAAAGCACCTCAGGAACTTGTCAATTTCTTGGTGCTAGATTGATATCTTGGTTCAGCAAGAAACAAAATTCAATTGCTACATCTACCACAGAGGCTGAATATATTGCTACTGGGTGTTGTGCTTCACAGATATTGTGGATACAGCAACAACTCAGAGACTATGGACTCAATGAAGAGAAAACTCCCATTTTATGTGACAACACAAGTGCTATTGCCATAACTTAGAATCCTAAGTTTCATCCAAGAACAAAGCACATTGATGTTAGACACCACTTCATCAGAGACCATGTTGAAAAATGCAATATAGAGATACTCAAGATTGGCACTGAGGACCAACTTGCAGATATCTTCACTAAGCCACTACAAGAAAGTAGATTCTCAGTCTTAAGCCATAGTCTTGGACTAATGGAGCTACCAAAGAACTGAAAAAGTTCAGATATTTGAAGAAGATATCAAAGGAGAGAGAAAAGGAATCTGGAACGGGTATCCAGAGACCAAAGGCTAAAGGGTAAAATGGCTATTTAAAGATTTCTGAGACGGGTACTCAGATATCTAGATCACTCAGTGAGGGGGAACACAAAAGAGAATAGTACAACTGTCTACAGTCAACTACTATCTTGAAATTTGTATTATTTCTATCTTTGTAAAAGCGTGAAAAAGACAAGTATAAGATAGACTCAGATACAAACAGTATTCTCATTCACACAGAAACGTGACTCAGATAGCTAATAGCCAAAATTCATTAAATGGGCACAATTACAATTGTTGATTGTGATCATTGTTGAAGAAGCAATGGTGGCTTGATAAAATGGGCAATTGATCTTAACGGCGGAGATTAATTCTCTGTAAGAAGTGAACTGTTGAAATTCCGACATGGTCCACTATGCATTTAATGCCGAACAAACTTTTACCCACGCCTTACTGCAATTCACAGATACGTACACACAAAACTAATTTGTATATATATGTTTGTTTGAATTACGTTGCTATATATATAGGATTTTGGCAAAAGAAATTACTTTCGCCTAATCCCACATTTTGTCTTACACAAGAATAGCAAAAACCATTCTTCAACCTCTGCAAATCTTTGTTAGCTTTTCTGCAAAGAATCACTAATCTCTCACCCAAATCTCTTTCAGACTTTCAAACACTTGTACTATATAAAGAGATGGCTACTAAGCGTTAAATCCGAAATCGATCTTCTACCAATGCTGGCGAAAAGCAAGCACCAGAGTTGGTTATAGTGAACAATCGATTGGTAGGAGACTTTAATCCCGATCATTGTACTTCAAATCACATGATGATTTGGGGTGGTGCCATAATTGAGGAGTACCTCACGGCTGCTGTTGAAAACTAAGCCAATAGGAAACTAATTCTTGCCATGCTTGAAAAGGCACAAATCAAGGGTTTTCTATATGCTCTTCCCGTAGAGTTTCTTCACTGGATGTATTAGAATTCTATAACAACTCCAGGATTATATCCTGTGTTTCTGAAGGCACTGCAATAGTGCCTGTAAAGACTAAGGTCCAAGGAAAGGAAATCCTTTTGGACTTAACAACTTTCCGTAAGTTGTTTGATCTTCAAAATCTTGGAAAGGATTGTGAAATGGACACCAAGGATGAAGATCTCCTTGAAGGTGTAAAAGAGCTTTACAGTGGTGTGTGTGACACTGATAAACAAGATACACCCACTGATTTCAAGCTTGCTGACATCAGAACCAGACATCTGTTAGTTCACTAGGATGTGTTGGCATGCATTCTTCACAGATGCTTTGATGGTCTACAAGGAGGTGTTGACCAGATAAGCCAAGAACGCTGGATGATGATGTTCTTGTTGCAACAACAAGACAAAAGACTGGAAAACCCTTTCAACTGGGGCAAGTACGCCTTGATGAAGTTTGTGAAGAAGATTCAAGGCTTTGAGCCTAAAATCGCTAAGGGACTTGCTGAGCCAAAGGCCACAGTGAGCTATGGTCTAAAGATATGCTACTTGCTGGAGAAGCTTGGCATTGAGCTCAGAGAGAAGGCTGACATAGCCAACAGTAACCTACTCTACAAATATGAGTATACGAACTTGATGAAAAAGGTTACTGGATCTCATAAAGGTTCCAAGAAGCGAAAGACTGAAGAGGTATCTAAGGGAAAGGTTGTGACCAAAAAGCCCAGAACTTCATGAAAGAAGTCTGCTGGCAAATCAGAAGACACACCAATTATGGTTGTCGATTCCCAGATACCTGCCGCCGCTGCAGATGAACTCATCAATGCTGCAAAAGAGGTATCGACTACTGAACAAGTAAACTCAGCAAGAGAAAGTGCTTTCAGAACTGTTAAAACTACTGCCGAAAGCCTTGCTGATGAACTTATCAATGCTGCTAAAGAAAGTAGTGATAGATACCAAGCCCTATCTGCAGAAACCGCAGGGATTATGGACCAATCAGTTCCTAATGCTGATGAGAGCTGTGACGATGAAGATGATGATTTAGTCATCTCTCAAGTCCTAGAGAAATCAGAAAGGGCTAAGGTTACTGAAAAAGTAACTAGTGTAGAGGTATCTAGAGAAGAACCTACACCACAGGTTACTGAACAAGCACCTGTTTCAAAGGTTGCTGAAGAAACAACTGTGTCTAAGGTCACTGGACAGATTACACCATCAGAACAGGAAAGACTGAAGCATATTGAAGATGCTCTGATGAGTGATTCACTAGTGTTGGAGGATACTGCCATTGCCTCAACACTCAAAAGTCAGTCTCAAGCACAACAACCACAAAAGTCAGATGTGGATACTACTGAAATGGTACTTGAGTTACAGACACCAACATCTTTCCTTGCTGAAGAAAAACCTGTAAAAGAGCAGGTTCCCCAACTCAATGAGAGGGATCAAACTGAGGCATCTACTCAGAATGATCAACTAGGGGAGGCAACTGAGTTGCATACTCAGGAAAGGTCTGAAGTACCTGAAACTTCCAACAAAGAAGTGGTCCACGAACAATAAGACCAATGCATGGAAACTTCACAAGTTCCAGAGACCAGCCAGCCTGACAAAGCTCAAGTAGCTGAATGGTTTAACTCTTTACTTGTGATAACTTATGCCTAAATCTTGTTACTTATTATAATTTCTTTGTTGCAGGCTGATTTAGAAACACAACAACAAGAGGAAGCGGCAAAGCTTACCTCAGAATCTGAGAAGGAGGCTTCCATAGCCTGACCACTTAAGGAACAGGAGCCTGTCTCACAGGTAGAAAATAGTTCCTTAAGATATAACTCAGATATGTGCTTTATACACTTGACTAATAAGTGTTTGTTTCTAATAGGCTCCAACTGAGAAGAAAAATGAATAGACTGAAAAGTTTATCTCTTCAGAGAGGAATCCAGAGACTTCCAAGGTCTCTGAAGAACGAGTATCTGAATTTTCTATAGAGAAGGTATTTCATTCAGATATCTATATTCTTCAAAGAACAAATATCAGATCATTTTTCTCAAACTAACACATTGTGCTTAACAGGTTCAAAAAGAAGTAGAAGTTGTTGAGGAGTTGCCCACTCAATCCTCACAACATATGGAAATTGATGAGGCATCAAGGTCTTCATCACAAGAAAAGATTTCAGAGACTGCACAAGTCTCTAAGAGACTAGTATCTGAGCCTCCAACGGAGGTAATTGACCTATCAGATATCTGATTTGTCACTAAAAATTTTCTTCATAGAATTTCCTAAGTGTTATGTTTTTAATCTCAGGTTCAAGCAGAAAGAAAGGTTGATGAGGACCAGACTTCCAAGTCCCCACCTCACAACAAGATATCTGAGGAGCTCCCTACCTCAGTAGTACAAGTCTCTGAGCCTGATGTATTCATTCAGGTAACTCAGAAACCTAACTACACAAATACTCAGATATCTACACAAGTTTTAAATATAACTCAAAACTCTTTCTTTCAGGCTCAAAAAAGTGTGCAAAAGGCTTTTGCATTCTCAACAGAAGACCTGCTTACATTCTTCAAGAACCACACACTAAAGAAACATCTCAAGTGTTTCAGAAAGTGGCAAAAGCTCAGAAGCTCAGATCTGACTGAATTAATAAAGATGACTGATCACCAATTGAGAGGAGTCAGAGCTTTTGACTTGGAGAATTATGTCCATGCTATGTTCCCAACAGAGCAGTACTCTTTTGCTACTCTGATGCATAAGGACTTTATCAAAGAAGCTGCACACAAGCTCATAGAAGCTTTTGAAAAGGCAGATGGTCAGACTAGAATGCAGATGGCATTCAAGCCTAATTTGCCCCAGACCTTACAATGCATACCCTCTGAACAAGAGGAGGTAAATGGGCAAACGATCACTATTCCAGAAGTGATCAATCTGGTCTCTGCAGATGAAGAAGAGAAGGAGACTGATGAGAACAATTATGAAGATCCTCCTTCTGACCATCACAAGGATGAGGATAAGAAAGATGATGATGATGCCCCTGCACCAGGGACAGGAGGGATTCCACAAGGAAACAATGCCTCAGCTGCTGAAAAGCACACTGAGAGGACATCACAACAATCCCCTCCTCCATCTACCCATCCATCTCCCCAACACAAGGACTCTACTGAACAAGTAGTTGACACTCTGAGAACAACACTCAGAAAATATCAGATGCACAAGCCAGAGTTGCTCAACTCAAACAACTGTTGGAGGAAGAACAACAGCTACATCTTCAACTGGAAGAAAAGATAGCTGAATCCATAGTCAAGCTAGACAAACTTGAAGAACAAACACGCAAGGAAACGTAAGCTTACTCTAAGATTAAAGAGCTCCGGGACGCTGTTGACTATATTACTAAGGAGCTAGATGCTGAACAAGCATCTAAAGCAAAGCAAGATGCTAAAACTGCATCTTCACCAAAGAAACAATCCTCCAAAGGCAAGAAACCCATATCTGAGATGGTTACCGCCTTCAGAAACCTTGATGAATAAGTACAAGAGGATGAAGATCACTGGGCTGATGACTCAGATGATGAAGAAGACAGAACCTTGGCAGAACATGCAAATGTTCACTTGGGAGTTTCTCACTTAAAGAGAAAACTGATATGTCCTCAAAGCTTCAGTAAGAAACCAAATCTCAACTCCCATGATTACATGGCCAGATACCAGGTTCTGGTAACTCTAAGAAAGGACTTGTCTCAACAAAATGAAGAAGTAATTGCATCAGTCCCTGTTGAAATTAAAAAGTTCACTGAGTTAATCACTCAAAGAACAACAAGCTTGGTCATTGCTCAGAGAGACCCAGGCATGGTAAGGGATGATGACAATAATCTTGCTGAAAAAGTCCTCAATGAGGGTAGCTATGCTGCTGGAAAAGCAGATGCTACACAAGGCCCACTGGCAGAGCTCACTGATAAGGAAACAGGTCTTATCAAACAAAATCAGGAGCTCAAGTCCAATCTGGAACAGTTGGTTACTGCTTACAACTATCTGCAAGGCAACTTTGACTCCCTTTCAGAATCCTTTGTGATTCTTAGTCAGTCAACAATGACTAAGGGGGAACGATTTCAAGATACTCAGAGAGGAAGAGGAAACAAAAGAAAATCTGAACAACCACCTCTCAGAATTAATAAGCCCTCCTCCAGTCAGACTACCCTACAGATAGTGGCCACCACTCAGCAACTTCCTGAAAAAGGAATGACAACAAGGGCCAGAGCACAGAAACCTCCAAGGAGTACTGTTAGTCCAGATAACGGCAAAGTAAAAGACTAGGGGGGTGAATAGTCTTTTAAAACTTTTGTCGATAAGCACAGTTTCTCAGATATCTATGAAGATATCTGATACTTAATTTCAGAGAGCGGAAGACTTTTCTGTGATATGTGCACGTGCTCAGCAAGATAAGTGTAAGTACTGTGCAAGATAAGTAAAGCAAGTAATAGACTGCAGAAAGTAAATAACACAAGTCTTTTTATAGTGGTATCTGAAGGTGGCGTAATCCTTCAACTAATCCACTTCAGCCTTTCTTAGACCTAGAATCTAGTAAGACAGATAAATGATGTAACCTTACAAATATCTTCTCTTGATTCCTAAATACACTAGGTACTTCCTGTGCTCAATAACCTTGGAGTTATTCCTTAGTTTCCAAAACTAAGTACTTCCTGTACTCCACGCCGATTAAGGTGTTGGTTAAGGTAAATTGTCAGGTGAGCTTCTTTAATAACTTGTTCAGTTATTCAGATAGCTCTATGAATCAAGTATACTTAATACACTTTGCAATGTATGGTATCTTGTTCTTTTCTGACCCAAGTCTATGATAAGTGTTTAAGAGAATGAAACTCATATATGAAATCTTAGTTCAACTGTTTCACAAATAACAATGCTTGTTAAGGATCAGGACACTTAGAACTTTTGTGCTACTTAGAATCAAGAGCTTTGGTCGCAACAGAAAGTTTGAAGGTAAGTAGTATGCTTGAGAGAGTTTGTGTGAGTATTCAGTGTTCTTGGTGTATGTTCTGTGTGTTCTAAGGTGTCTTCTCAAGCAGTCTAAGTGTTGATATTTATAGATGAATTTGAGTGTCATTTGAATAGTATCATTAGGCTTAACTCAGTTTCAAACTATTGATATCTGAGTATAATCTTTATGTGAGTTTGTCTTCTTTTGAAGCTACCATTTTGTTCGTACATTTACATCAGCATTTAATGCACTGTACTATACTTTGTCCTGTAGTGCCAACGGAACTATGCATTGTATCAGAGATCTTATTCTATCAGAGTTCTCTGAAGCTTTGCATGTTCTTTTCCATAGATTATCACAACACCAGATACCACTTGTTGAAACAACTTTGTTATAAAATATTTCTTTTCAGAAACATAGTTTATGTCCAAGGTATCTGAGTGTAGATATCTGTGGGCACTTTCCTTGTTTCAGAAACCTTTTAGTTCTCAGATATCTCTTGTAACACTGTTTATTTAAAAACGCTTGTGTCTTCAAGGTATCTGGTCATAGGTATCTGAAAAACCTTTGTCCTCAGCAATCTTGTGCAATCTTCAAGTCTTCAAAATTGTTGAACTTTTCCTGCCGGATGTCTTTCTTCTTGGTCTTCTTCATAAAATAAAAATTACATTTCAAGACCTAACATCCTATACAAGATTTGCTAGACTATCATACTTAGTGAGTTTCCTCTTTTACAGTGTTCAAGTGAACCAAGAGTACTAATCACCTTTCTAAGCGAAGATAAGTCATTAGGTTGCTGATCAAAATCTAAACAGATATTCCTAACAAATTTCCCCCATTTTGATCAGTCAACGATGAATATCTGACCTATTACAAATCTGGATGAGGAAACTGTTGGTCCAGATAACGGCAAAGTAAAAGACTAGAGGGGGGGGGGGGGGTGAATAGTCTTTTAAAACTTTTGTCGATAACAAATGTTTCTCAGATATCTGAATGGATATCTGATACTTAGAATCAGAGTGCGGAAGACTTAATAAAGATAAGTGTAGAAACAGTTAATAAGTGTGTGTGTGTTGCTGAAGTATAAATACAGAAATGTAAATGACACAGCAAGTATAGTGGTATCTGGAGGTGGCGTAATCCTCCAATTAATCCACTTCGGACTATCAGAGACCTAGAATTCACTAGAACAGATAATTGAGATAACCTTACAAAAATCCTATTCTAAGATTCTGAACAATTGGTTCCCAACCAAATGTTCCCCCTGAGTTGTTCCCTAGCTTCTTCAGCCAAGTACTTCCTATACTCAGAAACCTTTGAGTTGTTCCCTAGCTTCCCAACCTAAGTACTTCCTATACTCAAAAACTTTGGAGTTATTCCTTAGTTTCCCAAATCAAGTACTTCCTATACTCCGGTAACCTTGGAGTTATTCCCTGATTTTTCAAACTAAGTACTTCCCTGTACTCCACGCCGGTTTTGGTGTTGGTTTCGGTTTGAGTTGTCAGATGAGCGTCTTAATAACTTTTCAGTTATTCAGATAGCTCTGTGAACTAAGTTACTTATCTGATTTACGTATTATGGTATCTAGTTCGATTTCTTGACCCAAGTCTTATGATATCTGTTCAAGAGAATGAATCTCAGATAGTTGATCTTTTGATTCAACTCCTTCACAGATAGCTTTGCTTGTTTAGGATCAGGACACTTAGAACTTCAGTGTTTACTCAAGATCACAAGCATTAGTCGCAACAGAAAGCTTTGATAATAAGTAAGTTGCTTTGAGAGAGTAGGATGTTCAGAGTTCTATGTTTCAGCGTATGCAATGTGTGTATTCTCTCAAGCTGTCTAAGTGTTGATATTTATAGATGGATTTGAGTGCCGTTTGAATAGTATCCGTTAGGCTCGAATTCAAACTATCGATATCTGTGTGTATAATCTTTATGCGAGTTTTGTCTTCTTCTCGAAGTTGCCGTTGCTTTTACTCGGACATCTCATCCTCGCATTAAATGCTTTGTACTATACTTTTTGTCCTGTAGTGTCAGCGGAACTATGCTTTATGTCGTAGACTAGACTTGTTGTCGATTCTTTGCGTCCTTATCTTCATTCTTGAGATACCACTTGTATTGATTGAAACAACTTTGTTTGCAATATATGTTCCTTTTCGTAAACGTGTTTAACGCTCAAGGTATCGAGAATAGATATCTGGACACTTTCCTTGTCTTCGATATGTATCTCATTTCTCGGATATCTCTTGTGTGAGTTTGTTTGAAAGCTTCGTGTCTACAAGATATCTGGCTAAGATATCTGAACAACAGATTCAGTAATCTTTTGCAGTTTTCTTCAAGTCTTCAATTCTTGTTGAGCTTTCTGCTTGGATGTCTTCTTCTTGGTCTTCTCTTCATAAAATAAAAATTACATTTTGAGACCTATCATCCTATACAAGATTAGCTAGACTATCATACTTAGTGGGTTTCCTCTTTTACAATGTTCAAGTGAACCAAGAGTACTAATCACCTTTCTGAGACTAAGATAAGTCATCATGTTGCTGAACAAAATCTAAACAGATATTCTAACAAAATATCTAACAAATTTCCCCCATTTTGATCAGTCAACGATGACTATCTTCCCTATTACAAATCTGGATGAGGAAACAATCCACCACTTAATCATTTCTTGAGATCTTTCAAATCATATAATTAAGTGCAGAAAGTAGACATCAACCAAATCACAAGGTGTGATCTTTGCTGACAAGTTATCTTTTATAGAATACTATCTGAGAGTAAGTTCTTCAGATGAGTCGCAACTTAAGATTACAGATAACTTTAATACGGAATACAGTTGAGCTCAGTCAGCAAAAATACAAAAACTACATAGTAAATTAGGACAACAGGAGTAACCAAGCTCCAAGTAAACATCCTAAAGAACTAGTCTTCAAGTCTTCAACAAAATTTCTATGGATCAGTCTGCAAATTTCCTGTCTCCAAACCTTTTGATGTCATCAGAATAATCATAGAGAAGAGTTCTGACAAGCATCTCTGTGTCTCTGGCAAATTCACATACTTCTTTGTAGGTTTTGGTAGGATTTTTCTTGGCAAAATGCTTGACCCATAGGTACTTTCCCCACTTCCAGGCATGCTCTATTCTGATATCTGAAAGCTTGAAGTATTCATAGATAATCTTGGATATCGATGTCACCTTGTATTGATCTTACATCGGATAGAACGACTCATGGGGTTCCACAGAAGTCTTGGTCTTGTGCTGTTCTGTGATATTCAGAATCTTGTGCACATCATCTGGCTTTCCATATGGACAATCATCAGAGAGGTCCTTCTTCATGGCTTCAGTTCTCTTGACAACTTCAAAATCCAACCATGCTTTGATGTGATTGGTGTTGATCAAGGTAGGTTTATTCTTTCTCCATGCCATAAGCTGTTTGAGGATTGGTTCTAGAAATCTTGAATTTACCAATAGATGCTTAAGTTCCAGAATCCAATAGCCATTTTTCTGATTGATGCACCTGTAGATAGAGGAATCATTGTCATACTTCACATACTCAATTTTGGCTTCTTCTGGCCTGAGTGGAAGTTGACTTTGTCTTTGTTCAGCTCTCAGTCTGTTCCTTTTCTGTCTTGAATTCTCTTTGGGGTTGTTGCTTGAAGAACTACCACCCTGGATAGACTTGGTATTTCCAGAGGGTGTTTTAGGCGTTAGGGCTTTGCGCTATGGGCTCGATTAGGCTTTCAAGTTTCCTTTTTACGTGAAGAGGAGCTTCATCTTCATCTCTTCATCATCTTCATCAAGATCAATTCTTGTGAGATCTTTGCGACCTTCTTCATTGCCTGTGGACTTGATTTGACCTTCTTCTTCTTCTTGGAAGATTCATCAATCCTCTAACTTGTCTTCTCCTTGGAGCCTTGTTACTCCTTGGAGGTTTACGTGCCATGGCCCTTGTTACCATTTTGGTTCCTTGATGGGTCTCTGGAAGCGACTTGGCTTGAGAAGGATTCATAGATTACAGTGGTGGCTGGGAAGTTTTTCTTCTTCCTTTCTGAACAGCACCAGCTCCAGATTTCTTCTTGTTTTCATCTCCTTCTTCCCATTCCCCCTGACTTTGAGGTCCAGATTTGTACTTTCTTTCCCCCTTAGTCATTGTTGGCTGACTCAGTCTCATAAAGGAATCTGAGAGAGAGTCAAAATGCCCTTGTAAATAGTTGTAGGCAGTGACCAACTTCTGAAGTTCGGCTTTGAGCTCCTGATTTTGTTTGATAAGTCCATTGTCCTTATCAGTGAGCTCTGCCAATGGGCCTAGGATGGCATCTGCTTTTCCAGCAGTGTAACTTGCCTCTTGAAAAGCTTTTTCAGCTAAAGACACATCATCGTCCCTTGTCATTCCCAGATCTTTCTGAGTAATGATCATGCTAGTTGTTCTCTGAGTGATGAGCTCAGTGAACTTTCTCATTTTAGAGGGGACTGAGGCAATTACTTCCTTGTTTTGTGAAGACATCTCCTTATTCAGAGTAGCTAGTACTTGGTACCTGCTCATGTACTCATGGGAGTGGACGTTTGGCAGTTTTTTGAAGATTGTAGGAGCAATCAACTTTCTTTTCAAGTGAGAAACCGCTAGATGTTCATGGCGGTGTCCTGCCAAAGTCTTGTCTTCTTCATCATCTGAGGGATTAGCCCAGTGATCTTCATCCTCTTGGACATTTTCATCAATCGTATCAAGTCCAGCAACCATCTCAGAGATTGGTTTCTTTCCTTTCTGGGAGGAGGATGGTGCTTCTTTGGAAGAGGATGCAGCCTTAGCATCATGCTTGACTTCAGATACTTCTTCAGTATCGAGTTCTTTGGTGATCTCTTGCACAGCATCCCGTAGCTCTTTAACCTCAGAGTAAGCAATCATTTCTTCCAAGTATAGATCTTGTAGTTGATCAATCTTATCTCTGGATTTAGCTATTTGTTCTTCCAGTTGAAGATGGAGCTGTTGTTCTTCTTCCAACAGTTGTCTGAGTTGAGCACTTACGTGCAGTGTTTAATATTTTCTGATTGGTTTCTTCAGAAAGCTCAACTACTTGTTCAGTAGTAACTGCGTGTTGGTGAGAAGATGGATGAGTAGATTTCTGAGGTGATGAAGACGGAGATTTCTGTGAAGTCTTCTCAGTTTGCTTTTCAGCAGCTGAGGCATTGTTTCTCTGTGAAATTCCTCCGGTCCCTGGTGCAGGAGCATCATCCTTTTTGTCATTATCATCCTTTTGGTGATGATCAGTGGGAGGTTCATCAAAGAAATTTTCATTCATTTCTTCCTCCTCATCATCTTCAGATACAAGATTGATCACTTCCGGGATAGTGATCTTACGCATTAACTTCTTCTTGTTCGGAAGGTATGAATTGCAGTGCAGGCGATTTGGCTTGAATGCCATCTGTAATCTTGTCGACCATCTGCTGTTCAAAGGCATGTATCAAACTATCGCCACTTCTGGAAAAGTCCTTGTGTAGTAGAATTATGGTATGTTGTTACAGAGCGAACATTGCTTGGACATATGTTTCCAGGTCAAGAGCCGTGCCCGTCTGGTTGGTTGATCAGTTATTCTCAATATTTTAGAGAGATCAGAGCACCTTAACTTCTGCCATTTCTTGAAGCATTGAATGTGCTTTGGCAAAGTGTGAGCTTTGAAGAAGTGAAGTAGGTCCCTTGTTTCTTCAATGGGAACCTGCTTTGCATTTGTTTGAGCCTGAAAGAAAGAGTTTTGAGTGAGTTTCAAAACTTTGGTAGATATCTGAGTAGAAGTGTAGTTTAGTTTCTGAGTTACCTGAGTATGAACATCAGGCTCAGATACTTGTTCTACTGGGATAATTGGGGTCTCAGATATCTTGTGGTGAGGTGGAGACTTGGAAGTCTGGTCCTCATCAACCTTTCTTTCTTGAACCTGAGAATTAACATTATCACAATACTTAGGAATTTTTATCAAGAAGAGCTTTAAGTGACAAGTCAGATATCTGAGAGGTCAATTACCTCTATGGGAGGCTCAGATACTTGTCTCTCAGAGACTTGTGCAGTCTCTGGAATCTTTTCTTGTGATGAAGCCCTTGATGCCTCATCAATTTCCATAGGTGCAGGGGATGTCGCAACTTTGTCCCCTTGCACTTCTACTTCTGATTGAGCCTGTAAGTAGATAGTATTGAATAATTTAGAAGAAGTTTTAAAATAACCCAGGATGAAGAGTACTTATCACTGATTTTCATATACCTTCAAGTTTGAAAGCTCAGTGATGTGTGCTTCAGAAACCTTGTTGGTTTATGGGTTTGTCTCTGGCATTTCTGCCTTATCTTCTTCCATCTCAGTTGGAGCCTGTTAGAAACATTTATCATTAATGAGCATACAAACATTTTTACTGAAAAATTAGTTCTCTTTAAGAATTATTTACCTGTGGCACAGGCTCAGATTTCTCAAGAGTTGAGGTTGAAGGAACCTCTTTTTCAGTATCTGAGGTAAGCTTTTCAGCTTCCTCTTGTTTTCCGTTCTAACTCAAATTGTAACAAAGAGATTCTTATAAGGTAACAAGATTTACAAGTATAAAATTTTTCACAAGGTAAGAGTTAAACCAGGTCATTTACCGGCGGTTTGGTGATTGGTCTGGAACTTGTGACCTTTCTATACATTGGTCGTCTTGTCGATTCGGTTTCTTTGTTTGAAGTTTCGGTACTTCACACCTTCCGAGTATGCAACTCATTTGCCTCCCCTGTTGATCATTACGAGTAGATGTCTCGGTTTGATCCCTCTCATTGAGTTGGGGAACCTTTCAATTCTGAGATTTTCTTCAAGACATCTTGTATTCTTTGGTATTTGAAAATGGAGTTCATTTACCATTTCATCAACCACTTGTGGCTGTTGTGGTTGTTGTGTTTGTGGTTGTTGTGGTTGTCTGGAAGCAGAAGATTGATCAGTAGAATGTTCTTCCAGATTCTTAGATGTGGCATTTCCATCAGCATCTGCCAATACTAAGATACCACTCATCAGGGCTTTGTGAAGTTGTGCAAGAGAGTCATTCCCTGATGATGTGTTTGCACCAACAACCTTTGCTATAGGTTCAGCAACCTGTGGTGTAGGTTTTTCTTTAGATACCTTATCACTAGTTACTTGTTCAGTAACCTTAGCCCTCTTTGATTTTTCTAGGACTTGAGAGATGACTAGTTCATCATCTTCATCGTCAGAGCTCTCATCAGCATTGGGAACTGATTGGTCCATTATTCCTGCGGTTTCTGCAGATGGGGCTTGGTGTTTTCACCACTTTTGGCAGCATTCATGAGTTCATCAGCAAGGCTTTCTGCATTAGTCGCAACATTTCTGAAAGCACTTTCTCTTGCTGAGTCTACTTGTTCAGTAGGTGATAACTCTTTTGCAGCATTGATGAGTTCATCTGCCATGTTTGTAGATATCTGAGAATTGACAACCTCTTTGGGTGTGTCTTCTGATTTGCCAGCAGACTTCTTTCTTGAAGTTCTGGGCTTCTTGGTCGCAACCTTTTCTTCAGATATCTTTTCAGATTTTCTCTTCTTAGGACCTTTCTGAGACCCAGTAACCTTTTTCATCAGATTTGTATACTCATACTTGTAGAGTAAGTTACTGTTGGCTATTTCAGCCGTCTCTCTGAGCTCAATGCCAAGCTTTTCCAAAGAAGTAGCATATCTTGAGACCATATCCTCATGGCCTTTGGCTCAGCTAGTCCTTTAACAATCTTAGGCTCGAAGCCTTGAATCTTCTTCACAAATTTCATGAAGGCGTACTTTCCCAGTTAAAAGGGTTTTCCAGCCTTTTGTCTTGTTGATTCAGCAAGAACATCATGATCCATCGTTCTTGGCTTATCTGGTCAGCACCTCCTTGTAGACCATCAAAGCATCTGTGAAGAATGCAAGCGTACATCGGTGAACCAACAGATGTCCGTTGGGATGTCGACAAGTTTGAACTCGTGGGTGTATCGATTTCTCAAGATCACACACATCAGTAAAGTTCTTTAACACCTTCAAGGAGTTCCTCATCCTTGGTGTTTATTTCAAAATCCTTTCCAAGATTTTGAACCTCAAACAACTTTCTGAAAGTTGTTAAGTCCGAAGGATTTCTTTCCTTGGGTCGAGGTTTTGATAGACACTATTTCGGTGCCTTGATACACAGGAAATAATCCTGGAGTTGTTGTAAAATTCCAACACATCAAGTGATGAAATTCCACTAGGGCGAGCAGATACAAAGCCCTTGATTTGTGCCTTTTCAAGCATGTGAAGAATTAGCTTTCTGTCGGCTTGGTTCTCTATTCCAGCCGTGAGGTATTCCTCAACCATGGCACCACCCCAAATCATTCTGTGACTTGAAGTCCAATGGTCAGGATTGAAAGCTCCTACCAGTCGATTGTTAACAATAACCAACTCTGGTGCTTGCTTTTCAGCAGTACCAGTGGAGGATTGGGATTTCTGTGTAGAAGTGTTCTTGGAGGCCATCTCTTTATATAGTAAGGATTTGAAGCTTGTGTTTGAAAGAGATTCGATTGAGTGATTCTTTTCAGAAAAACTTAATCAAGATTTGCAGAGATTTTAGAGAAGTTGCAGAGGATTAGGAGAAAGTTTTTGCTGTTTTGATGCAAGTTGAAATTTCGGATTAGGCAAAAGTGATTTCATTTGCCAAAATCCTATATATATAGCAAGTGAATCTCAATGCACAAATACATACAAATTGATTTTGTGTATACGTATTCGTGATTTGCAAGCGGCATGATCAAAAGTAGTTTGACATTAAATGCTTAGTGGGCCATGTCGAATTTCAACAGTCCACTATTCTTGTGAATTAATTTACGCGTTCAGATCAAGCGCTTGAATTCATCAAGGGTCACCATTGCTTCTCCAGCAATGATCACAATCAACAAATGTAATTGTGCCCATTTAATGAATTTTGGCTATTAGCTATGTGAATCACAATTCTGTTTGAGCAAGGACAACTTTGCATCGAATCATCTTATACTTAGGATTTTTCCAAGTTTTTCATCAAGATAGAAATAATGCGAGTTTCAAGAGAGTAGTTGACTGCAGATAGTTATACTATTCTCTATAGTGTTCCCCGTTTATAGAATGATTCAGATATCTGAGTTCCCGTCTCAGAGATCTTAAGCTATCTTTTTGCTCTTTAGCCTTTTGACTTACGGGTTCGTTCGGATACCTCTTCTCTCTTTTCTGGATACCCGTTCCAGATACCTCTTCTCTAGATGCCCGTTCCAGATACCTCTTCTCTCTTTTCTGGATACCCGTTCCAGATACCTCTCCTTTCTTTTCTGGATACCCGTTCCAGATACCTCTTCTCTGGATGCCCGTTCCAGATACCTCTTTTCTGGATGCCGTTCGGATACGAACTTTTTGGTTCATTGGTAGTTCCATTAGTCCAAGACTATGTGTTAAGGCTAAGAATCTACTTTCTTGTAGTGGCTTAGTGAAGATATCTGCAAGTTGGTCTTCAGTGCCAATCTTGAGTATCTCTATATTGCCTTTTTCAACATGGTCTCTGATGAAGTGATGTCTAACATCAATGTGCTTTGTTCTGGCATGAAATTTAGGATTCTGTGTAATCGCAATAGCACTTGTGTTGTCACAGAAAATGGGAGTTTTCTTTTCATTGAGTCCATAGTCTTTAAGTTGTTGTTGTATCCACAGAATTTGTGTTGCACAACAACCAGCAGCAATATATTCAGCCTCTGTGGTAGAAGTTGCAATTGAGTTTTGCTTCTTGCTAATCCATGAGATAAGTCTAGTGCCCAGAAACTGACAAGTTCCTGAGGTGCTTTTCCTATCAAGCAATGATCCAGCATAATCAGCATCTGAGTACCCAGCTAAACTCAATCCACTTTCTTTAGGATACCACAATCCTACATCTACTGTACCCTTCACATACCTTAGTATTTTCATAGCAATGCGCTTTTGACATCCATCTGATAAACTTTGAAATTTTTATGAGCTGCAAAGGCTAGAAAGAGTCTTATTGCATCCAATCTGGCAACTGGTGCATATGACTCATCAAAATCTAAGCCTTCAGTCTGAGTGAATCCCTTGGCAACCAATCTTGCTTTGTTTCTGGTTATTTCACCAGTTTCATTCATTTTATTTCTGAAAACCCACTTAGTTCCAATCACAGATATTCCTTCTATAAATGGAACTAGTTTCCAGACTCTGTTTCTCTCAAATTGATCCAACTCTTCTTGCATTGCAGAGATCCAGTCTTGGTCTTCTAATGCTTCTTCTATACTTTTAGGTTCAATATTCGAGATGAAACATCCAAAGAGAGAATCAGCATTTTCAGCTATTGCTCTCCTAGTCCTAACACCCTGATTAATTGGTCCAATTATATCCTTTGTAGGATGATCTTTGATTTATTTCATCAAAGGTTTAGTGCTAGTAGGATCAATAACCAGGTGATCTGAATGTGAATCACTAAGATTTTGATTTGATACTTTTTCAGTATCTAAGATATCTGACATATGAGAAATGTCATGGATATTTGACACTTTTTCAGTGTTAGAGATATCTGAGACATGCATTTCAGCATTCTTATTTTCAGATACCTCTCCATGATGAAGGTTCTCAGTAACCCGTTCCATTTCTGGAAAACTCATAGGAAATTCCTCATCATGTTTGTGAGTCATCTTGTTGTTACTAGGCTTTTCAAGCTTTTCTACGTCAGAGTCATCCTCACTTTCCATAATGATGTTTTTCCTTTCTGAGGATTCTTCTTTACTATCCCTCAGTAATAGTTCTTTGAACTTTTCTGAAAGTTCATCAGTAGGAGGTGTTTTCTTACTTCCTTCATAGAATACAACATGAACTGATTCTTCAATTTTCTTTGTTCTTTTGTTGTAAACTCTGTAAGCTTTGCTGTTTGTGGAATAGCCAAGAAAAACACCTTCATCTCGCTTTTAAAATGTCTCAGAAAAACTTTCCCATTGTTTAGAACAAAACATCTACAACCAAATACTCTCAGATGTTTGATATTAGGAGGTCTTCCAACCATAATTTCATAGGGGGTCCTGTGGTGTTTGTTTATCAAGCATCTGTTCTGAGTGTAGCAGGCTGTGTTTACAGCTTCAACCCAATATATTTCACTTATCTCAGTGTCAGCTAGCATTGTCCTTGCAGCTTCTTTAAGGGTTCTGTTTTTCCTTTCTGCAACACCATTTTGTTGAGGTGTTCTTACAGAGGAAAGTTGGTGTTGTATACCTTTGCAGGTACAAAACTCCTTTATGTACTGATTGACAAACTCAGTACCATAATCTGTTCTGATTGCATATACCTTTTCATTTTTCATGATTTCAAGCTTTTTCAGCAAGTTTGGTATCTCCACCCTGGCATCAGATTTGTGTTTCAGAAAGACAACCCAAGTGAATCTTGAGAAGTCATCTACAACAACCAGACCATATTTCTTTCCTGCATAACTAGTTACAGATGATTCAAAAAGATCCATATGTAAAAGTTGCAGTGGTCTAACACTAGAGTGTCTGATTTTGGACTTGAAAGAGATCTTAGATTGTTTCCCCATCTGACAGGCAGAACAGATACCATCCTTTCTGAAAGATGTTTTGGGAAGACCAACCACTAACTCTTTCTTGGCAAGTCTATTCAGAGTTTTGAAATTCAAGTGACTCATTCTTTTGTGCCATAACCAGTTCTCTTCTGTGTGACCAGATTGACTCACCATGAGACATTCTTCAGTTGTGGCAGATGCCCAGTCGGCAACATAAAGACTGCCTTTCCGCCGACCAACTAAGACTGTCTGCTTTGACTCATTGTCAATTAGTTTGCAGTATTTAGCTTTGAATTTTATAGTAAAACCCTTGTCTGCAAACTGGCTCATGCTAAATAGATTGTATTTCAAATCCTTAACATGTAATACGTCAGTGATTGTTAAAGTTCCCAATTTGACGTTGCCAAATCACAGAGGATTTAATTCTCCTCCAACCGTCGATATCGGTCACGTGTTGCAAGCTTTGTAGTCAACCAGATTTGCTTTGTCTCCTGTCATGTGCTTTCCGCATCCACTATCAAATAGCCATTGTGCTTTAGTCCAGGAAGCATTCTGCACACAACAGGAAACAGGAGATTAGGTTCTCATATCTTTGATGGAACCGTCAGAATCAAAAGTTCTTCCAGTAGGAATCCATTTTTGAATGAATTTCTTCGAAATATGCTTTTGTCTGACAGGAACGTAAGGAGGAATTCTTTTTGAATGAAAGTTATCATTAGTAAGAATTATTTTCTTCCTTGGTGTGTTCCTAGGTGCTCCATATGATGCTTTGGATACATCGGGTTTACGAGTTTGGTTTTCAGCAAACTTAGCCTTCCTTGCCAGATTTCTTCTAGCCCTGGCATTCAGATTTTCAGTGGCTTGATTTAACTTCCACTTCTGATAATTGCTTTGAGCAATTCTAGCCTTCAGCCATCGTTCTTGCTCCTGCTTGTACTCATGAGCAAGTTGTTTTCCGATGCCTTTGTAGCCAATACCGTTTCGAGCACTTGAAGCTATCTGAGATCTTTTCTTAGCAGCTTTGCTAGTCTCTGGTTGATCCAATTTCTTTCCAGAAAAAGTGACATGGGAGAATTTGCCAGCTCCTGCAATTCTACCTTTTTGAGAGACATAACCTTTGGGTGTTTACACTTTTCATGTTGTGTTTCTTTTCGAGACGCATCTACCAGCTTTTGTTTTTGACTTGTTTTTCCCACAAAGGTTTAGTCGCAACTGCCTTTCCTTTGTCACCAATCTTTGTCTTTTCACCGATACTATAGATTGCATGGGAACCGTCTTGCTGAGTACTTACAAATGTTCTCTTCTCCTTACTCTTATTCAGAGTAATAGAGCAATCTGTCTGAGTATTCAACCCAAGTCCTTTCTTTTCTGAAGGATCTCTTAAGTAAGATTGTACTTCAGTAAGAGTGTCACCAGCTTTGGCATAAGATTGAAAAGATAGTTCTTTCTTCTTGAGTTCCTTGTTTTCAGAAAGAAGATTTTCATAATTCTTTCGTAACTCAGCCATTGCTTCTTCATGTGACTTTTCAGTCTCAGATATCTGAGCTTTGAGAAATGCATTTTCAGCATCCTTTCTCTCAGATTCTTTAACTAATTGAGAATTTTCCTTTTCAAGAGAATTCTTTTCTTCTTCAAGGTTTTCGGCTCTAGCTCGGATCATTAGAAATTCTCTTTCATAGATGTCAAGTTCTTTCCTGAGATTTTCTAGATTTTTTATTTCCTCTTCATCACTTTCATAAGTGTAGCAAGAAGTATGTGTTACCTCATCAGCCATAAGACAGTTTTCTATGTTGGAGATGTCTGGTCCGTCAATTTCAGCAACTCCACACATTTCATTCTTCTTGAGGCCGAAGTCGATTATATCATGAGTAACTCCACATAGTTCTGGTGATGGTAGGGTTGAATCATCTGAATTGTCATCTTCAGAATCTGTTTCAACGTCTAGAGCATCCAGTTGAATTTGGATTTTCTTTCTTTCTTCAGTTAACAAAGCTTTCTGGCTTCTTCTGAAGATTCTTCTATCTTTCTTGTCGCCTGTCCTTAGTTTGTTGAGGGCAGGACAATCCTTCTTGAAGTGGCCAGGTTTCTGACAATAGAAACAGATATCGTTTCCAATTTCTGCTTCCTCAGTACATGATGCTTTAAAATGGGCTTGTTCAGCGAGCTCTGCATATTTTGTACTGGTGATAGTTTGAGCCTAGATGCTTTTTCAGCTTCTCTTTGGCTTTTCTTCTCTCAATTTCTCGACTGACAAATTTACTCATTTGCTTTGCAGCAAGAGCATCCTCAGTCTCCTCCTTGCTTTTCTTCTTTTCAGAAGTTCCTTGATTAACTAGAGCAACATTCTGCAACTTTTCAGTTGTTTGTTCTCTCTGAGTTGTCTCATAGTCAACAGTAGCAAGATGAGAGAAAAGTTCCACTGGAGTGATATTTGGATACCTTGGTTGAAATAAAAGAATTTAGTATGCTCCCAGTTGTGGTTAAGACTTCTGACAATAGTCTTAATCTTCTCTGACTGAGAGTATCTATTGCTTTCCCCAAGTGCTGCCATATCACTCATAAGAGTGGTAAATCTGAAATCAAGTTCTTCCAGAGTTTCAGTGGGACCTTGTTTGAAATTTTGAAATTTCAACTTTAGAACTTCGAACTTGTTTTCCTTGGTTTCTCGGTTAAACGCAGATTTCTTCAATCGGTTGCAGCAACTTTCGCCGTTTAGCACCCCGATTTACCTTGTATGTGCTCTGGTGTCGATCGATGATGATGTTCTGAGCTTGACCATCCAGACGATTCCTCTTGGCATCTTCCGATGTCCAGAGTTCTCTGGGCTTTGGTTCGTAAATAACGTGACCAGTAGATCTTCCACTAGTTGACGCATCTGTTTGTGAAGAACCTTCGCTTTGATCTCTGTCTCTTCCACTTGAAACCTCCATGACTTGCTTAAGTTGTTGAATGATTATTGGTCCATTCTTTATTACTTCGATCATCTCGTCACTTATGGCTTCAAGGTGGAGCATCATGTTATTTTCCATTTCGTAGTTCTGGTTTGAAACGGTGCATCACTCAGAGACATACCTGCACACTTAACACACAAATTAAATAGTCCTAAAAAAAAATGGACAAAGTTCCTTCACCTATCTGAGGATCTAGGTTCAGTGCAGAAGGCTGGTGAACCTCCTGCTCTGATACCACTTGTTGGTACAGATAACGGCAAAGTAAAAGACTAGAGGGGGGTGAATAGTCTTTTAAAACTTTTGTCGATAACAAATGTTTCTCAGATATCTGAATGGATATCTGATACTTAGAATCAGAGTGCGGAAGACTTAATAGAGATAAGTGTAGAAACAGTTAATAAGTGTGTG
This sequence comes from Plantago major, assembly GCA_026545765.1. Lineage (NCBI taxonomy): Eukaryota > Viridiplantae > Streptophyta > Magnoliopsida > Lamiales > Plantaginaceae > Plantago > Plantago major. Next base: position 61,128,492 of record CM048844.1, on the reverse strand, counting down.
TGTGTTCTTTGAAGTATAAATCTGAAATGTAAATGACATGCAAAAGTATAGTGGTATCTGGAGGTGGCGTAATCCTCCAACTAATCCACTTGGTCTATCGAGACCTAGAATTCACTAGAACAGAAAATTGAGATAACCTTACAAAAATCCTATTCTAAGATTCTGAACAATTGGTTCCCAACCAAATGTTCCCCCTGAGTTGTTCCCTAGCTTCTTCAGCCAAGTACTTCCTATACTCAGAAACCTTTGAGTTGTTCCCTAGCTTCCCAAGCTAAGTACTTCCTATACTCAAAAACTTTGGAGTTATTCCTTAGTTTCCCAAATCAAGTACTTCCTATACTCCGGTAACCTTGGAGTTATTCCCAGATTTTTCAAACTAAGTACTTCCTGTACTCCACGCCGGTTTTGGTGTTGGTTTCGGTTTGAGTTGTCAGATGAGCGTCTTAATAACTTTTCAGTTATTCAGATAGCTCTGTGAACTAAGTTACTTAATACAGTTTACAGCGTATGGTATCTAGTTCGATTTTACTGACCCAAGTCTTATGATATCTGTTCAAGAGAATGAATCTCAGATAGTTGATCTTTTGATTCAACTCCTTCATAGATAGCTTTGCTTGTTTAGGATCAGGACACTTAGAACTTCAGTGTTTACTCCAGATCACAAGCTTTAGTCGCAACAGAAAGCTTTGATAATAAGTAAGTTGCTTTGAGAGAGTAGGATGTTCAGAGTTCTATGTTTCAGCGTATGCAATGTGTGTATTCTCTCAAGCTGTCTAAGTGTTGATATTTATAGATGGATTTGAGTGCGGTTTGAATAGTATCCGTTAGGCTCAAATTCAAACTATCGATATCTGTGTGTATAGTACTGTAGCAGGTTTTGTCTTCTTCTCAGAAGTTGCCGTTGCTTTTACTCAGACATCTCTGTTCCTGCATTAAATGCTTTGTACTATACTTTTTGTCCTGTAGTGTCAACGGAACTATGCTTTGTATCAGAGACTAGACTTGTTCTCTGATTCTTTGCACGTCCTTATCTTCATTCTTCAGATACCACTTGTATTGATTGAAACAACTTTGTTTGCAATATATGTTCCTTTTCAGAAACGTGTTTAACGCTCAAGGTATCTGAGAATAGATATCTGTGGATACTTTCCTTGTCTTCAGATATGTATCTCATTTCTCAGATATCTCTTGTGACACAGTTTGTTTGAAACTGTTCGTGTCTACAAGATATCTGGCTAAGATATCTGAACAACAGATTCAGTAATCTTTTGCAGTTTTCTTCAAGTCTTCAATTCTTGTTGAGCTTTCTGCTTGGATGTCTTCTTCTTGGTCTTCTCTTCATAAAATAAAAATTACATTTTGAGACCTATCATCCTATACAAGATTAGCTAGACTATCATACTTAGTGGGTTTCCTCTTTTACAATGTTCAAGTGAACCAAGAGTACTAATCACCTTTCTGAGACTAAGATAAGTCATCATGTTGCTGAACAAAATCTAAACAGATATTCTAACAAAATATCTAACAGAAACAATCCACTACTTAATCATTTCTTATGATTTTTCAAATCAGATAATTAAGTGCAGAAAGTAAACATCAACCAAATCACAAGGTGTGATCTTTGCTGGCAAGTTATCTTTTATAGAAAAAGATATATGAGAGTAAGTTCATCAGATATGTTACGAAGAAAGTTTACAGATAACTTTAGTACATAATAATATTCAGCTCAGTCAGCAAGATACAAAAATACCTAGTAAATTAGGACAATAGGATTAGCCAAGCTCCAAGTAGACATCCTAATAAACTAGTCTTCAACACTTCAAGTCTTCAAAAGCAGTTCCATGGATCAATATGCAAATTTCCTATCACCAAACCTTTTGATATCATCAGAGTAGTCATAGAGAAGTGTTCTGACAATCATCTCTGTGTCTCTGGCAAATCCAAAGACTTCCTTGACCCACAGATACTTTCCCCATTTCCAGGCATGCTCGATTCTGATATCTGATAGTTTGAAGTATTCATAAATGATCTTCAGATATCTGATGTCACCCTTGTATTGATCTTTAGTCAAGTAGAAGGACTCATAGGGTTCCACAGCAAGTCTTGCTCTTGTGCCTGTTCCAGTGATGTTGGGAATTCTGTGCACATCATCTGGCTTACCATAAGGACAATCATCAGAGAGGTCCTTTTTCATGGCTTCTATTCTCTTAATTACTTCAAAATCCAACCACGCTTTGATGTGGTTGGTGTTAATCAAGATTGGCTTGTCTTTTCTCCATGCCATGAGCTGTTTATGGATTGGTTCTGGAAATTTTGAATTTACCAGTAGTTTCTTAAGTTCCAGAATCCAGTAGCCATTCTTCTGATTAATGCACCTGTAGACAGAGGAGTCACTGTTGGTCTTCACATACTCAATCTTGGCTTCTTCAGGCCTGAGTGGTAGTTGAAGTTGTCTTTGTTCAGCTCTCAGTATGTTCCTCCTTTGTCTTGAATTCTCCTTTGGGGTAATGCTTGAAGAACCACCCTAGATACACTTGGTATTTCCAGAGGGTGTTTTAGCTGCCAAAGGCTTTGCAGCTATGGGCTCAGTAAGGCTATCAATTTTCCTTTTTCTATGAAGAGGAGCTTCATCTTCATTAGTCTCTTCATCAGTCTCTTCATCATCATCAATATTAATTCTTGTGAGACTTTTGCAGCCTTCTTCATTGCCCAGGGATTTGATTTGGCCTTCTTCTTCGGGAATATCCCCATTCATAGGTCTAGTTGATTTAATTAGTGGATTTGTACCTTTTTGGTAAGTATTTGTTTCTAGAATCGATATGGAAATTGATTTTATATATTATGTTTGAAGTAGAATTCTCAATTTTCTACAATGTCGAAATGATAATTTCGGAAACCCAAGGACTCAATAAGATTCATCAATCCCTCTTACTTGTCTTCTCCTTGGAGCCTTGGTACTCCTTAGAGGTTTTTGTGCTCTGGCCCTTGTTGTCATTCCTCTTTCAGGAAGTTGAGTGGCGGCCACTATCTGTAGAGCAGTCTGACTGGAGGAGGGCTCATTTATTCTGAGAGGTGGTTGTTCAGATTTTCTTTTATTTCCTCTTCCTCTCTGAGCATCTTGATATTCTTCCCCCTTAGTCATTGTTGACTGACTAAGAATCACAAATGATTCTGAAAAAGAGTTAAAGTTGCCTTGCAAATAGTTGTAAGCAGCAACCAACTATTCCAGAGTGGCCTTGAGCTCCTGGTTTTGTTTGATAAGACCAGTATCCTTATCAGTGAGCTCTGCCAGTTGGCCTTGAATAGCATCTGCTTTTCCAGCAGCATAGCTAGCCTCTTCAAAGGCTTTTGCAGGCAAGTTTTGGTCATCATCCCTAACCATGCCTAGATCTTTCTGAGCAACGACCAGACTGGTTGTTCTCTGAGTGATGAGCTCAGTGAATGACTTCATTTCTGCAGGGACTGATGCAATGGCGGCTTTATCTTGAGAAGATAACTCCTTTTTCAATTTATTCAGTACTTGATATCTGTTCAAGTATTCATTGGAGTTGATATTTGGCAGCTTCCTGAATATTTCAGGAGCAATCAGCTTCCTTTTCAAATGAGAAACCGCTAAGTGTTCATTGCGGTGTTCTGCCAATGCCTTGTCTTCTTCATCATCTGAGTCATCAGCCCAATGATCTTCAGCCTCTTGGACATTTTCATCAATGTTTTCTAGTCCAGCAACCATCTCAGAGATGGGCTTCTTTCCTTTCAGTGAGGAGGATGGTACATCTTTTGTAAATGCAGCCTTAGCATCATGCTTGTCACTAGATACTTGCTCAGTATCTAATTCCTCAGCAATTGCCTGAACAGCAAGCTGGAGTTCTTTCATTTCAGCATAAGCTTCCATTTCCTTGATTGTTTGATCTTCAATCTTTTGGAGCTTTGCTCTGGATTCAGCTATCTTTTCTTCCAGTTGAAGATGTAGCTGTTGTTCTTCCTCCAACAGTTGTTTGAGTTGAGCAACTCTGGCTTGTGCATCTGATAATTTCTGAGTTGTTTCCTCAGAGTGCTCAACTACTTGTTCAGTAGTATCTTTGTGTTGGGGAGTTGGATGATTAGATTTCTGAGGAGATGGAGGAGGGGATTGTTGTGATGTCCTCTCAGTGTGCTTTTCAGCAGCTGAGGCAATGTGTCCTTGTGAAATCCCTCCCGTCCCTGGTGCAGGGGCATCATCATCATCCTTCTTATCTTCATCCTTGTGATGGTCAGAAGGAGGATCTTCATAATTGTTTTCATCAGTTTCCTTCTCTTCCTCATCTTCAGAGACCAGGTTGATCACTTCTGGAATAGTGACCGTTTGCCCATTAACTTCCTCTTGTTCAGAGGGTATATACTGTAGAGTTTGGGGCAAAGTAGGCTTGAATGCCATCTACAGTCTGGTCTGACCATCAGCTTGATTGAAAGCTTGGATCAGCTTTCTGGCCACTTCCTTGACAAACTCCTTATCCATCAATGTTCCGAAAGTATATTGTTCAGTGGGGAACATTGCATGGACGTAGTTTTCCAAATCAAGGGCTCGTGCTCTCCTTGTGTGGTGATCAGTCACCTTTAAGATCTCAGAAAGATCGGAGCATCGGAGCTTTTGCCATTTCTTAAAGCATTTCAGATGCTTTGGCAAAGTGTGTTCCTTGAAGAAAGGAAGCAGGTCCTTTTTCTCATCATCAGGGACCTTAGTGGCACTTGTTTGAGCCTGAATGAGTAAATCAGGCTCAGAGACTTGTACTACTGAGGCAGGGGGTGCCTCAGATATCTTGTTGTGAGGTGGAGACTTGGAAGTCTGGTCCTCATCAACCTTTCTTTCTGCTTGATCTTCCTCAACAGGAGGCTCAGAATCATTTTTCGCAGAAACTTTCTCAGTTTCAGGTGTTCTTTCTGGTGATGTTGCCTTGGGTGCTTCATCAATTTCCATGGGTGCAGGGGATGTCGCAACTCTTTCCCCTTGCACTTCTACTTCTGAATGAGCCTTCTCACTAGAAGGCTCAATAATATTTTCTTCAGAAACCTTGACGGTCTCTGGGTCCTTTTCTGGCATTTCTGCCTTATCTTCTTCTTTCTCAGTTGGAGCCTGTGGCACAGGCTCAGATTCCCCAAGAGGTGAGGTTGTGGTGGCCTCTTTCTCAGTCTCTGAGGCAAGCTTTCCAGCTTCCTCTTGTTCTTGTGTTTCTAAATCAGCCTGAGCAGTGTCAGGCTGATTGGTCTCTGGAACTTGTGATCCTTCAATGTTTTGGTCTTGTTGTTCCATTTCAGCTTCTTTGTTTGATGTTTCAGGTACTTTAGACCTTTCCTGAGTATGCAACTTAGTTGCCTACCCTGGTTGATCATTCTGAGTAGATGTCTCAGTTTTATCCCTCTCATTGAGTTGGGGAACCTGCTCTTTTGCAGGATTTTCTTCAGCAATGAAAGATGCTGGTATCTGCAGCTCAAGTACCATTTCAGCAGTATCCTTATCTGGCTGTTGTGGTTGTTGTGCTTGAGACAGACTGTTGAGTGTTGAGGCAATGGCAGTATCCTCCAACACTAAGCTATCACTCATCAGAGCATCTTTAATATCTTCAAGTCTTTCTTGCTCTGATGGTGTAATTTGTCCAGTGACCTTGGACACAGTTGCTTCTTCAGCAACCTTTGAAACAGGTGCTTGTTCAGCAACCTGTAGTGTAGTTTCTTCTTCAGATACCTCTACACCAGTTACTTTTTCAGTAACCTTCCCTTTTTGATTTTTCTAGGACTAGAGAGATGACTAATTCATCATCTTCATCGTCAGAGCTCCCATCAGCATTAGGAACTGATTGGTCCATAATCCCTGCGGTTTCTATAGATAGGGCTTGGTATCTATCACTACTTTCTTTAGCATCATTTATGAGTTCATCAGCAAGGCTTTCGGCACTAGTCTCAACATTTCTGAAAGCACTTTCTCGTGCTGAGTCTACTTGTCCAGTAGCCGATACCTCTTTTGCAGCATTGATGAGTTCATCTGCATTTATGAGTTCATTGGCAGTGGCGGAAGGTATCTGGGAATTGACAACCTCAATGGGTGTGCCTTCTAATTTGCCAGCAGACTTCTTTCGTGAAGTTCTGGGCTTCTTGGTCGCAACCTTTCCCTCAGATACCTCTTCAGTCTTCCGCTTCTTGGAACCTTTCTGAGATCCAGTAACCTTTTTCATCATTTTGTATACTCATATTGGTAGAGTAGGTTACTGTTGGCTATGTCAGCCTTCTCTCTGAGCTCAATGCCAAGCTTTTCCAGCAAGTAGCATATCTTTAGACCATAGCTTACTGTGGTCTTTGGCTCAGCAAGTCCCTTCGCGATTTTAGGCTCAAAGCCTTGAATTTTCTTCACAAACTTCATAAAGGCGTACTTTCCCCAATTGAAAGGGTTTTCCAGCCTTATATCTTGTTGTTGCAACAAGAGCATCATCATCCAGCGTTCTTGGCTTATCTGGCCAGCACCTCCTTGTAGACCATCAAAACATCTGTGAAGAATGCATGCCAACACATCCCAGTGAACCAGCAGATGTCTGGTTCTGATGTCAGCAAGCTTGAAATCAGTGGGTGTATCTGGTTTTTCAAGATCACACACATCACTGTACAGTTGTTTTACACCTTCAAGGAGATCATCATCCTTGGTGTCTATTTCAAAATCCTTTCCAAGATTTTGAAGATCAAACAACTTACATTTAAGTCCAAAAGGAATTCCTTTCCTTGGACCTTAGTTTTTATAGACACTGTTGCAGTGCCTTCAGAAACACAGGATATAATCCTGGAGTTATTGTAGAATTGTAACACATCTAGTGAAGAAATTCTACGGGAAGAGCTGATAGAAAACCTTTGATTTTTGCCTTTTCAAGCATGTCAAGTATCAGCTTTCTATCAGCTTGATTTTCAACAGCAGTTGTGAGGTATTCCTCAATCATGGCACCACCCCAAATCATTCTGTGATTTGAAGTCCAATGATCGGGATTGAAGTCTCCTACCAATCGATTGTTTACAACTACCAATTCTGGTGCTTGCTTTTCAGCAGTACCAGTGGTAGTATTTTGGGATTTCTGGGTAGAAGCACGTTTTGGAGCCATCTCTTTATATAGCGTGAGTTTTTCGAAGGTCTGAAAGAGATTAAGGTGAAAGATTAGTGATTCTTTGCAGAAAAACTAATTTGGGAGCAGAGATTTGCAGAAAAATAGAAGAGAGAAATGTGCTATTCTTGTGCAAGTCTGAATGTTGGATTAGGCGAAAGTGAATTCTTTTGCCAAAATCATATATATATATATATATAGCAATGTAATCTCAACAGTCACATACATACAAATTAATTTTGTGTGTAGTTATCTGTGTATTGCAGACAGGCGTGGATAAAAGCTTGTTCGGCATTAAATGCATAGTGGGCCCTGTCGAAATTTCAACAGTCCACTATTTACTGAGAGTTAATCTCTGCCGTAAAGATCAATCGCCCATTTCATCAAGGGTCACCATTGCTTCTTCAGCAATGATCACAATCAGCAAACGTAATTGTGCCCATTTAATGAATTTTGGCTATTAGCTATCCGAATCACGTTTCTTTGTAAATGAGAACACTGTTATATCTGATTCTATCTTATACTTGTTGTCTTTTCAAAGTTTTTCACAAAGATAGAAATAATTCAAACTTCAAGATAGTAGTTAACTGTAGACAGTTGTACTATTTTCTTTTGTGTTCCCCCTCACTGAGTGATCTAGATATCAGAGTACCCGTCTCAGAGATCTTCAAATAGCCATTTTACCCGTTCCAGATTCCTCTTTTCTGGATACCTGTTCCAGATTTCTCTTTTCTGGATACCCGTTCCAGATCCCTTTTCTCTCTCCTTTGATATCTTCTTCAGATATCTGAACTTTTTCAGTTCTTGGGTAGCTCCATTAGTCAAGACTATGTCTTAAGGCCAAGAATCTACTTTCTTGTAGTGGCTTAGTGAAGATATCTGCAAGTTGATCTTCAGTGCCAATCTTGAGTATCTCTATATTGCCTTTTTAAACATGGTCTCTGATGAAGTGGTGTCTAACATCAATGTGCTTTGCTATAGCATGAAACTTAGAATTCTGAGTTATGGCACTAGCACTTGTGTTGTCACAGAAAATGGGAGTTTTCTCTTCATTGAGTCCATAGTCTCTGAGTTGTTGTTGTATCCACAATATCTGTGAAGCGCAGCGATATATTCAGCCTCTGTGGTAGATGTGGCAATTGAATTTTGTTTCTTGCTGAACCATGATATCAATCTAGTACCAAGAAATTGACATGTTCCTGAGGTGCTTTTTCTATCAAGCAGTGATCCAGCATAGTCGGCATCTGAATAGCCAACCAAACTCAATCCAGTATCTTTTGGATACCACAATCCAACTTCTACAGTACCTTTTACATACCTCAATATTTTCATAGCAATGTTGTAGTGTAATTTCGTTGGATTTGTCTGAAATCTAGCACACACTCCAACTGCATATTGAATATCAGGTCTACTTGCAGTGAGGTATAGTAGAGAACCAATCAATTTCCTATACTTGTGTTCTTCAACACTCTTGTCAGATTCAGTATCGGTTATTTTGATTCCAATGCTCATTGGTATCTTACCATTCTTTTCAGAAGGCTTTAGATTAAACTTGTTGAGCATGTCCTTTGCATACTTTGTTTGACTAATGAATATTCCATCATTGAGTTGCTTGACTTGCAGCCCTAGGAAGTAATTCAATTCTCCCATCATGCTCATCTCAAATTTACATTTCATGAGTTCAGCAAAGTCTTCAAAAAGTTGCTTGTCTTTAGATCCAAATATAATGTCATCAACATATACTTGAACTAAAAGTAGTTTCCCATCATGGTTCAATGTGAAGAGTGTTTTATCAACATCTCCTTTCTTGAAACCACTTTCTAGTAGGTATTTGGCCAACGTATCATACCATGCTCTTGGAGCTTGTTTCAGCCCATACAGAGCTTTCTGAAGCTTATAGACCATCCTACTTTCTGAGGAAACTTCAAAACCTGGTGGTTGCTCAACATAGACTTCCTAAGCAAATTCACCATTTAGGAATGCACTCTTGACATCTATTTGATAAACTGTAAAGTCATTATGATCTACAAAGGCTAGAAAGAGTCTTATTGCATCCAATCTTGCAACTGGTGCATAAGATTTATCAAAATCTAGTCCTTCAGTCTGGGTGAATCCCTTGGCAACAAACCTAGCTTTGTTTCTGGTTATTTCACCAGACTCATTCATTTTGTTTCTGAAAACCCACTTGGTTCCGATTACAGATATTCCGTTAACAAATTGAACCAGTTTCCAGACTTTGTTTCTCTCAAATTGATCCAGCTCTTCTTGCATTGCAGAGATCCAATCTTGATCCTTTAATGCTTCTTCTATAGTCTTTGGTTCAATGTTTCAGATGAAACATCCATAGAGACAATTTGCATTTTCAGCGATTGCTCTTCTAGTTCTAACTCCTTGGTCTATGGGACCAATCACATCCTTTGCAGGATGATTTCTTAATCCATTTCATAATGGGTTTTGAACTAGTAGGATCAATATCATTTTGATTTGAATGTGAATCAATATGATCTTGATGAGATACTTGTGCAGTATCTGTGATATCTGACACATGGGAAATGCCATGGATATCTGATACTTTTTCAGTGTTAGAGATATCTGGAACTTGCATTTCAGCAGTCTCATTTCCAGATACCTTTTCATGATGAAGGTTCTCAGTAACCTGTTCCATTTCTGGAATTCTCATAGGAAATTCTTCATCATGTCTTAGAGTCATCTGGTTGTTACTAAGCATAGGTAGCTTTTCATCGTTAGACTCATCCTCTATTTGAATGATAGAATTGTTTCCTTTTGAGGATCCTTTTTCAGAATCTTTAATCAATAGTTCTTTGAACCTATCTGAGAGATCATCATTCAAGAGTACTTTCTTGTTTCCTTCATAGAATACTACATGAACAGATTCTTCGATCTTTTGCGTTCTTTTGTTGTAGATTCTGTAGGCTTTGCTATTTAGAGAATAGCCAAGAAATACTCCTTCATCTGCCTTTGGTTGAAATGTTCTCAAGTATTCTTTTCCATTGTTAAGAACTAAACATCTGCAACCAAACACCCTTAGATGTTTGATACTAGGGGGTCTACCAATAAAAAGCTCGTAAGGAGTTTTGCCATGGTGTTTGTTAATCAGACATCTATTTTGAGTGTAGCATGCTGTGTTTACAGCTTCAACCCAATAGATTTCACTTATTTCAGTGTCAGCACGCATTGTTCTTGCTTCTTCTTTCAGGGTCCTATTCTTTCTTTCAGCAACACCATTTTGTTGATGTTGTATACCTTTGCAGGTACAAAACTCTTTGATGTACTGGTTCACAAACTCAGTACCATGGTCTGTTCTGATTACAGATACCTTGTCATTTTTCATGACTTCGAGCTTATTCAGCAAGTTAGGTATCTCAACCCTTGCATCAGATTTGTGTTTGAGAAAGACAACCCAAGTGAATCTTGAGTAATCATCAACAACAACCAGACCATACTTCTTTCCTGCATAACTAATTACCTGAGGATTCAAACAAATCCATATGTAACATTTGCAGTGGCCTTTCACTGGAATGTCTAGTTTTAGACTTGAAAGATGTTTTGGATTGTTTTTCCATTTGGCAAGCTGAGCATACACCTTCTTTTCTATATGCCATTTTGGGTAAACCAACCACCAACTCTTTCTTGGCTAGCTTATTCAGAGTTTTGAAATTCAAGTAACTCATTCTTTTATGCCATAGCCAATTTTCTTCAGTGTGGCCAGATTGACTCACCATGAGACATTCTTCGGTTGTGGCGGATGCCCAATCAGCAACATAAAGATTTCCTTTACGCCTTGCATCCAAGATTGTCTGCTTTCAATCATTTTCAATCACTTTACATAGTTTTGACTTGATTTTGACAGTGTAGCCTTTGTCTACTAGTTGACTCATGCTTAGGAGATTATATTTCAATCCCTTTACATGAAGTACTTCAGAGATTGTAAGGGTTCCAAACTTCAAATTGCCAAAACCTATGGTTGGATTTTCATCTCCTCCAGCAAACCTGATAATTGGTCCATCATTGCACTTTTTGTAGTCAATCAGATTTGCTTTGTCTCCTGTCATGTGCTTCCCACATCCACTATCAAAATGCCATTTTGAATTAGTCTTTAGAGTGTTCTGCACAAGACAGGAAACAGAAGATTAGGTTCTCATACCAACAATGGAACCATCTGGACTAAAAAATCTTCCCGTAGGAATCCAATTTTGAATGAATTTCTTAGGAACATTCTTTTGTCTAACAGGAACATAAGGAGGAATTCTAGTTAAATGATTAGTATCATTGTTATTAAGAACTACTTTCTTCCTTGGTGTGTTCCATGGTGCTTTCAGATACCTGTCAGGTTTCTGAGTCTGCTTCTCAGCAAACTTAGCTTTCCTTGCCAGATTTCTTCTAGCCCTGGCATTCAGATTTTCAGTGGCTTGATTCATCTTCCACTTCTGATAATTGTTGTGAGTAATTCTAGCCTTTAACCAACGTTCTTGCTCTTGTTTGTACTCACGAGCAAGTTGTTTCCCGATAGCTTTATAGCCAATACCATTCCGAGCACCTGGTACTATCAGAGATCTCTTCTCAACAACTTTGCTAGTCTCTGGATAATCTATTTTCTTTCCAAAAAACGTGACATAGGAGAATTTGTCAGCTCCTGCAATTTTTCCTTTTTGAGAGACATAGCACTATGGGTGATTACACTTTTCAGTGTTATGTTTCTTTCCAGAGACATGCCCAACAGTTTTCCTTTGGGCTTGTTTTTCCCACAAAGGCTTGGTCGCAACTGCCTTTCCTTTGTCAACAATCTTAGTTTTCTGACCGATACTGTAGATTATTTGGGAATCACCTTGCTGAGCACTGACAAATGTTCGTCCTTCATTACTCTCATTCAGAGTGGTGGAACTGTCTGTGTGTGTGTCCAGCCCAAGTCCTACGTCACGTACTTCAGTAAGAGTGTCACTAGCTTTGGCATAACATTGAAAAGATAGTTCTTTCTTTTTGAGTTCCTTATTTTCAGAAAGAAGATCTTCACATTTCTTTTGAAAATTGGCCATTGCTTCTTTATGTGACTTTTCAGTCTCAGATATCTGAGCCTTGAGAAATGCATTTTCAGCATCCTTTTTCTCAGATATCTTGATTATTTGAGAATTTTCCTTTACAAGAGAATTCTTTTCTTCTTCAAGATTTTCGGCTCTAGCTCGGACCATTACAAATTCTATTTCGTAGAGATCAAGTTCTTTTCTGAGATTTTCCAGATCTTTGATTCCTTCTTCATCACTTTCATAAGTATAACAGGAAGTATGTGTTACCTCATCAGCCATTAGACAAGGTTCAATGTTGGAGATATCTGCAAAGATTTCTTCAACCATTCCACACAATTCTTTCTTCTTTTGACCAAAGTCAATTACTTCATGAGAAACACCGCACATTTCTGGGGAAGGCAGTGTGGAATCATCTGAATCCTCATCCTCAGAATCAGACTCAATATCTAGAGCATCCAGTTGGATTTGAATCTTTTTCCTTTCTTCAGTGAGCATAGCTCTCTGACCTCTTTTGAAGATTCTTCTGTCTTTCTTGTCACCTGTCTTTAGTTTGTTAAAGGCAGGGCAATCCTTCTTGAAATGACCAGGTTTCTGACAATAGAAACAGATATCGTTTTCGATTTCTGCTTCCTCAGTACTTGATGCTTTTTGAGCCGACTTGTTCAGCGAGCTTTGCATATTTTTGTACTGGTGATAGTTTGAGCCTAGATGCTTTTTCAGCTTCTCTTTGGCTTTTATTCTCTCAATTTCTCGACTGACATATTTTTCCATATGCTTTACAGCAAGAGAATCCTCAGCCACCTCCTTGCCTTTCTTCTTTTCAGAAGTTCCTTGAGCAACTAGAGCAACATTCTGCAACTTCTCAGTTGTTTATTCTCTTTGAGTTGTCTCATAGTCAACAGTGGCAAGGTGAGAGAAAAGTTCCACAGGAGTGATATCTAGCATTCCTTGGTTAAAGTAGAAAAACTTTGTGTGTTCCCAGTTATGATTTAGACTTCTCACAATAGTCTTAATCTTTTCTGACTGGGTATATCTATTACTCTCACCAAGTGCAGCCATATCACTCATAAGTGTTGTAAACCGGAAATCTAGTTCTTCAAGAGTCTCCGTGGGACCTTGTTTAAGGTTTTGGAATTTGAGCTTCAAAACTTCGAACTTATTTTCCTTTTTTTTCTCAGTGCCGGCACAGATTTCTTCAATCAGTTGCCAGGCCACTTTCACCGTTTTTTAACCCCATAGTTTACACTGTATGTGCCCTGGAGTAGAACGTAAGATGATATTACGAGCCTGACCATCCAGTCGATCTCTCTTGGCATCATCTGATGTCCAGAACTCTCTGGGCTTTGGTTCGTAAATGACTTGACTGGCAAGTCTCCCACTGGTTGACGAATCTGTTTGTGAAGACCCATCGCTTTGTTCTCTGTCTCTACCATTAGAAACCTCTATGAGTTGATTGAGTTGTTGAATGACTATTGGGCCATTCTTTATTACTTCGATCATTTTGTCACTGATGGCTTCTAGGTGGAGCATCATGTTGTTCTTCCATTTTTCATAATTCTCTGGCTTGAGAATTGGGGCGTCACTTAAAGACATCCAGCAGCAAACACACTAAACAAACAAATCAAGTGTAGGTGAAAAGCAGTTAGTGGGCACTTATCTGAGATCTAGGTTTAGTGCAGAAGGCTTGGGAACCTCCTGCTCTGATACCACTTGTTGGTCCAGATAACGGCAAAGTAAAAGACTAGAGGGGGGGGTGAATAGTCTTTTAAAACTTTTGTCGATAAGCACAGTTTCTCAGATATCTGTGAAGATATCTGATACTTAATTTCAGAGAGCGGAAGACTTTTTTGTGATAAGTGCACGTGCTCATCAAGATAAGTTTAAGTACTTTGCAAGATAAGTAAAGCAAGTAATAGGCTGCAGAAAGTAAATAACACAAGTCTTTTTATAGTGGTATCTGAAGGTGGCGTAATCCTTCAACTAATCCACTTCGGCCATTCTCAGACCTAGAATCCACTAAGACAGATAAATGATGTAACCTTACAAATATCTTTTCTTGATTCCTAAATACACTAGGTTCGCCACCGAGTGTTCCCCCTAAGTTATTCCCCGGCTTTCACAGCCAAGTACTTCCTGTACTCAGAAACCTTTTTGAGCTATTCCTTAGTTTCCCAAACTAAGTACTACCTGTGCTCAATAACCTTGGATTTATTCCTTAGACTCCCAAACTAAGTACTTCCTGTACTCCACGCCGATTAAGGTGTTGGTTAAGGTAAATTGTCAGGTCAGCTTCTTTAATAACTTGTTCAGTTATTCAGATAGCTCTATGAATCAAGTATACTTAATACACTTTGCAATGTATGGTATCTTGTTCTTTACTGACCCAAGTCTATGATAAGTGTTTAAGAGAATGAATCTCAAATATGAAATCTTAGTTCAACTCTTTCACAAATAACAATGCTTGTTAAGGATCAGGACACTTAGAACTTTTGTGCTGCTTAGAATCAAGTGCTTTGGTCGCAACAGAAAGCTTGAAGGTAAGTAGTATGCTTGAGAGAGCTTGTGTGAGTATTCAGTGTTCTTGGTGTAAGTTCTGTGTGTTCTAAGGTGTCTTCTCAAGCAGTCTAAGTTTTGATATTTATAGATGAATTTGAGTGCCGTTTGAATAGTATCCGTTAGGCTTAACTCAGTTTCAAACTATTGATATCTGAGTATAGTACTGTAGCAGGTTTGTCTTCTTTTTCGGAAGCTACCGTTTTTGTTCAGACATTTCTGTCTGCGCATTTAATGCACTGTACTATACTTTGTCCTGTAGTGTCAACGGAACTATGCATTGTATCAGAGATCTTATTCTATCAGAGTTCTCTGAAGCTTTGCATGTTCTTTTCCATAGATTATCACAACTCCAGATACCACTTGTTGAAACAACTTTGTTATAAAATATTTCTTTTCAGAAACATAGTTTATGTCCAAGGCATCTGAGTGTAGATATCTGTGGGCACTTTCCTTGTTTCAGAAACCTTTTAGTTCTCAGATATCTCTTGTAACACTGTTTATTTAAAAACGCTTGTGTCTTCAAGGTATCTGTTCATAGGTATCTGAAAAACCTTTGTCCTCAGCAATCTTGTGCAATCTTCAAGTCTTCAAAATTGTTGAACTTTTCCTGTCGGATGTCTTTCTTCTTGGTCTTATTCATAAAATAAAAATTACATTTCGAGACCTAACATCCTATAAAGATTTGCTAGACTATCATACTTAGTGAGTTTCCTCTTTTACAGTGTTCAAGTGAACCAAGAGTACTAATCACCTTTCTGAGCTAAGATAAGTCATTAGGTTGCTGATCAAAATCTAAACAGATATTCCTAACAAGTACCAAGGCTCCAAGGAGAAGACAAGTAAGGGGGATTGATGAGTCTTCTGGAGAAGAAGAAGAAGAAGGACAAATCAAATCCCTGGGCAATGAAGAAGGCTGCAAACCTCTCACAAGAATTAATCTTGATGATGATGATGAAGAGACTGATGAAGATGAAGCTCCTCTTCACAGAAAAAGAAAAATTGATAGCCTAACTGAGCCCATAGTTGCAAAGCCTTTGGCAGCTAAAACACCCTCTGGAAATACCAAGTCTATCCAGAGTGGTTCTTCAAGCAATCCAAGGGAAAACTCAAGGCAAAGGAGGAATAGATTGAGAGCTGAAAGAAGAAAAGGTCAACTTCCACTCAGGCCAGAAGAAGCCAGAATTGAGTACTCAGAAGTCCTTGTCTCATGTCTCAGAGAGGACTGTGCTTCAGCGGTTTTTCTGCCGATGCAATTAATGCACTTGTACTATTTCTTGTCCTGTAGTCTTCAACGGATACATGAGCCTTTCTGATGGCTTGCATGCTCCATACTCATGATGTCATATGTCCAGAATCATATTTCAAAAGTAAGTAAATATACTTAAGAAAGGATTAATGACATAGTCTTTCTGAGTTAGACTAAACCTTGATGTCTTCATAAATCTTGTGCAATCTTCAGTCTTCTAATCTTCAGAAAAGCTCCATTGCTAGGATTGATCTTCATGGTCTTCTGGAAATAAAAATTACACTGATAGACCTATAATCCTAATACAAGATTTACTAGACTAATCATACTCAGTGATTTCCTCTTTTACAATGTTCAAGTGAACTAAGAGTACTTAATCATCTTTCTGGCTAAGATAAGAACATGTGATGAGTGATCAAAATACTAACAGATATTAATGCACTTGTACTATTTCCAGAAAATCTAATTCACTCTTCAGTACTAACACCTTTCTGAATGGGGGTGTTCAGAGAGTTGTTCATTTGTATGTTCTTGTACTAATGATAGTTTGGGCCAAGATGCTTTTTCAGCTTTTCTTTAGCTTTTCTTCTCTCAATCTCTTGACTCACAAATTTCTTCATGTGTCTTACTGGAAGAGCATTTTCTTCAGATGCATCTTTTGTATCCTTCTTTTCAGAATTACCTTGAGAAACTAGAGCAACACTTTGCAACTTTTCAGCTGTTTGTTCTCTCTGAGTTGTCTCATAGTCTACAGTAGCAAGATGAGAGAAGAGCTCTACTGGAGTAATATTTGGCATTCCTTGGTTGAAATAAAAGAACTTAGTGTGCTCCCAGTTGTGATTGAGACTTCTGACAATAGTCATAATCTTTTCTGGCTGGGAGTATATGTTGCTTTCACCAAGTGCAGCCATATCACTCATAAGGGTGGTAAACCTGAAATCAAGTTCTTCCAGAGTTTCAGTGGGACCTTGTTTGAAGTTTTGGAACTTCAATTTAAGAACTTCGAACTTGTTTTCCTTGGTTTTCGGTTACCTGATTTCTTCAATAAATTGCCAGGCAACTTTCGCCGTTTTAGCACCCCACAGTTTACACTGTATGTGCTCAGGTGTTGATCTGATGATGATATTACGAGCTTGACCATCCAATCTGTGTCCCTTGGCATCTTCAGATGTCCAGAGCTCTCTTGGCTTGTCTTCATACATAATGCTTCCACGAGCAACACGACCACTATCACTAGCAGCCGCATCCTCGCTTCCATCTTCCTTGTTTGAAGTTTTTCTTCCATCAGACACCTCAATAACTTGTTTGAGTTGTCTGATTTTGATAGGCCCTTCATTGATGACATAGATCATCTCATCACTAATGGCCTCCAGATGGAGCATCATGTTGTTCTTCCATTTCTCGTAGTTTTTTTGCTTCAGAACGGGTGCATCACTCAGAGAAAAACCTGCACACTTAACACACAAATTATATAGTCCTCAGAAAGGGACAAAGTTCCTTCACCTATCTGGGGATCTAGGTCTAGTGCAGAAGGCTTGTGAACCTCCTGCTCTGATACCACTTGTCGGTCCAGATAACGGCAAAGTAAAAGACTAGAGGGGGGGTGAATAGTCTTTTAAAACTTTTGTCGATAAACACAATTTCTCAGAAACCTGGGGGTTTCTGATACTTAAATTCAGAGCGCGGGACACTTTAAGATAGGTAAGTGCAGAAACAATAAGTATGTGTGTGTGCTTTGTTGAAATGTAAATACAGAAAGGTAAAAGACACAGCAAGTATAGTGGTATCTGGAGGTGGCGTAATCCTCCAACTAATCCACTTCGGTCTTTCTGAGACCTAGAATTCACTAGAACAGATAATTGAGTTCACCTTACAATAATCCTATTCTAAGATTCTTAAACAAATGGTTCCCAACCAAATGTTCCCTCTGAGTTATTCCCCAGCTCCTAGAGCTAAGTACTTCCTCTACTAAGATAACCTTGGAGTTATTCCTTGATTTCCCAAATCAAGTACTTCCTCTACTCCACGCCTTGATGGTGTTGGTTATAAGGTTTGTCAGAGAGGCTTCTCGTATAACTTTTTAGTTATGTTTTCAGAGAGCCTAATAGAACAAGACTACTTAATACACTTGTTCAGTGTATGGCGATCATTCTTCTTGACCAAGTAATTGATGTCCGTTCTGGAGAATGAGCTTCAGAAAGGGTATCTGATAGTTCAACTCTTTCACGAATAACAATCTCTTGTTAAGGTTCAGGACAACTTAGAACTACTAGTGATTATTCGAGCAACAGAAAGCTTTCAGAAAGGGTAGTAGAGTGCTTGAGAGAATACTTTGCTAAGTTTGCAAGATAGAGCGTTCTAAGGTGTATTTCTCAGCATCTAAGTGTGTGATATATATAGATGAATTTGAGAGTTGTTGGAATGATATCCGTTAGACACAATTTAAATTCAGTCCATACTTATCTTGAAATGAGTACTCAGAAGACCTTGTCTCATGTCTCATAGAGGACTGTGCTTTAGCGGTTTTTCTGCCGATGCAATTAATGCACTTGTACTATTACATGCCCTGTAGTCTTCAACGGATACATGAGCCTTTCTAATGGCTTGCATGCTCCATACTCATGATGTCATATGTCCAGAATCATATTTCAAAAGTAAGTAAATATACTTAAGAAAGGATTAATGACATAGTCTTTCTGAGTTAGACTAAACCTTGATGTCTTCATAAATCTTGTGCAATCTTCAGTCTTCTAATCTTCAGAAAAGCTCCATTGCTAGGATTGATCTTCATGGTCTTCTGGAAATAAAAATTACACTCATAGACCTATAATCCTAATACAAGATTTACTAGACTAATCATACTCAGTGATTTCCTCTTTTACAATGTTCAAGTGAACCAAGAGTACTCAATCACCTTTCTGGATAAGATAAGAACATGTGATGAGTGATCAAAATACTAACAGATATTCCTAACAGGTATTTCAACTCTTGCATCAGATTTTTGTTTGAGGAATACAACCCAAGTGAATCTTGAGTAATCATCAACAACAACTAGACCATACTTCTTTTCTGCATAGCTAGTTACAGAGGATTCAAAAAGATCCATATGTAACATTTGCAGTGGCCTTTCACTGGAATGTCTAGTTTTAGACTTGAAAGATGTTTTGGATTGTTTTTCCATTTGGCAAGCTGAGCATATACCATCTTTTCTATATGTCATTTTGGGTAAACCAACCACCAATTCTTTCTTGGCTAGCTTGTTCAGAGTTTTGAAGTTCAAGTGACTCATTCTTTTATGCCATAGCCAGTTTTCTTCAGTGTGGCCAGATTGACTTTACCATGAGACATTCTTCAGTTGTGGCAGATGCCCAGTCAGCAACATAAAGATTTCCTTTCCGCCTAGCAACCAAGACTGTCTGCTTTGACTCATTGTCAATTAATTTTCATAGTTTTGACTTGATCTTTACAGTGTACCCTTTGTCTACCAATTGACTCATGCTTAGGAGATTATATTTCAATCCCTTTACATGTAGTACTTTAGAGATTGTAAGAGCTCCAAGCTTCAGATTGCCAAAACCTATGGTTGGATTTTCATCTTCTCTAGCAAATCTAATAATTGGTCCTTTATCGCATTTCCTATAGTTAACCAGATTTGCTTTGTCTCCTGTCATGTGCTTCCCACATCCACTATCAAAATGCCACTTCGGGTTCTACCTCAGAGTGTTCTGCACAAAACAGGAAACATGGAGTTAGGCTCTCATTCCAACAATGGAACCTTCTGGACTAAAGAATCTCCCTGTAGGAATCCATTTCTAAATGAACTTCCTTGGGGTATTCTTTTGTCTTGTTGGAACATAAGGAGGAATTTTAGGTAAATGATTAGTGTCATTATCATTTAAAGCTATTTTCCTTCTTGGTGTGTTCCTTGGTGCTCCTCGTGGCGCTTTCATATACCTGTCAGATTGTTGAGTCTGCTTTTCAGCAAACTTAGCTTTCCTTGCCAGATTTCTTCTAGCCCTGGCATTCAGAGTGGTCGCAACCTGTTCTTTCTTCCACTTCTGATGATTGCTATGTGCAATCCTGGCTTTCATCCATCGTTCTTGCTCTTGTTTATACTAACGAGCGAGTTGTTTCCCGATGGCTTTATAGCCAATGCCATTTCAAGCACCTTGTGCTATCTGAGTTCTCTTCTCAGCAGCTTTGCTAGTCTCTGGAACGTCTTTCTTTCTAGAAAATGTGATGTTGGAAAATTTACCTGCTCCCGCAATTTTTCCTTTCTGAGAGACATGGCATTGTGGGTGATTACACTTTTCAGTGTTATGTTTCTTTACATAAACGTTCCCAACAGTTTTCTTTTGGACTTGTTTTTTCCACAAAGGTTTGGTCGCGACTGCCTTTCCTTTGTCAACAACCTTAGCTTTCTGACCAATGTTGTAGGTTATTTAAGAACCATCTTGCTGAGCACTAACAAATGTTATTCTTTCGTCACTGTTATTCGGAGTAGTAGAACTATTTGTTTGTGTGTTCAGCCCAAGTCCTCCCTTTTCTGAAGGATCTCTTAAATAAGAGTGTACTTCAGTAAGAGTGTCACTAGCTTTGGCATTGGATTGAAAAGATAGTTCTTTCTTTTTGAGTTCCTCATTTTCAGAAAGAAGATCTTTATTTTCCTTTTGTAGTATATGCATTGCCTTTCTGTGTGTCTTCTCCGTCTCAGATATCTGTGCTTTGAGAAATGCATTTTCAGCATCCTTTTTCTCAGATATCTTGAGTAGTTGTGAATTTTCCTTCTCAAGAGAATTCTTTTCTCTTCAAAACTGTTGGCTCTAGCTCAGACCATTTGAAATTCTCTTTTGTAGAGATCAAGTTCTCTTCTGAGATATTCTAAATCTCTGATTTCTTCCTCATCACTCTCATAATTTATGAATTGAGAAATGTTGGTTACCTCGTCAGCCATTAGGCAAGGCTCAATGTTGGAGCAATCTGGATAGATCTCCTCAGCAACCCCACATAATTCCCTTTTCTTTTGAGCAAAGTCAACCAATTCATGAGTGATGCCACATAATTCTGGAGAAGGTAGTTTGGAGTCATCTGAGTCTTCTTCCTCAGATTCTGACTCAATATCAAGAGCATCCAGTTGGATTTGAATCTTTTTCCTTTCTTCAGAGAGATAGCTCTCTGACCTCTCTTGAAGTTTTTTCTATCTTTCTTGTCACCTGTCTTTAGCTTATTGAAAACAGGGCAGTCTCTTTTAAAATGACCAGGTTTCTGACAATAGAAAAAGATATCGTTTTCGATTTCTGCTTCCTCAGTACTAGATGCTTGCTGAGCCGACTTGTTCAGTGAGCTTGACAAATGCATATTTTTGTACTGGTGATAGTTTGAGCTTAGATGTTTTGTCAACTTCTCTTTGGCTTTTCTTCTCTCAATCTCCCGACTGACATATTTTGTCATTTACTTTACAGCAAGGGCATCTTCCTCAGTCATTTCTTTGGTATCCTTCTTTTCAGAAGTACCTTGTGTTACTAAAGCAACATTGTGAACTTTCTCAGCAATTATTTGTTCTCTCTGAGTAGTTTCATAGTTGACAGTAGCTAAGTGGGAAAAGAGTTCTACTGGAGTGATATTTGGCATTCCTTGGTTGAAATAAAAGTACTGAGTATGTTCCCAGTTTTGATTCAAGCTTCTCACGATAGTCTTAACCTTTTCAGAGTTAGAGTATCTCTCACTTTCACCAAGTGCAACCATTTCACTCATCAATGTTGTGAACCAGAAATCTAGTTCTTCAAGAGTCTCTGTGGGACCTTGTTTAAAGTTCTGGAATTTGAGCTTCAAAACCTCGAACTTATTTTCCTTTGTTTTCTCAGTGACTGCACAGATTTCTTCAATCAGTTGCCAGGCCACTTTCGCCGTTTTTGCACCTCACAGTTTACATTGTATGTGCTCTGGAGTGGAACGTATGATGATATTGTGAGCCTGACCATCCAGTCGATTTCTCTTGGCATCTTCCGATGTCCAGAGCGCTCTGGGATTTGGCTCGTAAACAACTTGACTAGTAGGTCTTCCACTGGTTGATGCACCTGTTTTTGAGGAACGACCACTTGGTTCTTCATCATTGGGAACTCTGTCTCTACCATTAGAAACCTCCATGACCTGCTTGAGTTGTTGAATGACTATGGGGCCATTCTTTATCATTTCGATTATTTCGTCACTGATGGCTTCTAGGTGGAGCATAGGTGGAGCATCATGTTGTTCTTCCATTTCTCATAGTTCTCTGGCTTGAGAATTGGAGCGTCACTTAAAGACATCCTGCAGAAAACAAACTAAATAGACAGATCAAGTGTAGATGAAAAGTAGTTAGTGGACACTTATCTGGGATCTAGGTTCAGTGCAGAAGGCTTGGGAACCTCCCGCTCTGATACCACTTGTTGGTCCAGGTAACGGTAAAGGAAAAGACTAGAGGGGGGGTGAATAGTCTTTTACAACTTTTGTCAATAAACACTGTGAAGATATCTGATACTTAATTTCAGAGAGCGGAAGACTTTTCTGTGATAAGTGCACGTTCTCAGCAAGATATAATTTGTTTAAATACTTAGCAGGATAAAGAGAATGATAAGTAAATTGCTGAAAGTAAATAACACGTTTTTTATAGTGGTATCTGAAGGTGGCGTAATCCTTCAACTAATCCACTTCAATTCGGCCTTTCTCAGGCCTAGAATCCACTAAGACAGATAATTGAGTTCACCTTACAAATATCTTCTCTCGATTCCTAAATACACTAGGTTCCCAACCAAGTGTTCCCCCTGAGTTATTCCCCGGTCCCAGCCAAGTACTTCCTATACTCTGAAACATTTGAGTTGTTCCTTAGTTTCACAAACTAAGTACTTCCTATGCTTAGTAACCTTGGATTTATTCCTTAGTTTCCCAAACTAAGTACTTCATGTACTCCATGCCGTTTTAAGGTGTTGGTTATGAAGGTTTGTCAGGTGAGTAGTCTTACTAACTTTTCAGTTAATTAAGAATACTCTATAGAACAAGAATCACTTAACACACTTCATAATGTGTGGTGATATATTCTTTACTGACCCAAGTCTATGTTAACTGTTCTGGAGAATGAAACTCAAATACTTGATCTTTTGATTCAACTCCTTCACAGATAGCAATGCTTGTTAAGGATCAGGACACTTGGAACTTTCGTGCTACTTAGAATTCAAGAGCTTTGTCGCAACTGTAAGCTGAAGAGTAAGTAGGTTGAATGCTTGTATGCTTGAATGAATAAGTTCGTTCTGTGTGTAAGTTCAAGGTGTCTTTCAAGCATTCTAAGTGGTGATATTTATAGTTGAATTTGAAGCCGTTTGAATAGTATCCGTTAGGCTCAATTCAAATTCAAACTATTGATATCTGAAAATAGTACTGCAGAAGACGTTGTCTCTTTTCAGAGATTTCCTCTTTTCTTCAGATGTCTCTGTCTGCGCATTTATTGCATTGTACTATTTTTGTCCTGTAGTGCCAACGGAACTATGCACGCTTTCTGAAGCATTGCATGTCCCTTTCCAGAGACCTTCACATCTCTAGATACCTGCTGAAACATTGTTTCCCAGAAACATAGTTTTATCCAAGGTATCTGAGTGTAGGTTTCTGTGGGCACTTTTCCTCGTTCAGAAACCTTGTGTTCCCAGATATCTTTTGCAAAACTTTTTTATTGAAAAACACTTGTTTCTTTAAGATATCTGGACATAGGTATCTGATGAGATCAATTTCCTTCGTCTTTAGCAATCTTGTGCAGTCTTCAAATCTTCAAATTTGTTGAACTCTCCTGCCGGATGCCTTCTTCTTGGTCTTCTTCAAAGATATAAAATTTACATTCAGAGACCTAACATCCTATACAAGTTTTGCTAGACTAACATACTTAGTGATTTTCCTCTTTTACAGTGTTCAAGTGAACCAAGAGTACTAACCACCTTTCTGAGCTAAGATAAGTCATTATTTTGCTGATCAAAATCTAAACAGATATTCCTAACAAGTCAAGCTCCAAAGATCAATCAATGTCAAAGTATGAATCTAGGAGTTTTTATGAAAAACTAGGTTAAAAGAAGTATGAAAGAATAATCCCAAAATCCTAACTAAAAGGGGAAAATTCGGAACTGAAGGAAACGCGTCTTGCCGCGGCGAAGGAATAGCTCGCCGCGGCGAGTCTTCTGTTATCGCAATTTATATCTCTCGCAGTTTCTCGCCGCGGCGAACTCCAATCCCAGAATTCATGTGCCATTCGCATAATTTCGCCATGCGAACTTCCTTCGATGGATTTGGTAGTCGCCACGTGAAATCTCGCCGTGGCGAGCAAAATGCTTCGCCGCGGCGAACTCCTCTTCAGAATCCTGGATGTTCACTCGCAAAATCTCTCCGCGGCGAGCCAATTCCTTCATCACGGCGAGGATACCCAATCTTCAAGGTCGACTTTTCTACTTCAAGTAATTCGACACCATCTTCAAGTGCACTTTTGGATTACAATCTCTTCACTTGATTGACATACAGCAAAGTCATCTTTTCTCCAAATTGTACCTAAAGAACAAAAACCTACAAAAACACAAACAAAACACCAAACATAAAAGCGCACAATAACACTATAAAACTAGGAATAAAGACTAACAAAGACCTCTAAAAAGGACCAAATGAGACTCAAAATTATAGTCTCATAAAAAATGAAGGTTAGAATAATCAAAGACCACACCATGTCCTGGTGTCATATGTTCAGTGTTCCAGAAACACTGGTTCATGTCATTGTCCCCGAAGTATATTTTTTGCACTGGTTCAGTGTTTTCACAACACTCAGAGTCTCGAAAATCTACAAAGAAAATTTCTTCAGCAGATTCAGTGTTCCCATTACACCAAGCATCATAATCTTCATCAAGTTGAACAGATGAGTGTAAAGCTGTGGTTTCCACATCCTCATCAGTCGGAGAATCTGAATCTTCAGTACCTGCATTATCTTCACTCACACATACCCAATAAGCACCTCCCTTCTTACGAAGGGTGTTAGCACATTCGTTTACAAAGTGACCATAACCTTCACATGCAAAACACTTCTTTTTCTTTACTTGCCCAGCTTCATCTGCAGAAAGTTCCTTGTAAGCTTGTTTGACAATCGATTTTGAAGAGTTCCTACTAGAAACTGCTTTAAATTTGTCTTTAAGACTGCTTTCCTTAAAACGTTTGACCATAGCATTAACAAGCCAATTATCCAAATCTTCTTCATTATTCTCATCATCAGATAAGTCAGAAGTTTTGCTTTGAAGAACAACACTTTTATGTTTGTTTACACCAGATGGTGGATTAGTCATAGACAACTCATAATTTAAAGGAATGTTCATCAAAGTTTCCAAGTCCATAGTTAACAAATTGTGAGCAGTTTCAATAGCAACTATTTTCATCTCATATCTACTAGATACAGTTCTAAGAGCTTTAAAAACCATCTGCTTGTTAGAATAAGGATCTCCAAGTAATTGACTCTCATTAGCAATATCCATTAACTTTTCAAAATACTCGGTGATAGTTTCATCATCCCCATTCTTAAGTTTTCAAACTTACTATTAAGCAATTGAGATTTAGAAACTTTGACACTTGCATCACCCTCACAGTGCTTTTGAAGAATATCCCAAGCAGATTTAGCAGTAGTGCATGATTGTATCAACTTAAACATATGATGATTAACATAAGCAAATATACAGTTGATAGCTTTTTCATGAAGAGTAGCATCACTTAACCCACCTGGCGTGTATGCATTTTCTGGTTTAGGCAAAACATCTTTGTCCTTATCAGGTTCCAACATGGGATTCTGATATCCTTCAATGACAGACCTCCATGCACGAACATCAATGGATTTGCGTGTAGGTTCTCATACGAATACTCCAGTAGCGATAGTTCGAACCATCCAAGATAGGTAACCTACCTTCATTGAGATTAGCGTAATCCATCTCTATAGTACCAAATCCAAACACCAATTAATTAGGTGCTTGGCTGATGCCAATTGAAATAGTGAAAAGACCGGGATTTGATACTAAACAAACTATGACACAGAGTTCAGTGTAACCTAATCTAGAACTCGACAGAATATGCAACAGAAATAAGAAATAAACAAGACACAGAAATAAGTTTCTAGCAGATTATATTTTTATAATCCACCGAGCCTCAAGGCGAAAGTATCCACTAAACGATGATTGTTAATGAATACAAAAACTACTCTAGATTTATTCTTGCGAATATCTCTAGATGCAAAACAAATTGTAATGAGCTACCTCTGTCAATCTACCTAATAATCTCTGAAACAAAACAGAGAACACTAGATAGAAACAACTCAGAAAACGGATGACAAATACGTGAATCAGTAAACTTGAACTCTTGGTTTTCTTGCTTTCTTCACGTGTATGTCTTCAATGCCGTTTCTCATATATATAGGCTGTGATAGCCTCCTTCTGTATAGCAGAGACGCATTGCTTCTTGTTATGATTTTGGTAAGTAGAATCCTGGT
Source organism: Plantago major (assembly GCA_026545765.1). Classification (NCBI taxonomy): domain Eukaryota; kingdom Viridiplantae; phylum Streptophyta; class Magnoliopsida; order Lamiales; family Plantaginaceae; genus Plantago; species Plantago major. The sequence continues at coordinate 61,102,008 of CM048844.1, read as the reverse complement.
ATATCTCTCATTCCTTTCCTAATGCAATTCGAAATATGCTCCTTTCCTTGTACTGTTTGATTTCGACTTGTGCAATCTTCTTAGATTCCATGAGATCTTTCATCCTAAAATCCTGCACATATTCACTACTAAAGCTGTGGAACTAATTAGGTATTAGAATAAAGGCGAAAACTAAAAACAGATTATATATAAAAGTGTGATACAGTGTACAGTGTACTCGGTACACTGAAGACATTCTGGAGTGTATTTGATACACCAGAAATCTCACACTTACAATTTTTCTCAGAAACTGTTGCAGTTTCTAGTATTCTTTCTGGTGATGTAGGCTTGGGAGCCTCATCAATATCAATTGGTGTAGGGGAGTCTTTGACTTCTTCCCTTTGCACCACTATTTCTGGTTGAGCCTGTAAGTAGAAAGCATTGAGTAATTAGAGAATAAACTAATTCCATTTTTAGGTTTATTTAGCATCACCTTATCGATAAGTTATTCAACCGTTTGCCCAAAATAAGTCCGTCTCATGAATGGCTACCCTGTTAGCTGATCTGAAAATCTACTCCAAGTAGCTAATATAAAAACAATCTAGTTTCTCAGATTTTACAGTCCATTTCTATCAAATCAGCTCAGCCTCCATCCAAACGATCTACTTCTACGTTTCTACCCCATCATCTCTAGATTTCAGCTAGCTAAAAACTCAACTTATCAGTTACCAAAATTCCAGTGATGAGTAACCATAAACACAACCGATCCATCACAACCAACAATGCCAGGCCAATGCACACAACAACAGAATCCAAAATCCATCTACTTCAATCCCAATTTCCTATTCCTTCAACTACATTTCAACATCAGTAGCATACACAACAAAATTTAATAGTCAACATAACGACCCATTCTAAGAAGCAGCTCCTTGTGTAATTAAATACAACTCATTCAAAAAATAAATAAACATCCATAGCTGATATTGACTGATCGAATTTTGCATCAGAAAACTGTTAATGTACAAATTCCCACTACTCACTTCTTAAGCCAAAGGAACAAATACTCACAATAAAACAACAAAATCAGCCAATACAAATCAATAACGAGATCACAGAGTACTAACAACATGTAAATTTATGATCGAATTCCCACCAGTGCAAAAGGGGATTAGTGATTGATATAAGAGGTATGCCACAGCTCAAAGTCAAGAACCTCCACCATTTAAGAATCACAAATAAAAAGTATTCCTACCGTATACAAGTCAAATATGTCGCAAATATTATTTTGCAACCACTCCAACCCCATTCGATGGAGCCTATTGTAAAAAATAGAGGCATCAAATTCATCTTGATCCATATCAAATAAAAAATTAACAACTCGAGAAGAATATGTGTATAGTTTCATTTAAGTACACCTTTGTAGTAAATAATATTGTTGTTAGCCGACTTTATGGAAACATACGAGTCATAAAGTCGAAAAGTTTTACATGGATTCGTCTTGGGGCGACGAATTTAAATACATGTTCAAAAATATTTTTCGGAATTGTGTAGATAAATTTATATGATATTTAATAAGAATTATATATGCAACCAACATATATACAAAAAGGGTCCTACAAAAAAAACAGTGAAATATATACTGGCTAAAAATGTAACTAATCCACAAAATTCACGTGGCGATGCCACAATATAGTTTACGTTTAATAATAAATAGTAATTGGAGAATAAAATAAGTTAATCGAGACAACCCCTAGGGTGGTATGTGCTCCCCTCACACAACGATCTTGGTATGTATAATACAAATTTACCAATCCAACATCATCATAAGAACATCAAATTGATAAAACATAGCATGTGCTCCCCTGGGGTGGTATGTGCTCCCATCACACAACGATCTCAGCATGCTAAAACGTTAGTCTCACGTTTAACCTGACAAAACTTGATGGAACGAAAATCTCCATCAAATGCATGAATTTCATTGAAAAGTGTAACAATGGGGCAAAGCTGAAATTTGTTGATTTAAAAAGTTTAATCACTACATAACAATACCTTTCAATTACTACGTGTAACCACTCAAAATTTCGAATAAATTTAGTTCTTAATTTGGCTGACAAACCTTCCGCATTTTCAGCAACCATAAGTCATAAAATTTTGTCACAAAGCAATAATATTGCCCTTATGATCCCTAGTAACAACACGAATACATCCCCCTATTCGAACTCTTCTCAACCGCATCAAAATTTCATGCGGTAGGATGGCTGAAATTTGAATGAATTTGGTGGGGTTTAGCCCATCAATTTTGTACTCCCCCCGTCCCAGTTTCGTTGTCCCATTTTGACTTTTCATGGTCAACGTTTTCACACTTCGTATGCGAATAACTCATAGATAATGTTGGTTAAAAAAATTAAAAATTCATATTATTAAAGATCACATGTTAAATTTTCATTATATATTTTTCAAAAATCCATTAAAAGTATGATATGTGAGTAAATCAAGTTCAAAATTTGAAAACGTTGACCATGAAAAGTCAAAATGGGACAAGGAAACTGGGACGGAGGGAGTATATCATATTGTATTGCATAAAAACCCACTCAACTGATAATCTAAGTGCTAAAATATTAGATTCATGTTTAACCTGGCTAAAAACTTCAATGAACAAAATTATCGCCCCCTATTCGGACTCTGCTCAATCGTAGAATCAAAATTTATTAATTTCTTGTTAAATAGATGGGTGAATATTAAAAATTTAATAAACGCTTTATTTTTAAATTATATTATTTCATTTTTATAAAGATAAGCCAATCTTGATCAACACCAATCATGTCAAAGCTTGGTTGGATTTTGAAGTTGTCAAGAGAGTTGAAGCCATGCGGAAGGACCTTAATGATGAATGTCCTTATGGAAAACCTGATGATGTGCACAGAGTCCCAAACCTCACTGGAACAGGCACAAGGCCAAGACTTGCTGTGGAACCCTTTGAGTCATTCTACATGACTGAAGATCAATACAAGGGTGACATCAGATATCTGATGATCATATAGTTTTTGTCACGTTGAAATGAAATATATGTTCAAAATGTTTTCGGAGTTTTGTAGATAAACTTATATGATATTTAATAAAAAACTATGTATGCAGCCAACATATATACAAAAAATGAACATTATTGAAAAGATATACTGCTTAAAAATACAATTAATTCCACAAAATTTCACGTAGGATTGAATTACTTTAATAAATTCTATATTTTTAAAATTATATTATTTTATTTTATCTTATTTAATAAAGTTATATTTTATTTTAACGAATAAAATAATTTATTTAATTAATAATAGTATTCAAGATTGATGTCTATGGATTCGTCCTGTCACGACGAATTCAAATATGTGTTCAAAATATTTTTTGAATTTTTGTAGATAAAATTATAATAAATTTAATAAAGACTATATATGTAGTCAACATATAAAAAATAACAGAGGTGTATATAATTAAGGAAATATTTGAATGGACTCGATTGCCCTTACTAATTGTTCTAGATATCATGATGCACTGTGGATAGACCAAAAAGTCCTCCAAAAAATTTATTAGCCAATCAGAATGGAGAATTTCGCCACGTGGCATTAAAATTGAACCATCTTCTTCCTTGAAAACTTTTTCAATTAAGATATACTAGTAAATGGCCCGTCGATACTCGACGGGACATGGAAACAAAACTTAAAATAAGAAATGAATAAATTGTACTTCGTAATCAAAGTTGGAGACGGTTGACCGAAAAACATCAAAATGGAAAACATGGGACGGGACGGAGGAACTACATAACGTGTTGAAGTTCACAAACATCTTAAAACTAAAATGTGAGAAAAAGCATGGTGTACTCGCTTGAAGGCTTCAACATTGCTTTGAAAGTCATCGATGCCTATAAAATTCACAAAATTTTAATCAGTGAGATTGAACTGTAATTACTTAGTCAAAATTTTAATCAGTGAGATGATATAAAAAACGTAGTCGACACTGTAATTACTTAGTCAAAATATATCGATCACTTCTTTGTAGACCACGTTGCTTGTCATGTCATATGTGTTATCCTCTTCATCGCAAATTAATCCTTTCAATCCCTTCTTGCTGGTAACTCTAGATAAATGAACAAATAACAGGCCATGGCTGAATACAGGTGAGGGGAGGTAGAGGCCGATGTGCACGAGAAATTGTCCCTGACACTTATTTATGGTCATAGCAAAGCGGGCATGGGGAACTGTCTCCTATCAAAATTGATAGGAAACCTCGTCTCGTCCGATGGGCTCATCGTCTTGGGAATGAAAGCTTTTGGTCCCATGTTGATTCCAGATATCATCTTTGCCTCGATGGTGTGCTTCCCAAGATCAGTAACTACCTGCCTTTGCCATTGTACAATCAGAAGCCTATCAATATTTCTCAGAAGAATTATCATACACCTAACCTTCAGGACGAAATGGTGAGGCAGTCCAGAGCAATTATTGATGTTAAGGACTTCTACCGTGTAAATCTCCTCGAGACCGTTATCAAAGTCATCTTCCCTAGCAATGCTATCCGCGCTCAGATATTCAACACTATCTCCGGGCATCTTCGACATGACAAACTGATTTATCTCATCAACTATTTCATTTGTAGGTGCAAGAACAACCTGGTGATGAAAATATTCAAGGTCAATGGATGGATTGGCTAAGTGCTCTAACAACGAATGATATTTACTATCGACTACGGTTGAAATGGGATTACTTACTTCTTGAATAAATAAATCTTCGGGGATCTTGATATCAACCTTGCCGTCATTAGTTTCATCGGCAGTGCCATCATCGACTTGCAGTATCCACTTAACAAATCCTTTAATCTCATGAATCTTGGAAGATGGCGAACCGAACTGTGTAGGAATAAATTGGACTTTAAAAACATAAGTTCGATATAAAATAAGTATATGTGGAATATATATACTACATTAGTTACTTGCAATTGCATGTTCTTTGTCAACTGACCTCATATGAATCTCATATTCTAAATGAGGATATAGTGGCATTCATGAAGTAGATGAAACATGATATTTATAAGTTCAAGAATGCTAGAGTGTGGATCCAAATGACCAAACTCGTGATATTTCCATTGAAATCACCAACAATTATAATCAATTCGATCTTAGCAAATTATGTACATATCATTTTGGGGCTGATGAAATATACTCCCTCCGCCCTGAATTAACTTTCTGCATTCCATTTTGGGATATTCCAATTTCAACTTTCATCCCTTTAATGGAAAATTCCTCCCCTAATTTATTCACCCTCTCTCATACTTTTTTCACTTTCTTTCCTACTTTATTATATATTTTCCTACTTTATTACCATTTTTTCTACTTTATTCACTTTTCTCTAAAAAATTGTGTCCGGGCTTGTGGGTAATTGAATCCGGGACGGAGGGAGTATATTGTTCATTCATTATCATGATTGTAGTAAGTCAGTTTAATTTCTTATACAATATATGATGTGCCCGTACGTTCTTGATCACAAATTCTTGAAAAATACCTGCATTAATGAGTGACCTAATGGATCAACTGATGTAATTTAGTATATGTATATTATTTTGAACAATATAATATCAATAATATTTTATTAGCAAATATTTTATGCCATTTTTTTATGTATATGTATAATACTAATATTTTTAGTAAAAACCTAATATTTAATACTATAACTATAGTTTTTGTTGATTTATTTAACGTCTCTGTAAAGATGGTCCCCTAGATAAAACATATGTAGGTATCACTTATTAGCATAGATGTTAGAAAGGTGTTATAATCATACTCGTTCAGATCCCTACCCAGACACATGGACAGGTAAGTTCTCATGAATCCTTGGTACGTCTGAGCTTTGGCCCACATCGGACTCGTTGACAACGAATTTAGATTGAGACTCATATAATAAAAGCACTTCCTACATCCTAAAATAAATGTATCACATTCCATTTATAAATGCGTAAATGCAAATGTCTCGTTTCCTATTTTGGCACAATTTACCCCTCATGTGGGCTTGTCCCATTATCTTTTACACTCGACCTTAATCTCCTTGTCAAAAAGTATATGAAACGTAATATTTAAAAGTCCGAGAATGGTAGAGTGTTGATCCAAATTAACGACCAAACCCGTGATAATTTTATTGAGATCACCACAGTTATAATCACTTCGATCTTAACAAATGTTCCTATAATTCTGAGGCGAATGAAGTATATATGTTTCATTCATTAGCATGATTGTAGTAAGTCAGTTTAATAATTATACAATATATGTCGTACCCGTACTTTCCCATTTTTCACAAATCTTGGAAAATAGCAAAAAACCCATTTTTGGTACCTTACGTTGTGACGGTTTCGATTTTGGTACCTTTAGTTGTTATTGTCCACTTTGGTACCTTTTGTTTTGTTTTTTGACAAATTTTGGTACTCGCTTAGTCAAAGTTAACGGTTTGTTTTTGTCCAATTTTAGTACTCCGTTAGTCAAAGTTAACGGAACAACTAAGCGAGTATAACTCAGGGGGGTTTGGTACTAATTCGTTAACTCAAGGGGGTTTCGCGCACATTATTAATAACTCAGGAGGGTGTTATGCATTTAACTCGTAATATTTAAGAAAGACGCTTATTTGCAATGATACGACTCTTTTTAAGGTCGTATTAAATCAAATCTATTATAGTGCAGTATTCAAAATGCACTTTCCATATAAAAATATTAATTGAAAATATTATGTTAATTTAATTTCCCTATGCACCTAACGACATACTGAAATATTTATACACAATTTTTGGACTTTCCATTATTATGAGTATTCATTTCAGAATTCGTTGCACATCGATTTCCACTTAGATTGTACTAGTTAATGGCCCGTCGATACTCGAATCTAAGTGGAAATCGATGTCGTTAATACGACATGTTCATTAACTAGTACAATCTAAGTGGAGGCCAAACTCAAAATAAGAAATGAATATACCGTATAATAAAATGCTAAAGTTAATGAACATGTTGTATCATATGTTTTACCAACTTCGTCTTATATAAATACATTGAATCTCTTCTTACTGGTAACCGTAGAGAGAGAACATGCAATTGTTCACGTTTGAATACGGGTGAGGTGGTAGAGGCCGACGTGTGAGAAAGATTGCCAAGGACGTTTGTTTATGGTCATTGCAAAATAGACGATATGGGGAACTATATTCTATCAAAATTGATAGGGAACTTCATCTTGTAGAACGGGCTAACCATCACAATTTGAATGATAAACCTTTTGGGCTGGGTAGACTATCGATATTATATTTGCCTCAATAATATGCTTTCTAACATTAGTAACTATGAGCTAGATTTAATCCATTTTACAATTCGGTAGTTTGATCTATATATCTGATAAGCATTATCATGCATACACTTAAGAATGCTATAGCGAAAATTGGTATATTTAAGGTGGTTCAAAAAATAATGTATAATATGAGGATCATAGTTTGTAAGAATTAACAAATTCTTGACGTACAAGAATAATAGTTTTGCATTGAGTAAAATCTAGTAAATTACTGGTATGACTTGACTTCATACGAAGGCATCCGTACCTGTAAAAGTATAAGGATATACGCTTAGATGTATTATAAATTGAGAAACATAAAACATAAATGAAAATATGTAAGTTAACAAACATATATGAAAAAATAAATTTACCTTATAATTTATCGAAAACTTCTTTGTAAACCACGTTGGTTGTCGTGTCGTACGTCTTACCTTCATTATCACATATGAGTACTTTCAGTCCCTTTCTACTTGTAACTCTAGAGAGAGCAACATACAGTTGTCTGTGGCTGAATATAGGAGAAGGTAGGTAGAGACCGACATGAGAGAGAGAGTGTCCCAGACTTTTATTTATCGTCATTACAAAGCAGACGGATATAGGAAATTGTCTCCTATCAAAACTTAGAGGAAACTTAATCTCATCAGATGGGCTCATCGTCATCCTATGGATGAAAACCTTTTGACCGGCATTCATTCCAGATATCATTCTTGCTTCAATGATATGTTTCCCCAAATTAGTTACTATAAGCCTTGTTCCATTGCACAACTCAGAAGTCTGGTCAATATTTCTCAAAAGCATGATAATGCATCAAAACTTAAGCACTATACTATGATTAGGTAGTCCCGAGCAATTAATAGTGTTCAAGAATTCTAATGAGAATAATTCTGCCATTTCACTATCTACTGACTCGGTCTAGCTTATGCTATCAGCACTTAAGTACTCCACAGGATCACCAGGCATTTTAGACATGACATAGTCATTAATCTCATTGACCATTTCATTAGTCGGTGCAAGAACAGCACAGTGATGGAAGTCGGATCTATAGTTGGATCGACTAAGTGATCCAAAAGGGAAGGATATGTGCAGTCTACAATGGTGCAAATAGGATTACTTACTTCACGAATAAGTATGTCATCAGGTAACTTGATGTCTACCTCGCCATCATTGGGTTTGCCCGCGACCCCATCACCGACTTGTAGTATCCACTCGGCAAAATCTTTAGTTTCACTAACCTCAACAGCTGATGATCCGGACTTAATAGAAAAAAAGGTGTTAATTAAAAAGAACAACATAACATAACAATTCATATGATAGTAACCGGGAATTTTTACTATTTACCTGCAATCACATGTTTTTTGTGAGTTTTAGAACCTCACATGAATCCCACACTATCGAAGAGCATAGAGAGGCATTTACAATATCAAATCTGCTACCACAAGGAATAACTGGCAAAATTTGCCTGAAATCTTCACTGAATACAACTACTAAGCCACCGAAAGGATCATCTGGACATTTCATAACATCTCTTAGACTCCTGTCGAGTGCCTCAAAGCAATGTTTGTTGGTCATCGGTGCCTCATCCCAAATTATAAGTTTGGTTTGCTTGAGTAAGCCGATGACATCAGAATCCGGCTTCAACTTGCTGCATGTTGATTCCTCATGACACTTGAAAGGAATACCAAACCTATAATGAGCAGTCCTACCTCTAGGTAGCAAGAGTGATGCAATACCACTTGATGCTACTGGAAGCACTATATCTCCTCTAGCACGAAAGCTGAAACACAACGTCCTCCAAATAAAAGTCTTGCATGTACCATCGTAGCCGTATAAAAAGAACACACCACCTCTGCCCCCGTCAACTGCATCCATAATCTTATCGTAAATTGTACGCTGGTCAAACGTGGGTACAGTCCATCAAATTCCGATCTCATGGCATCTCTGTCGTATGACATCTCATCAACTATAAACTGATTCGTGGCGTTGTCAGTTATAGACTCATCTGGAATTGGCAGAGACTCAAAAAAAGCAAGACTGCTGCAGTTTTCTTTCAATAGCTTCTCAATTTCAAGCAACGCTAGGTTATGGATTTGTTCATCTGTAAGCCTCAAACCTGAATCGCGAAATGAATCAAAATGAGTAATAAGTATTTCGGTAAAATATAAAATTTACTAACAAATTACCTGGATTATGGTAAGTTTTTTGCTGGATGTATAGAATGTCGTCAGATAAGAAGTTACATGTCTTCCTCCATACCTCCTCTGGTCTCGCCATGCTTCGAGAAAGAAGAAGCATCGTAAAAAGATGATGTATGAAACGTGCTGATCCCCAGTGACTTGCCTCAGTAATTCCACGGACATACTCCCCGTCATCTGTTAGTAGGCCTAAAGCCGCACATTAGTCCTTGCAGGTCTCGTAAACAACACCGTTCACTGTTCTGATATCCTGGAAACATGTTGCACCTCTAACATGATTCAACATAAGTCGCATATAGTACATGTTTTCAAATGCCATCGGCACATTATACATCCTTCCAACAGCTTGTGCCTTGGTTTTCCTACGGAACCACTTCTTCGGGCCATCCTTTCAGCAATACTCACGGGGCAACTCAGGATACATCAATTTCCTAGCTTCCGGGTCAACCTTGTTCAGCTCAAACCATTCAAAAAACTTCGACTACTTAACTGAAGACTTATCAAGCAGATCCGACATGAAATCTCCATCTCTGAAAGGTACCCCTTGCTCATCCTCTAGATGAAATGCCAAACGCTAAACGTCAGGTATCCTATAATGTATCTAGAATTCAAAAGTTCTCCATATTGCCTCACATGCTGAAATGTATCGGCAATCAGTACGCCTCTTAATCTCATCATTATTATTTCTGTTTATGAATGTAACACCCGCTCTGTCACTTCCTTTCAACATGTACTTGAACAAATATTTCATTGAAGCCCCACCTTTACAGTATTATATGTTAATGTGAGATTGGTACTTCAGGAGCAACTGAGCATTGTATGGGACAATAAACCTGTTTAAAAATGTCGATTCATATACTAAGTTCGACAACATATAAATCTAGATTTACGACAATAACCTAAGCATACTATTTAATTAATATAAATCTACCTGTTGTCAAGCTGAACTCCATTTTTATCGACGATGACACTTGTGTCCCTTCTTCGATATATTTGATATCCAGCATCGTCACCATAGGTATTTTCGTTGTAGCTCTTTGGAAAATGTTTGGAGCACCTGTTGTCCTCCATGCATGGAGAAGTAGGTCTAGCCGGACCACATGGTCCGTGAATCATATGGGTTGACACAACGTCGTACAATTTTGGATTAGTATCCTTGTCGGGTAACTCCGCACATATGTAGTCATCAATGTTATTTTTAATCTTCTCCTCATCCGTCTTATTCAGGATTACCAAAATATGAACATGCAGAAGTCCTCGCTTTTGGAACTCAACAGTGTCTATGACTAAAAAAATTCAGAGTAATAGATATTATAAAGCATTTTTGGATTTCATAGAATATAAACATGTAGAGACAAAAAAAAAAAAAAAAAAACCAACTTACGTGCTTTTGGTTTTCCAAACATATGTCCATCCTTTATATCACTGATCAGCTCATCAAGTTTCATCTTGGCCATCCTATATGTTTTGGCATAAGGATTATATTAGTCGACCATATCTTTGATGCTGGCTGTTATAGAAGTGTCCAAACCCTTCCCATCACCACTGCATACATGCATATATACAAATTTACTTAAATGAACTAATTATCGTGTAATATTATTATTATAAGGAATTTTATTAAACAATATATAGATATTACTGGCACTAACCCAAGAACATTGATTCTGTTTTGTACTTCGTGCTCATTGTCATAGATGTATAGTTGAGCAAACTTTGGTTCTTTTTCTTCGTCTGGCAACAAAGAGCCGATGTTGTGGAAATTCTGACCACCCATCTTGAAACAATAAGGACCCGACCTTTGTTAACCTCTTTGTCTATTTTTCCACCCATAGAAGTAAAAGAAAACATTATGTTATATGCCCGTAAGTTCTCAATAAAACTCCGACTCTTCTCGTGTCTATCCTCTAGGAGATCACTTAACAACTGAGGTGGTTGTTGAAGAATTGGAAGCTTGACCTGACCTTTCATGCAACATAGCGTGAACTTAGGATTCTTTTTTTTTTTTTTGATTAGGTGGTCTCATTTCTTCAAACCAGAATAAAGCACCACAATGTTCACATTTATACTCTGGATCACCCATGTCCAAATACGCTGCACATGCATTTGGAGCAATAATTTTATTGGAGAGACTACAAAATATATATAATTGTCATCCATTATCTTATGTTTGCAGAAATAATAAGGGTTATTACATTGAGCCCCATCGGAGCCGAAAATCTAAGAATTGGACATGTGAAATGGATTGTATTTTAACGTTCAAATGTTGGAGTTGACCTCAGTTAGAAATTGGGACATTTTTGCAATTGAAAGAATGTTAATGGATATTATTTGTGTTTTTTCTTAATGTAATGTAATGGGTGTTCATTAGAGAATTAATTGTTCACATTTTGGGTTGCAATTTATCTGCTTTGTTATTGTTTGTTAACAATAATAATATGGGCAGAAATGTATTTTCAGGTTTTAATTCGAGTCGTAGTCGAGTTTGTCTGGACTAAAATATAATTTTGTTTTTCTCGTTAATTGTCATCTATTTTTTACTAATATGTAATTACAAAATCTAACATGGTGCAGGATGAAATTTTAACAATTAATTTGTATATCCTTGCATAATTAATAATGATTTTGATCAATTTCGCATAAACCATTTTCGCACCAGCTCCATTGGTTTGACTTTACCATAATAATAAAATAAATTATTTACCGTCGAGTATCTATAATTCTAATGGATACTAAATGATGTATGCCGAATATTTTTTTAAACGAAATATGTGAAAGATACATAAAATTGAATGTAGAGGTTTGAAAAAATGCACCCAAGAGCATTGAGCATGTTGTCAATTCCGTGTTCAGCGTCATATATGTAACGTTGGCAAAATTTTGGAGTTTGTACTTTGTTGGGCAATAGTGTTCCAATTTTGTGATCATTTTAGCCACCTATCTTAAAGCAATAAGTACCTTTTCATTTATTGATTTCCTTGTCTATTTTCAACCCATTGAAGTAAATGCAAAGATGTTGTTATATGCACTAATAATAGAACAATTATATAAACTGAGTACCTACTGGATAAACAACTAATACCTGTAGAACATATTTCCAAATTATTATAGTTCAAAACAATGATCATGAAAGATCAAAAAAATAAAATTAGAGCATAGAGACTACTAATGGACAAAATTCTACATCAAATGCCCCGATTTCTTCTATAATGTAAAGAAACAGATGCAAATCTATAATCTGCAGACTTAGGAGATTTAATCACCAAAGAGAAATCCGCTTTAATTAATTACTACATGTTGCCACTCAAAATTTCGAACCACTCCAGTTGCTAATTTATCAGTCAAACTTTCCATGCCTTTTAAAGGAACCATAAGGCACAAATTTTGACACCAAGCAATAATCTTGGCCATTGATACCTAGGAACAACACCAATACCACCCATATGTTGACTCTACTAAACTGTAGCATCAAAATTAACTAAAATGATACCAAGATCCAGAAATAACCAAGGTGCTGTCACAATTGACTATGCAGCACATAAAGATCTTGTACTGACTATATCTATTTCATCTTAAAATAGTGCATTAAAAATTCAATAAAGTAAATTTTCAACATCATAACAAACTCAATATATATAAAGTGAAATTTATATTCAAAATGTTCCATGTAGTAAATATATAAGATAGAAGGTAATATTTGAATAAATAATGAGTAAAAAGTAGAAAATGTGTTAGAATTCACGTAAATGTTGATAAGATGATGGTTTTTATTTAATCCAATGCGTAACTTTTTGGTAATTTTTAATGTATCCATTCGTAACTGTATACCTAAATAAATATTGATTTCTTTGAAAAACTGGAGAAGTATTGAGTATTTAATAAATGCTCTACTTTTAAATTTTCATTATTTCAATTTATGTTATTTAATAAATAAATATTTTAATAAATAAATAATTTAATTAATTAATAAAATATTCAAGTTTGATGTCTATGGATTCATCTAAATTATGTATTGAGTCAACATTAAAAATAAATAATGGGAGTTATATGGTACACTACATCTTAACAACTTAAAATGTTCCACATCCAACATACCGAATTTAAAATTGTAATAACCAATCAAAATCCTTCATATTTCCACATAGTTGATAATGATAATGTGGCATGCTTTAATATGGAGGAATGGGTTTTCTTTAATGTATAGATAATATTTTAATAAATAAATAATTTAATTAATAATAAAATATTCAAGTTTAATTAATTAAGTAATGGTGAATTATAAAGGACTGTACTGTCCCTCGCAAATCACAATTGTGTATTTCTTTTCAATTTAAAATGGTATTATAGGATATTTATATGAAAATTGGGTAAACTGTTATTTGAATGATTTCTATTGAATTATCAATCTCAATAAATGAAATAGGAAAAAGGAGATAGGCTTTTGAATGACTTGTGTAGCTTCTGAGAAAGAATGCTCATGTATTGATAAAAATCAAAGAACTTTTACATCAGAAATTTCAAAAGCCAACAATGGATCTCCATCACTATAAAAAGTATTATTCCAACACCTTCTAACAAAATTAAAAGAAGCAAAATTAAATCACGGCAGCAAGGACTTGGTTTCCTGAATAATTCCACCTACTGGAGCCATTGACAATGAGGCGCCCTCCTGAAGCTAAGAAATGATGTTCTTACACCTTAGAAGATAACATTCTGGCACAACGTTTCACGTGCCAACTGTACCGCACATCGAGCCGCTAGCCTTCCTGCAATTTCTGAGCAAATGATGGATCCAAACTCACGCTGCCTCCAAGTCAATAATACAATTCCATTAGTGTCCCGGATTACTACGCCAACTACTTCTCCCGACTTGAGATCGCCAGGCCCCTACCAATTCACCTTAAGTCATTAATACACACCAGATACACCAGCATGCGTACTCTGAACCTTCAAATTCTATCTGCTCCATTAACTCTGACTTTTATCTATAGATTAGAGAAAAAGATTAATATCCAATCCGAGTATGAGAACACAGCTATATCTAACATCTCAAATATCATAATATTATCAGATAGCTATAGATAAATAAACTAAGATACTTAACTCCAAGACAAAAGCAACTCAAGATAATTAACTCATACCTACTCTCTAGATATATAAAAACTGGACTTTTTTCTATAAAAAGAAAGCAACTCAAGAATTTTTCAAACTCAATATGAAAACAATAAATCAACATGACAACTTGTATTATAAGTAAGTTGGCAAGGCAAATCAAATCTTTCTTATTTAAGCTTTGGTTGGAAATGAAAATTTCATTGAGCTAATGAAAATTGAAGGGATAATGAATCACAAAATGAAATTAAGTGTAGTTTTTGTTTTCCCAGAGATATGGAGCCACTAACACTAAGTAAGCTTCTTAGTCTGAATTATAATTACACTTAACTCAACATTAGATTAAAAAAAATCAAATTCAGCAACACATCCTGTTTTGAACCATAATAGTAGATGAATATCCATCAACGATTTAAAAGGATAGTAATAAATAAGAATCTGATGAAAACAAAAGGGGTTGAGATTTAAGCTTCATAATTCACTGATATGTGTATATTGTATTCTATAGAGCAAGCTTCACAACTCAAAACAGTCTTATAGAGGTCCTCATGAGCAAGAACAATGGTGAATCTAATTGAAGTAGCAGAACATTCAATTAATGCAGGAATCGTTTCTTCATAGCTGGTATTAACTATAAAGTTCTAGCCTCATAAACTCACACAACTTATTACCAAGGTGTTGATGTCTTGTATACCTGTTGTTTTGGGAAACATATAGTGTATGGTAATCATAGAAAGGCAGGATAACTCTTTTGCTCATTAACCAAACAACATAATGCTCACCTATAGAAAATCTTTCTTTCTTCTTCCCTGCACATTGTGGACTCCGGTGCAGCAGATCAGCAGAAACTTGGAGCATCGAATCAAAATCGGGAATATCTGATCCCCAAATCGTTATATCTAACTGACTGAACCGGAATAACTCAGTCGTCTCTGAAGAATGCGTTCTGGAAGACAACACATTGGCAATATCCTCCAGTCTTCTAAATTTCACTGCATAGTCACAAAGGTATCAACTAATGTGATTTTCTAAGTTCCATATAACCAAATAGGGTTGTAGCAGGTAAAGTTGCTCAAATGATAATTTTATTGATCTTAATAATGCGGGGTACAATCTCTATTCTAATCCTCTGATTCTAGTCTTCTAAAGCGGCGAACTTGGATCTTCAAATTCTTCGTTCTAGGAATTTTGACGTGAAAGTCGAGCAAACGTCGATGCGAGGGCTTCTCAGCTTGATCTCGAATCGAATTATGAACTTGGGAGTGCTTGATGCGAGCGATGACGAACTTCTTGGGGATTTGATGAACTCCACGGAGAACGCTTCTAGATCGTCGCAGGATTTGGCCTTTGATCTTCTTTAGAGGAAGTTTGGCCGGCAGGAAACGTTTCTCCAAGGGCTTTTGAGCTTGATCTTGGATCTAACGATGGTCTTGGCTTAGATTTGGTGATGAACTTCAAGAACGTTTGCTCGAGTTTCGTCAGGATTCTCGGATTTGATCTTTTTGGCGTAGTTGATCTTCCAATAACGTTTCTCCAAGTGCGTTGAGGCTCCTTCTTGGATCAAACGGTGACTACTCCTGGATTTGTCGATGAACTTCTTGAATATTTGCTAGAACTTTGATGCTGATCTTGAGAAGACTTGTGATTCTTGCTCTTGATCTTGCTTGTTGCTCTTGCTCTTGCTTGTTGCTTGCCTTCTTTTTGCTCCTCTTCTCTTGCTCCTCTTCTTCTTATGCTCCTCTTCTTCTTTCTTATGCTCCTCTTGATGTGTTACTTGGTGTGTGGAAAATGAATGAAGGGATCCTCTATTTATAACAATTTGAAAGGCCATAAAAAGAGCATATTCCCCTAGAATATAGGAGCCCATGGCCCAACTATTCAACTCTAGCCCATTTTCATTACATGGAGCCCTAGTCCATTAATTCTGGCCCAATTTCACCACATGGAGACCTAGCCCATCACCTATGGCCCGATTTATTTACATGTAGCCCAATTTATCCACATGTAGCCCAATTTACATGATTTACTTTCGCGTTGGCCCATGTGACATTATTTGATTTAAATTTATATATTAGAAAATGATCTAGCAATTTTATTCTATAATTTAATTTAGTAAAATTTTAAAAATGCTAGAAAATTGTATTTTTGTTTTTCTAATATGTATTTTTGAATGTCGTTTTATAGTAGACGAATTTCGTTCGTCTACAAATGCCCCCTCACGACTTGTTCATGAGTAGCGTCTTTTGAGATGCGTTTTGAAATGAACGAGTTGCGACTCTTGAATCGAGCGTGTCAACGACTTCTTCACTTGGATTGATCTTTTTTAATCTGCTGTGGTGCTTTTTGGTTGTAAGATCAAACCGTCTTTACTCATGTGGATTTTATATCCTACTTTGGGCTTGCTTTAAATGATAAGCTTCTCCACGTTTACATCTTCTCAATTTCGATTTGCTAATCGAACTCTTCCAAATAATAATTCTCCGTCATTTTTTTTTTTTTTTTTTTAATAATCAAGACTCCAAGCTGAACACGAATATCGATCCCCAGATAATTATGAACAAGCGCCTGAATCTTCTTTTCGAACTGGAGTTCCAACTTGATTCTAACTCAAACTTTATCAAATTTTCGACTTTAATCAGGACTCGAATTCTATTTTTCACAACTATATAAGGACCTGGACCCATCCAGTCAACCCACAGTATTCACGAAGAACAAGCAACAGGAAGAGGAGCAGAAACCAGAAGCCAGCAAAGAGGCAGAATTCAACCTTTTCCGATCCAAATCTGGTGAGTTCCAATCTTCTTCATCTTTATCCAAATCCGGGACAGAGGAAAAGAGAGAGGCGGCGAGCTGGAGCAATGGCGGGGAGCTGGAGCAATGGAGCTGCTTTGATGGAGCTGTGCGGCGTGGAGGAAGAGCGCAGCGGAGCGGCTATGTTCAATCGGCGGAGTGGAGGAGCGCAGCGGAGGACGGGAGGCGTGGCGGCGAAGAGCTTGATTTGGGTGGAGCAGAGGAGTGGCGGAGCAGGTGGATGCTGGAGTGGCGCGGTGAGATGTGGTGGTTCGAGGGAGGCGTGACTGACCATGGCGAGGAGGCGGAGGTGGGTGTTGCACGGTGAAGCTGCCATGGTGGACTGTGGAGGAGGAGATGGCGTGAACTGGAGCAAGATGAAGAAGGAGGAGATGGCGTGAACTGGAGCAAGATGAAGGAGGAGAATTGGGGATTTTGGGAATGGAGTTGATTTTGGGGATTTTAAATCCCTTTTTCCCTTTTTTTTTTTTTTTTTTTTTTGCCATTTTATGCTTTTATTTATTTCGTTCGTCCTAAGTGCTCCCATCACACAACGATCTCAGCATGCTAAAACGTTAGTCTCACGTTTAACCGTTTCAAGACATGACAATCCAACAACCGATCATCCTGGACTTTGAAGCACAACTTGGGCATATTGATCAACCTGGAACTTGAAGTTTAGCTTGTACATACCGATCAACTTTGATTTGGAAGCGTAACTTGGACATATTGGTCAACCTGGAGATTCGCTCAACCACGATGAGTCAATGAAGGTTCCACAAGTAGCCGCTTTGATTTATTCATCCGTTTCGCCTGGACAAACTAGCTGCTTTCACATATTTTGACTGAACTTAGAATTTTCTAAGCTGCCTACGTACCTCCATAAAAGAGGATCAAGTCAAAACATAGTTCAAACACTTGAAAAGGGGTGTCGTACACAGTTTATACTCATGCGGGCCAGGAGTATCTATTACTTAGCCACCTTAGACGAGGTGAGGCGAGTTAACAGTTTAGCCACGTGTCATGCCATTGGTGGTCACCGTATGCAGTTTATGCTCATGCGGGTCAGGAGCGTACTTGATTTGGTCTTCAGACTTGAATCTGTAACAGTTTATGCTCGTGCTAAGGAGCTGCTAACAGTTTATGCTCGTATCGAGGAGCGCACTTGAATTGGACTTGGATTTGATTTCATGAACAGTTTATGCTCGTGTCAAGGAGCTGCTAACAGTTTATGCTCGTATCGAGGAGCGTACTTGATTTAGATTTGGATTTGATTTTATAAACAGTTTATGCTCGTGTTAAGGAGCTTTGAGATAGTTTATACTCATATCAAGGAGTGGCACTTGAGAAGATTTAATTTGAGGGCCTTAGATAGTTTAAGCTCATATCCAGGAGCATACTTGCTGAGATAGAATAAGATGGCGCTACATCTTCATCGCTTTCCTCTTCATCATTGCTTTGGTTTTCGCTTTCGCTTTCACCACCTACGTCGTCTTCATCTTTTATTTTGGAGCAATCTCCATGCGCTTTGTTAGTACCCATGCTCATTTCAATGGTATGTGCACGATTTGCAAGCTCTTCAAATGTTTTTTGGCTTGATGCCTTGAAGGATGTAGGAAAGATTCCAGTTCATTCCTTGAGTGCACATTTCAATGGCCGTGGTTTCGGATATTTGGTCCTTGCATCTAAGGTGTAGGTCCCTCCAACGATTTATGTAGTCAAGAACATGCTCCTCTTCAGTTTGACGTGTACTTATGAGTTCGACCATGCTGACCGTCCTTCGGGTGCTGTAGAAGCGATCGAGGAATTGCATTTGCAGCTGGTCCCAATTATCAATGGAGTTTGCCCCCAAGTCACTGTACGAGTCGAAAGCATTATCTTTAAGTGATCGGACGAACTGCTTGACAAGTTGATCACCATGAGTTCCAGCACTATTGCAAGTCTCAATGAAGTGTGCAATATGTTGCTTTGGATTGCCATTGCCATTGCCATCAAATTGCTGAAACTTTGGTGGTTGATAGTCTTTTGGCATCTTTAGCGCATTAATCCTGGGTGTATATGGCTTGACATAGCTAGAAGATGACCCAAACTTCTTGTCTAAATTTTCATTGATGGTTTGGATGATCAACTCCTTCACTTGGTGGCGGGTAGCTTGACATCCGCATGCTTTTGTGATCGTTCAGTTGCAGGCTTGAAGCTTCTATGTTGTGTTAAGAGCAGCTTCAGACATTCATCATATTCTTGATGTTTCCTCTCATCTGCATCAGTTGTCTGTACAATACCACCTTTGTTTAAAAGCATGTCCAACTTGGCATCTCGATCTTCACATATTCTAATGAGCCGCAACATGTTGCTTGACAAGTTCATAATTTGCTCTTCCATCGAAGTTGTTCTAGCCATACCTTCCTTGAGAACTTGATTTTCCGTGCTTTGCCTCAACGATGGATTACTTTGATTGAGCAGAATTGCTTGCCCCCACTGCTAGTCGCTTTTTGCAGAAGAGATGATGGTTTTCTTGCTCTTGAAGAGAAGAGATGAGAGGTAGAGATGTCCCACTGGGCGTGCCAAAAATCTGTAGAAAGTAAAATTGCACAAATGATAATTTTATTGATCTTGATAAAAGCGGGTTACAACTTTCGTTGATCTCTTGATTCCTCTCTCTAAGTACCGGGGCCTCAGCAGCTTGATCCGGATTTTGGGTTTAACCTACAATTTGGTAGTAAGGAGTTTGATGGAGTCGTTTGTGACTTAATCCATCTCTAACTGTGAAACCCTAATCAAGATCTCCTATTTATAAGAGAATTATGACTTAGGGAGTAAGATACAGTCTTCATCCCAAAACTAGATGAACTCTAAATGGCTAAGATTTGATATTCTCCATATATCTAATCTAAAGACAACACAAATTTACGAATTTTCGGTGTCTACAAATGCCCCCTCGAGACCAGTTGTAGAGACTTGATGGCGGTTGCAACTTGGTCTCGAAAACTTGATGGAGAACTTGAAGCTTGGTTTGACATGCCCCCAAAGGTGATTTAGCATGCCCCCATTGAATCTACAAACATGGATTTTTAGATAGTGGAGATGAAGAGCTAAAATCGTCTCACTGGGCATGCCAATTTGTTTGCCATGGATTTTCATAACTTGCAAATGGACATTTAAAAGAGGCAAAGAAAAACATGGAACATGGAATTTTTATTTGATAACTTGGGAGTTACAACTTTCGTTGATCTCTTGATTCCTCTCTCTAAGTACCGGGGCCTCAGCAGCTTGATCCGGATTTTGGGTTTAACCTACAATTTGGTAGTAGGGAGTTTGATGGAGTCGTTTGTGACTTAATCCATCTCTAACTGTGAAACCCTAATCAAGATCTCCTATTTATAAGAGAATTATGACTTAGGGAGTAAGATACAGTCTTCATCCCAAAACTAGATGAACTCTAAATGGCTAAGATTTGATATTCTCCATATATCTAATCTAAAGACAACACAAATTTACGAATTTTCGGTGTCTACAAATGCCCCCTCGAGACCAGTTGTAGAGACTTGATGGCGGTTGCAACTTGGTCTCGAAAACTTGATGGAGAACTTGAAGCTTGGTTTGACATGCCCCCAAAGGTGATTTAGCATGCCCCCATTGAATCTACAAACATGGATTTTTAGATAGTGGAGATGAAGAGCGAAAATCGTCCCACTGGGCATGCCAATTTGTTTGCCATGGATTTTCATAACCTGCAAATGGACATTTAAAAGAGTCAAAGAAAAACATGGAACATGGAATTTTTATTTGATAACTTGGGAGTTACAACTTTCGATCTCTTGATTCCTCTCTCTAAGTACCGGGGCCTCAGCAGCTTGATCCGGATTTTGGGTTTAACCTACAATTTGGTAGTAGGGAGTTTGATGGAGTCGTTTGTGACTTAATCCATCTCTAACTGTGAAACCCTAATCAAGATCTCCTATTTATAAGAGAATTATGACTTGGGGAGTAAGATACAGTCTTCATCCCAAAACTAGATGAACTCTAAATGGCTAAGATTTGATATTCTCCATATATCTAATCTAAAGACAACACAAATTTACGAATTTTCGGTGTCTACAAGGGTATACAACAACCGAGCTTAGGTGCATTACTTCTAGAAGTCATTGTTGTGTCCCAAGCAATACCTTTGCAGCAGCATCCAGAGAGACCATCTCCATCTACTTAATTGGTAAATTTTATGAGGTTCTGTAAAACACTAAACTTTATATGCATGAATATTGAATATTTCATATCAACTCCATCTTGCTTAAACATCTATAAAAAACTATTCTAGGAAGGGGTCGATCACGTAGAGCATAGCATACAAAAACGATCATAAAAACAAAAGAACATATAACTCATCACTTGTCATCGAACACTTTATGTGGTCATTTAAAATGACAAAAAAGTAGTAAAAAACGCAATGAAATCTACCTGTTATATGGGAATAAAAGGACAGAGATATTTGTTGGGTCCGAAACAGTTATCCTTCTCCAAGATTCTGCTTTCCATCATCAATAGTCTGTCTGCAAATAAAAATTAAAGCCTGTTGTAAACATTTGCAGTATTGATCCAACTTATATGGGAGCACAGTGAAAGAACTAATAGTAAACCTCTGAGACGGGGAAATACTATACATAAATCTAGGTTTATTTGGTGATGACACATGATGCGTACAAATGGATCGAGAGAGAAAGAGAATGAAACTGAACCCGATGGTTTTGAATAGATGGGTGTGGATCCTTTAAACTAATTAGAGAATGATTTGAAAAATAGACGGATGAATGAATAAGTAGAAATGAGAAGTCAATCAAACCTCTCAAAGTCATCAAACACGACAATATCAGGAACGATCTCACTGTATGATGTTACCGCATCCAAATCCGTCCTCATGCCTAATATTTTCTCAATTCAAACAACCAAATTGAAACTCAAATGCAATCGAAATTTTCATAACAATCAGAAAAGAATATAGAAGTAAATTACCAGTATGTAGAGATGGTGAGGAACTGGCTGCAACTCGAATTAATCGAAAGCATAGGCTCACCGATTCAATTGAGAGTCGATTCGCAGTTGCTTCTCCTAATTTGATCTTGAATAAGGTTTTAATTCAAGTGGGGTAGCATGGCGTTGTTAGAGAAGGATCGGCGGAGATGGCTTGGGAGATGATTTGGGAGAGGCGATTGATTGAAGATGGGGAAATAATAACATTAAATTTTAGATAATGAAAACATAACCAACCTACCACGTAGACATTTATTAGCCAATAGGAATGCTCATCAATTCCACATAATTGATGATGTGTATTGAATGAGAAGGCTTGAATGGTTTTTCTTTTAATATAAAGATAGATAGATATTAGTATTTCATAACACCAAACTAAATAGGCAAGTAATCCATTTTGGTAACTCAAATTTCGGACATGTCATACTGGATAAGGTAGATGACCAATTAGAATCTCCCAAATCATCACATGAGGAAAAATTTGACAGATAGGAATGTTCTATAGTGCCACGTCATACATGACTATGCTTAAAGAGCTTGAAAATGTATATATATATATATATATATATATATATATATATATATATATATATATATATATATATATATTATTGAATTTCATGTGATTTTTTATCAAATAGTCGCTCCGTCCCACTTAAAAGGTATCATACGAGTTTTCATGTCTAATTTTAACCGGGATTTCTGCAAAACTATGCCACTTAAATCTTTACAAATATCATGTTATAAAAGTACACTCAACGGTATTTCATCATATAATTTTTACAATCTTTTTAATCATATAGTTTGTGTTATTGCAATAAGAGTTTAACATGCAACTTCGTATGGTACCTTTTAAGTACATATAGAGTACTTTACATAGGGATGAACAACAAAGTGTGCTGAATTCCCTGTAATATCTCGACTTAATCAATGTGCTAAGAGCCTAAGACTACGAAGCCAAGATGTAGAAAATGAAGATAAAACAACAATAATGTTATTTACTTGTATCATAAGACATGGATGACAAATTTGTTTCTAGTGCTCCAAAAATATAACATTACAAACACATTCTAGTTATTGTGCTCCAAAAGAGTACATTACAAATGTAAGACCACTAAGATGGCTGCCTCAGACTAATCTGGGAGATGCTTGAAAAGAACTCGACAAAGTATCTCACAAAAGCACTTGTCAATTGCATCACAAGTTCACAACTTTGTGAACCAACATTAAGGATGACCAAGTTCTCGCTCCAAGGAATATGTTTCTGATATTCATCAACTGCCGAACACATTCAAAGATCACATCCGATAACATTCAGCAAATGTTCTTTCAAAACTATATGAACCAAGACAAAACAAAATAAGGTCTCAAGGTTGTACAAAGTAATCCCTTCATCGAAATGATTCTTGGTGTTCAAGTTCCACTCAGCTAAACAAAGAATATACCTGCCATGCATGACCAAATGTTATTAGTTAAAACAGCTCGACTCTACTGTAGGAATCATCAACAAAATCATACCATGAACTCTGCAACTGACTGCAAGTACAAATCAGGGAACATTTAGGGAATTGTATTTATAAATTTACACAAAGCTGCATCTCAAAGGGGCAAGAGATTGTTCGACTCCCATTCTTAGCCCTGTCTATATACTTGCTTACATGTATAAACATGAATCTGTAAAAGCTGAAGGAGGAAACTTTTGAGATACAAGGGCCAAG
Source organism: Plantago major (assembly GCA_026545765.1). Lineage (NCBI taxonomy): Eukaryota > Viridiplantae > Streptophyta > Magnoliopsida > Lamiales > Plantaginaceae > Plantago > Plantago major. The sequence continues at coordinate 61,077,846 of CM048844.1, read as the reverse complement.
AAAGTTGCATATATTCATAGTTGATCACCTCCACACCCCATTCTCAATTTAAGGTGATAAAGTTTGATTTTACGGTAACGATAATATATAAAAGGGGTAGGTACAGAAGAAAAAACTAACTTAGTCAAAGTTCAAAAGGCCTCATATTTCCTGGTACACTATCCTAATATAATGTTGAACATGTATCTTATGTACACATAACATCATAATAAGCAATGATTAACTTAACGCAGAAAAATATACTTCTAAATCTTGCTATATCCTAATCAGGGTTCATGTAAACACAACACATGTATGAAGTTAACTGCCTATATCAGCTGACTCAATACGGACATTTTGTTCGGCTGGCAAACTATAGGATTGACGCATATAAAAGATAACAACTTTAATTTATAGTCTGACGCATATTTGAAGCGAACACAGTTTACAGTCTGCTATCCTGATCAAGAGGTCATGAAACACACTGCATATATTGAACACTCAAAACAAATACACGACGCTTCGGTAAGAATCCAACCTTCTTTCCCCTTAACCTTCTCTTTGTCTGATATCATACATTTAACTTGGACTAATGCAACTTGCAGCCTTGTTCAAATAGTGAACTATAGCACCAGACCTAACTAATATGCATCAGAAAGTAACAATTTGGGTGTATCTCATAAACATATTTATGTATTCAAACCACTCATACCTGAAAAATACATTTCTGCATGTCTGTTATCCAAACCTACCTTGTGAAATAATACGGATCTCATCCTAAAGTACTCACTCTGCATCTCATCCACATCACCCACATGCAAAAGGTACTGTCTGGTCAATAGGTAAATTCGACTTCCATATTACAAATCTTGCCGATTGAAACAAAATCAGCTTCACAAGTTAGAGCAGACTGAAGTTAACAATATAGAAGATTTTGTTGTTCTCTTTAAATAGAGGAGATAAATGCTATGTATGCAGACATATTTTCCTTGTTGAAGTCTGTCAAGTGAATGCTAACGTTGTAAAAGAATGTTTAAACACTTCAGATCAACATTTTTTATGATCTGCCCATGTGAAAAAGTATCTGGTCAAACTCGTGATAATCAAATATCATATGAAAGGGATTGAAGTAATATCATCATAAGCATGTGAGGTTTTACAAAATACATAGAAGTAATGAGATAAGAAAAGGTAGCCTCAATTATAAAAAGAGGCATGAATTCACTGAAATTGAAACATCAACAACAAAAATCACCTTTTCTACTTGTTTTAGAAATATCAATACTTCAAGCTCTACTCATGCCAATTGAGTATAAACAATGAGAAATCCAAGATCTTTTGCATATAAGCTGAAAATTCGAAATGGCAAAGTACCAATTCCGGTGGTAGGAAATAGAAACATAAGGTAGGTAAATAAATCGGGTTAAATGCAAAATACCCCCTAAGTTATTATAAATGTGCGCGAAACCCCCTTGAGTTAACAAATTAGTACCAAACCACTCTGAGTTATTAAAAAATGTGCGCGAAACCCCCCGAGTTAATAAATTAGTTCCTGAGTTATGAAAAATGTGCGCGAAACCCCCGAGTTATTAAAACATGTGTGTGGAACCCCCTCAGCCCTTTTCTTTTTTTACGGCGTGTTCATGTTAGGTGCCACAATGGATGTTCTTTTAGGTTTTCTTACTCCAAATTAACGCCACTAGGGGGACCGGACATTCATAGTTTTAGTTTATTATCTTTTGCCCTCACTTTTTTCCGTTTACACTAATAATGAATTGGTATATATCGTTGATATGTAATCACAATCTTAATTAGTCTTATTTATGGTTGTTATTTATATATTTGAGTGCTATATAACTAGTAGTAGTGTGTGATTGATTTTTGTTGTTCATTTAACCAGGAAAAAAGTAGAGTTTTACTATCTTTAATAGCTCAATTTTAAGTCATTTCAATATTTTCGAAAATTTGGACTAACGAATCAAACTGTACACAATACGAATTCATCATGTATATTTAATATTTATGTAAAAGGGGTATTGCAATGACTTTATAAGAATTCCATGGTATTTTGCATATATTTTTAATAACTGTGGTCTTTTTTTCTTTTTTTTTTTTTTTTACATTTGGTGTAAGATAACATATTTGTGCCCATTTTTAATAACTCAAGTGGTTTGGTACTAATTCGTTAACTCGAGGTTAACCCAGGGGTGTTATGCATTTAACTCTAAATAAATCTAGTTTTGAATCTGCAAACCGAATATGCTGGGTTTTAATTCAATAATTACAACATCACTTATTGATTCGTTCTTATCATCGTCGTAAACTTTAACATCCTAAATGCACAAGCATAAGTAAATTAGTACAAACTGAAACTTATATTTTTAAAATAAGAATACAGAGAATTAAAACACAAGAATTGGATAACTAAGTAATATTAGTACCTCATATCCCTTCTTTCTGGCTCGATTGGAATCTCTGCTTCCCTTCTTTCTTCATACAGAATCGATATGCGAGCAGATCGACGGAATAGGCGGAGGATCAATGAATCGATCTCCATCGGTCCCAAAAACTGAATCTTTAATCTGGAAGGAATTAATTGTTCTAGTTTGAGTTGATTCTTCAAGTGTGCCAGTGTATGAACAATGAATCGGCTGGTGATTGGAGAAGTCGGCCTATAAATTCTGATGAATGGAAACCTGTTGAAGAATCGATCCATGGAATAAATTTGGTTTGAAGAATCAGAATGTTATATTTTCAAAACTGCTCATTGCGTATAATTATCTTCCTAAAAATGAGTTAAAACGGTAGCACTAATTAATTATATTTCCTAAATTGATGAGTATGTGTAGTGCAGAAGGATTTCCTTTTGTTTTTTATCTTCCCATAATTTTAACATTACAAACAAAGTATTACTAACCCGTGTTAATTTTAAAAGTAAATAGAAAGGTAAGGATATGATAAATTAATCGTGAAAATAAAATAGTTAAATATCGTGTAACAATGTTGGTGGATCGTAGTTTGGTGGGTAGTCCTTCATCCAATACTAAGGCTTTGTTATCTTCATCTGAAAACTCATTAATTTCATTTCAGTTCAGATTCATTCAGTTCATCGACTCTATGAGATTATGAAGTACGACAACTCAAAATCTACTCTCTAGAATGCTCTCTCCCTCAAAACCCTAGATCTAGGTGTCTTCTTGTACTCCGGCAGCCTCCTGCTGCTAGGGTTCCGCCTTCTTGGCTAGTCCTCCCTCTCGTCCTCCTATGCCTCCTCCTCTCCCTTCTTCGATTCTCCCTTCACCGCAAGAAAACCCTCTCCAGTGGCTAGATGCTTCTTCTCTTCCCAGATTTCCGATACCTAACTTTCGGCCGTCGTCTTTTAGAAACCCTTCTCCCCAGATCCACTCAACTCGGAACCCTAATCTTCCTCCTCTTTCTTCTCAGCCGTCTTCTTCCAACTCCCAACCTCCTGTTCGTTATCTGCTTTCTAGTGGTACTGGATCTGCTGTGCATGACATAGATCTAGAGCCCTCCCCTGGATTCTAGCAGGTTCTTGGTTCTCTTCAAGCTCAAAGTGAAGCGCCTTCTTCACCTTTGTCTTTTGCAGATATGGCAAACAAGCCTGTGGATGCATCCGTGATTAGATCTATTGTGAACCCTCCACTCTCCTTCTTTGAAGCAAGGGCGAAAGGTAATCCTCTCATTCCGGCTAAGCATCAGTTTCAGGTGAAAGGCACTCCGGCCATTTCCTTTACGGAACAAGAGGTACAAACGCTGTCCAAATCGTACTCTCTTACTCTAGTAGGTAAGTTTTTGGGTAAATCTACGCCTAGAATCAATGAAATTGCTCCCGAATTCAAAAAACTTAATTTGAAAAAGGGTTTTTCCCTAAGCCTGTTGGACAATAGACATCTCGTGATTAATCTGTATCTAGAAGAAGACTTTACCAAAATCTGGTTGAAAGGCACTTTGTTTATTGCAGGCTCTTCTTTGCTTCTCACTAAATGGACCCCTGCTTACTCCCCTGAAGTTGATTCCCCCTTTGTTTCTTGCTGGATTACCTTTAGAAAATTGCCCATCATGCTTTTTCATGTTGATGCTCTGTATGAGGTTGCAAAGTTAATTGGTTCTCCTTTGCGTATGGACCAAGCTACTGCTAATAGAACTGTATTCTCTAAGGCTAGGGTTTGTGTGGAAGTAAATGCTGCTATACCCCCCCCCCCCCCAAAAAAAAAAAAAAAAAAGCATTGTTATTGAAGCAGGTGGCACTTTTCATAATGTTGAAGTTGTGTATGATGTGTATCCTCAGTATTGCAGTCACTGTAGTAAATTGGGGCATGAACTCAAGGCATGCTATGTGAAATTTCCTATTCTTAAAACATGGGGAACAGGTGCTGTTATGAAATCTGTTACTAACCTTCCCTCTCCATCTGAAACTCCTGTTGATAATGTGACACCCAACCCTGTTGTAGACCGTCCAACTCCTTTGACTAAAACTGACAATGAAGGTTTTCAAACTGTGGAAAAAAATAAAAAAAAATCTAGGAACAAAGCTTCCTATAATGTTTATGGAAGACTTATAAGAAAAGGAAAGTTTGCTAAGCCTAGATTTGTTAAGTCCAATGCTTTTACTGGTACTAGAAATCCCCCTCCCCATAATACTCCTTTAGAAACCCCTCCTTCTGTTGTGGATTGTGCTGCACCTGGTGATCCCCTACCTTCTCTGTCTGTTCGTGATCCTGTTGATCATGTTGAACCCCCTCCTGTTGTACAAGTTAATCCCCTTCCTGATGACCCTGTTGTTCCTTCTTCTGCTGACTATGTTAGCCCCCCTCATTCTGTAGTACCTGATCTTGTGTCTAGTGCCTGTGAGGAAGAACCTTTTTTTACTCAAGAAAATAGGTTTAGTCCTATCTCTGAATTTGAAGATTCTCCTATTGAAGCTATTAACAGTTCTACTTCTGCAGGAAAAGACAGATTGATGCAAAAGCAAAGAGAACACATAACTGATACTGCTAATACTAGTTTCCTGAATAACACTGGTGTTCCAGGGGAAAATGATGAAGTCCCTCCTAAGTTCTTAGAAGAAGGAAAAACTGCCTCTTCTTCTGAAAATGAATTTGAACCTGAGGAAGAACCTGCTTTAGAGGAAGAAGATACTGAATTAACTAGGAAAGCTCTTTTTGACAATAGGGAAGTATCTCTCCAAATTTCTTCTCTAGGTTTAAATTCTGTAGAGGAAAATTGTCTCATGGTTGAGCCTTCTTGTGTGCAGGACAGTAGGAGGAAGTCCACTGAAGGACTTTCTTTTACACCTCTTCATACAGATACAATCCTTGAAGGGATAGCACAGAGCAAGGTGCATGTTGAAAGTTCTTCTCTGCCTTGCAGTCCTGGAAGGCACAGTCAACAATCTGCCAAGAAAAAGAAAAAGAGTAAGAATCAGGTTTACTTCTCCCCTGCTTTTGTGTACCCTCCAAGAACAACTAGGAATTCCAATAGGAAATCCTCTGGAACACTTCTCACCCCAATTTGCCCTCAATGATTTTTAAAATCTGGAATGTTAGGGGTATTGGGAACCCACAATCCCAGCAATTAGCATCTTATTATAAAAAAACTGAGAAATTTGATATTTTAGTTTTGTTGGAACCTTTGGTAGACTTGAATGAGCCTAAGTTTTGCAGACTTCTTGGTTTTCAAAAAATTCAAAAAAATGTTTCAAACAAGATTTGGGTTTGCTCCACTGTACAGTTTTCTGTAAATATTTTGGTCAATCATGAACAATTCCTTTTTTGTGAAATCACTTATGTAGCAGATAATTCCTCCTTTTTTGCTACTTGGGTGTATGCTAAGTGTTCCAGAAGAGAAAGGAAGGTCCTTTGGGAACAAGTTGCTGTTTCTGCCCCCTCTTCTAGTTCTCCTTGGTGTGTTGGTGGAGATTTCAATATCATCACCACACCCAGTGAGAGAGAAGGAGGAGCTTTGCCTGATATACATGCTATGTCTGACTTTGGTAATTTTATCATGAGCAATGGTTTGCAAGATTTTGGCTTCACTGGCAATCCCTTCACCTGGGAAAGAAGTGATGGCTTAAAGCAAAGACTTGACAGATGTCTTTTTAACAATGCTTGGGGTAACTGTTATCCAAAAACTGATGTTAAACATGGTATTTTAAAAGATTCAAACCACAGGCCCCTACTTGTTACTGCCAACTCTTCCTCTGCTAATCCCAAGGGCACTTTCAAATTTCAAAATATGTGGATTTTACATCCTTTTATACCAGAAGTTACTCAAAACTGGGATATGCCTGCTAGGCATGGTGGTTTAAAAAAGTTGCAAGAAAAGCTTTTTAGATTGAAGCAATTTTTGACTTTCTGGAATAAAAAACACTTTGGAAACATTTTTCAAAAAGTTAAAATTCTGGAAGGTGAAGTGGCTCTGGCTGAATCACTTTGTTTGCTTTCTCCCTCTTCTTCCAACTCTGCTCTTTTAAAAGAAAAACAGCAAAAATTTTCCCTTGCTTTATCTCAAGAAGAAGAATTTTGGAAACAAAAAGCTTCTGCTTCTTGATTTTCAGAGGGAGAAAGGAATACTTCCCTTTTTCATGCTATGTCCAAAAGAAAGAAAGCGAAAATGAGAATCAACCAAATATTGCTTCTGGTATTACTGTCACTGATGATGTAGATATTCAGGATTCTGCTGTGAATTTCTTTGCTAATCATTTTGCAGGAAATTCTACTCCTATTGAGGAACCAGGGCTTTCTCTTCCCTCCCCCTTGATTACAGAGAACCAAAACTCACAGTTGTGTAGACCTCCTACCATGGAGGAGCTACAAGTTGTGGTAGACAGTCTGAAACCCAACTCCGCACCTGGCCCTGATGGGTATACTGGGAAATTTTTCCAAGTTTGCTGGAACACTATTAAATTTGACCTCCTAGAGGGAGTGTTGGATTATTTTGCAGGATCCCCCATTCCCTTGACTTTTACTCACACTATGATTGCTCTGATTCCCAAAAAGTCTTCTCCTCAGGAGTGGGGAGATTTCAGACCCATTAGTCTGTGTACTAACTTGCAAAAAATCATATCTAACTTGTTAAATGATAGACTAGCTTCATGTTTGCCTGATTTAATCTCTTTGAATCAAAGTGGTTTTGTTAAGAATAGGGCTATTGTTGATAACATTTTGCTTGCACAAGAACTTGCTTTTGGTATTGATACTAAAGTTAGAGGTTCTAATGTGATTGTTAAATTGGATATGTTGAAAGCTTATGATAGAGTTAACTGGTTGTTTTTGGAAAAAATGCTTGTTCACTTTGGTTTCTCCCCTGAATGGATTAAGTTGGTCATGCATATAGTCACACACTGTCAGTATAGCATACTTGTGAATGGTACCCCTTCTGGTTTCATACATGCTAAAAATGGTTTGAGGCAAGGAGATCCTCTATCTCCAGCTCTGTTCATCCTCATGAGTGAGTACTTGTCTCTGTCTATCAATGCTTTATTTCAAGCAAATCCTCAGTTGTATTACAAAGTTTCAAAAGGCATACCAATTTCACACTTGGCTTATGCTGATGATTGCATTGTTTTTTGTAATGGTAGTAAAGAAAATGTGAAGAAACTCAAGCTTTTCTTAATGGATTATGAAAGACAAACTGGTCAAAAGGTCAACTTGAACAAAAGTGGTTTTATCCCTGGAAAAAGAGCAAACTCTGTGTGTATAGCCTCTGAATTGGATATGTCTGCTTTGAGTTTTCCTTTTAATTACCTTAGTGCTCCTATTTCAAAAGGTAGAAATAAGAAAATGCTTTTTCTTCTACTCTTGGATAAAATTAGGGCTAAATTCTCTGGTTGGAACTTGGATATGCTTACACAAGGTAGTAGGCTGGTTTTGATAAAAAGTGTACTCTGTGCTCTTCCTGTATACTTGATTCAGTCTCTTCATCCCCCTAAATCTGTACTATGTGATATCAGCAGAATTTGTGCTAACTTCTTTTGGGGTTCTTCTTTTGAAAAAAGTGGTATGCATTGGACTAAGTGGCATAATGTGTGTTTCCCTTTTGCTGAGAAAGGCTTGAATGTTATGAACTTGACTGACCTTGCTTCTGCTTTTTCTTTGAAGTTATGGGTTAAGTTTAGAGGAAATAAGTCACTGTGGGCAAACTTTATGCATGCTAAATACTGTAAAGGAAAATTCCCTGGGGATTGTGCACCCAAAAACACAGATTCTTTTATCTGGAAAAGAATGCTTAAAGTTGGAAAATCTGTGCAAGAAAATCTGTTTTGGAAACTGGGTACTGGGAATTTATTTTTTTGGCATGATCACTAGTTGTTTGAACTTCTTTCTCCTGCTGAATTACAACTGGCTGCTTATCCTGGAAAGATTGACTATTCTTTAATTAGTGAGTGGTTTGTTGGTGATAAATGGAATTTGGATTAGCTATTTGTAATAAGATTGTCTGTGCTTCTTATGTTTATAGCCATGCTCATTCTGTTCCCATTTGGAAACTTTCCATGAATGGTGTCTTTTGTACTAAGTCTGCTAGACTTCTGGTGAAAGAGACCAAACCTACTGATTTGTGGTTTGAAAGGTTTTGGTCTCCTCACCTGTCCATCACTATCTCTATTTTTTGGTGGAAAAGTACTCAAGGTTGGCTTCCTGTTGAGGAAAAAATGCAAAAATTTGGTATTTCTATGGCATCTAAATGTCAGTGTTGTACCAATATTGAATCTGCAGATCATGTGCTCCTTTTCAATTTGGATGTCAACAAAGTTTGGTTGTGGTTCTCTAACTTCTTTCAGGTACCTTGCCTAGCCCAGCACACACTTAGCACCAGATTCAAAGCTTGGTGGTGTTCCTCTGATAAGGTTAAAAAAGATCACATTAGGTGCATTTTGCCTATGCTCATAGCTTGGTATTCCTGGAAAGCAAGGAACTCCTCTAAGTATCAGAATATTAGAATTACTGCTTTCAGCATTATCTCTTCTGTTTTGAAACATTTGAAAACCATGCATTCATCTTTTAAAATTCAAAAAGCTGTTTGGAAAGGTGATTTAAGCATTGCTGAACTCTTTGGCCTTACTGTGCACTTGGCTCCCCCAAAAACCTTGATACTTGTCTATTGGAAAAAACCTCCTTTGCATTGGGTTAAAGTAAACACAGATGGCTCCTTTTGTGCCAACTCCAATTGCTCTGCTTCTGCTGGCTTGATCAGATGTGCTAATGGGAGAGTACTTAATTGCTTTCAATCCTTTTTTGGAAACTTCCCCATTTTTTATGCAGAACTAAAAGCCATTTTGTTAGGTTTACAATTGTGCATTTCTATGGGCTTCAGCAAAATTGTGGTGGAATCTGATGCTGCAAATGTTATCTCCGCTATCAATAGCAAGTATACTTGTAGACATTGGTCTGTTTGCCATCTGTTTCAACTGGTACAGGTTTGCTGTGAGGGAGTAGAAGTTGTATCCAACATATTCATAGGGAAGGCAATGTTGTGGCTGACATGTTAGCCAAGGATGCTCTAAAGCTGAGGCTACAAAGACATTGCCAGCTCTCTGCTTGCAGTGCTGCACTGAAAAGGCAGGTGTATTCAGATAACACTGGTATACCATACCTCAGAATACCAAATGATTGATGCAGATCCATGCCTTCCCCTGCAACTCTCCATTGTGGTGATACACTTGGATGGAGAAGGCAGGATGCCTTGGAACACCTACACTGACAGGAGATGCCTTTGCTTATGTCTTCTAAGGTACTTTAGGTTTGCTCTGAACTTTTACTTTGCAGAACCAGAGTTTCTCTGTAAATTCTGGAACTGTAAAGCCTCTGGAAATGATGAAATTTATCTGATCCACCTTTTCTCCCCCCTCTCTGCAATGTCTTGGTTTAAGGATTTGGAAGTCTTGCCCTCATGTCCTTTTTGCTGGTGGTTTTGGATTAGTGGTGAGGATCTGTATTGGAGTAGAAGTGTTATTGTTCAGTATACAATCCTTGTTTCTTCTATTACTAATGGTTTTATACAGCCCTTGGGATTAGATTTGACTGTAACTGTTTTGGAAACAAGCTTTAATATTCCTCTAATCCCTCTGTGTCTGTTTGAGGTGTATGGTTGCAAATATCTAGGTTTCTTTTACAAAGAATGTTGGGCATATAGTCAGAATAAATGGGATTTGTATTAGTCACTACAACAGGTTTCAAATCCCCTCCCATTGAAATGCTATGTGCTTTATTTCTCCTTTGGAGAAATCAAGTTGTATTTGTGTGCTATTATGACCTTTGTTGGGTGCTGTTTGTGCAGGTTTTTGCTTCTTTTGAGGAGGTCCTTCTAACTCCTAATTTACTAATTGCTAACCTGTTAACTACAAACAATCTGTCTTGGATATGTAATTTTGGCTTCAATGATGTAATAGAAAACTGGCTAGGGTTCTTTTCCTTTTTGTTGAAGGAAGAACCATTCTGCATCTGTAATGTAGCTAGTACTGTTAGACCTGTTAGGTTTGTACCTTGTACTCTGGAGCACTTGGCGTTTTCCCAATGCCTACCCAGTTTCACTACTTGTTTGCAGCAGGCTATGGAGAAGAATCTAAGAAGATTTGTTAGTTTCTCTTTTGTAATGTATTTGTTAGGTGCTAGCAAGTTAGCAAAACTCCTTTTGTACATGGGTTCTTATAAACCCCCATGAGTGCTTTCTCTTTTGCCCTATATGGATCATTAAACTCGAGCCCACCTTGAGTAGTTAGGTTTTGGTTGCTACAAGGGACATCATTTCTGCAAATAGTTGAGGAATATCTCCCCCTTGTAGTCTTGGTCCTAGGTCTCCGGATCGATAACCCTCACTCTTGGCTTGACTTCTTAAATGTCCTGACATACTAGACAACGGGGTGGCCAAGATTACAACGATAACTTTCTTCTTGGAGTATCTCGTTTCCCAAAAAAAAAAAAAAGATTCATTCAGTTCAGATTTGGTTATTCTCTTCATCTGAAAACTCATTGATTTCAGTTCAGTTTAGTTCTGCTTAGTTGTTTTTTATACTACAATTCAGTTTAGTTCAGATCTGTTTCTGTTCTGTTCAGACGAAGAGAACATAGACTAAATCATTAAGTTTTTTATGGTAACCATAAGTAAATGTAAATACTACGACTTACTATGACTGATTTCCTTTAAAGGGGTAGGATCCAACCCGAGCCCGTACATGACCAGGTGGGTTGATAACATACATTTTATAATGGGTCTTGTACTCGTACACGGCCCGTTAATTAGTAACCGATACATATTTAAAAGAACTTATCCCTCGAAACTGAATCAAAATCAAATACAAATTGTATAACGCAATTCATAGGGTAGGTTTCCAGCAACCCCGGGGTGATATGTGTTCCCCAGAATAAAATTTATTATTTTAGAAACATAATTTCAACATATCCCCCCCTCCCCAACAAAAAAATGTATTGTTTACTAATTTAACTATAAAATGTATGGTTCAGTAAACATATATGGTGTGCAATTTAGCATCTTATTGTATAGGATTGTTTCCAGACTAAGGTTTGATTATACACGAATATGTGTAAAAGTGAAAATCCCTTAAATCAAACTTCACCCATAGAATACAAACTAACGCATTGTTAAACGTTCGCTCATATTGAAACATTATAAGGTTGTATGAATTTCATTTTTATAAGTTTGCATCAGCTTAGTAGTTGTCATTAGAGTATATAATGCGCTCCATTAACATCTATCTATTATACCACAATGTAGTAATTTTGTTGAAGATATACACTGAAATTTATTATCATGATAACTATGACTTAAATAAGTACTTCCTCTGTCCCGATTTCAACTTCTCGCTTTCCATTTTGAGACGTCGCAATTCAACTTCTCATCTATTAAATGGAAAATCTTTCTCATACTTTATTCACGATCTCTACTTTATTCAATCTCTTTTCTACTTTATCACAGTCTTTCATACTTTATTCACTCTTCTCTTAAAACTTGTGTCTGGGCCTGTGGGAAGTTGAAATTAGGACGGAAGGAGTATATTATTTAGTTTTTTCCTACCTTTACTTTTTTTCTTCCTTTTTTCATATTTACGAAATTATCTCAAATAGACTTCTTAATCTCAATAATTATTCCATACTACACGAATGATTCCCGTTGAATCATTTCAAATTTATTAGTTTTACTTTTAATAGTAATAAATAGAAAGGTGAGGATATATAGACTGTTTGAGATAGAATTAATACTAAATTTTGATTGAGTTTGGATCGTCATTTTAATCGTGCTGAAGCAGTACCCATTTTAGTTCACCTACTATTTACAACTCATTTAAAATTTCTATATCTACCTACAATTTTCTCTCACTTTACTTTTTCATTTATTATCACAACCTTAAACCAATCAAATAAAATTAAAACTAATCAAATAATCTTAAAACATTTTACACACGTCACTTCACTCTTCCAAACACAATTCTAAAAAACCTATAAAATTTGAACACTATACCAAGCACAAATTTTCACAATTAAATTATAATAGTTATTATTCATCAATTTTACATCAATTAAATTCACTCGATTAAAATTTCGTGCCAAACATTTCGATAATAATTTATTCGAGAAAATCAAATGGTCAAATGACTAAGAGTTTGAGTAAAGGTTTTAACCCAATTTGGGTAATGACTAAGAGCCAATTAAAATGTGGTCTTTACCATTTTTGAGTTTGAGTAAAGGTTTTAACCCAAATCTACATTAAAACATTATAATCGGCTATCTCCAAGATTAAAATCAGACTTGATCTCTTTGGGCTTTCTTCTCTCTCTCAAATCTCCAAAACCAATCAAATAATCTTAAAAATCTTGCACACCATGTATAACAACACTATAAAATCTACTATAAAATTTTTACTCTATCACCAAAAAAAATCACAACCTAATTAAAATTCAGTTACTATTCACAGTTGAAACCCGATTCATTTAAGTCATGCCAAACAATCACTTAATCACCAAAGAACAATCCCTATGCGTGTTGCCACTCAAAATCTCGAACCAATTCAGTTGCTAATTTGGTTGCCAAACCTTCCGAAGTTTCAACAACCACAATACATAAATATTTGAATCCAAACAATAACATTGCCCCCTTGATCCCTAGCAATAACACTAATACCAACGCTATTCAGACTCTGATCAACTATATAATCAAAATTTATAATTGGAAATATGAATTATTATTAACCTTTTAAATAGATTGAGGCAGTATTAAATATTTAAAAATGCTCTATTTTTAAAATTCCATTATTTTAAATTTTCATAAATGTGAAAATTAACTCTTAATTCTAACGAACGAAATGATTTATTTAATTAATAATAATTTTCAAGATTGGTGTCTACGGATTTGTTTTGTTTAGGTGAATCCAAATATATGTTTAAAATATTTTTGGAGTTTTGTTGATAAATTTATATGATAATAAATAATATATACACAGTAAACATACTAAAAATAAATAGTGAAAGTTATAAGGTGCATTACTTTGAGAATATATACTAAAATCTTCCAGCTTATTTTTCAAACTTAGAATTTACTATTTTCTATTTGATTATTTTTGTAAAGGATAATGTAGTGAAAATTAGATAGAAATCCACATACTCCCTCCGTCCCACGTCAGTTATCCACTTTTGTCCTTCTGGACGTCTCGTTAGAGTTGTCCATTTTCACTTTTTTGTCGTTTAAAGAAAAATTATACAATTTTAAATTCTTCACTATATCCAATAAAGTTAAAAAGTAACGTAAACAATCAAACTAACAACTTATAAAGTTAGAAAGTACACTCCACATGTACTATATAGTGTTACAATATTAATCTCCTTATTTTGTGTATAAAAAAGTAAAGTGGACAATTGACATGGGACATAGGGAGTATGACTTTTACTTCTGTGCCAAGTGTGGTCTTTCAAATAAACAATCAACTTTAGTATATATAGAAATAGGAATATTAATTACTATTTTTTGTCCACCACTGATCTGCGAGTCTTAAAAGTCACAATATCTTAAACACTTAGATCATTCCTACTTGTTAATATAAACTTTATTTCTTAGACTATATATTATACACTTATAATAGTTAAATTACTACAAAATCTTATACGATTATTATAATATTTATACAATACAAATATTATGGCATCCAACACTCATATCAATTTGGAAACTATGAGGGTTCCTTTATAAAAAAAACGGGGTTGTTTTGGTAAAGGGGAGTTAATTGGGGGAATGAAAATATGAAGTGAACGGCGATTGAGCCAAAATAACGGGGTTGTTTTGGTAAAGTGGACATTGGGAGGGGGGGGGGCTTGTTTTTTATCCTCAACATGCTTTATATGAACATTTTATGTATTGTGATTGAATATTGTTTTGTATTTAAGAAAATCACTTTTTTTTTTTTTTTTTTTTTTTATGTATATGTATAACATCGTCGTTTTTAGTAAAACCACCTAATGTTTTTAGCTATAATCATAATGTTTGTCATTTCTTGTTAGCCCCTCTATAAAAAATGGTCCCGTTAGATTTTTTTTTTTTTTCAGTTTGATTACATGTCTTTGACAATTTATAGTCATTTTACTTTTGTTCTTCACAAAATCTTCAACGTGACCTTTATAAATGATGGACACAAACCAAAAGACGGCCGATGTTAATTTTTAATATGCATGAGTGTAATGTTATAATGTTTTAAACAATATTAATAATATTTTGCGAATCAACATTTTATATTGTGTTATTGAATATTATTTTATATTATTAACTATTTTATATGTGAACATTGTGTTTTGTATAAAACATATATAGTAATTTAACAAATTATTTTTTATATGTATTCATAGCAACAATGTAATTCGTACATTTTAGTCTCCTGGAGACTCATACTCATTCTTAGTTTTCTTTTTGTGACCTAAATTTTTTAATGTAAAATATATTTGTCTTAATCTGAAAATTTTTAATGATCATGCAATTTAATGACCTAAAATATATTTGTATATATTGGACTTGTAATCTTGGCTATTTATGTTTTTAAACAAAATCTCTTTCTAACTGGCAAAGAACCAACAATTTTTCAATCAATTTTTTCTGTTCAAACAAACTTTAACATAAATATTTAAATCATTTTGTTACAGAACTCAAACTTAAATTCAATAAAAACAATAGAGCCTTCATAGTTCTTGGCAAGAAATGAGCTATTATATTTCCAAACCCCAATTCATAAAAGATAAAACAAACTCCCTACTTCCATGATACTTATTCTAACACGTGAGAATGAGATTTAACATTGTAAAAGAGTTTTGGTGAGTACATCACAATACCTTTCCAATTAGATCTTCTTATATTTCCGAGCTCCAATGAATTCTTATCAAAGAGAAAGCCGACTACCTCTCAATAAAAAATTCCACCTATATGCATCATAAGTTAATGTAGCAACACTTAAACGCGGAAAGTTTCCCATGCAGACCTAGAGCAGCATCAGATTGATTCGAACAAAAGCAAGTGCTTTCCATTTCACTACATCCTTCAATAGCTATGGTGTAAGAAGACCCTCCATGGTCTTGATATTTGTTTAGAATATCATTATAAGCATGAGATAATATAATAAGGTTCTATACTAAATGACATTTCACATAAATGACAACTTGAGTGTGATGTTAGACCTTTGAGATCACCATCTAAATTATGGATTGATCGTATCATATGTCCAGCTTCTCTCATCATGGGCCTAGTTAGCAAAATGTAAATTGATAGGCTTGAGATTGCGCAACACATTCTTGCATAAAAACAATGGTATTTCTTCAAAAAAGATTTCGAACTGCGTGAAAGATGAATGCTTCTAAGGTCCTATTCCATTTGGACGGCTTAATATACAGGCACCTCACTTGTATTCATCAATAACCGTTAAATCCTTTGTACAAATATTATTTCAGCTTGTAATTAATCCTTAACTATTCATCTCATTAGGAAATTATATAATGACATTTTTGTAAATTTTATTGTATGAACGGATTGTATCGATGAAATTTAAATGAATTTATTATAAACTAAATTTTCAAATATTTCAACTGCACACGAACTTACGATTCCATTTCATTCTACCAAAACGAAAATCTTTTCCCCAATTCATTTTCCTAATTAATTAATGTCCCCAATTTCATTCTACTTTAGATCAATTCCGGCCACAAACTTTATTCTAACCAGTCCAGCTTTGCACTAATCAAAGGGACTATTCTTTAGTCTTTTCTCGAGCAAAGACGGACTCTCATTTCCGGCGAAGGTCGGTGCACTGAATTAATAAAATGGGGAGATTTAACAAATATTGGGAAAGAAGATTTTATATGTTTGGAATGGAACGTCAACGTGAGTTAGTTTTGGGTGTGGAATGGAAGATAAATAAATATATTTAAATTTTCATTTGATATTTTTAAGATTGTGATTATTATACATTAATTTAAAAGTTGTGTATATGGCATTATAATTTCTATGTGTAATAAAATTTATAAAAATTACCACTGTACAATTTGTATGGTGAGATCAACATTCATAACTAAGTACAACTGAAAATATTATTTATACAAACAATTTAACGATTCTGAATGAATACAATTGATATGGGTGTATGTTAAGCCAGTACAAATGAAGTCGGGTCATAGACTGAGCCGTGAAAGGTTCATATGTGATTCAGTCCATTTGTAGAAAAGATAAGAATACATGATATTAATGTATTCATAAAACTTACAGGCTCATGACACTGTGAAGTTGGACATGCTCGATATCACTACCCAAAATATGATGTACATTGTATTGAACAAAATTCGCTCTTTGTCAACTAGACTGACAAACCAGCCCATCAAGGCTACGGCCCAATCCATGGTCCACTAATGAGTCCATCTTGGCTTCATACGCGAGATGGACTCCAAAGGCCAGTTAGCGAACCCATCTAGCTGAGTCTTCCATCCAACAGTCCACATGCTACCTGACTCACTCGACCTCGCCAACCTTCCAGCTGGTTGACAAGCTAGCCAGCTCTCCTAGCCCGCCTGACCTTGACAGTCACCCAAGTGGTTGACAAGCTAGCTAGCTCACCTTGCATGACTGACTATGTCAGTCAGCACTTGGTTAACAGACTAACAAACTTGCGTTGCTTGACCGACTCAGTCAGTCAGTAAGCAACCGAATTGACATGACTCCTCCAACTACGCAAGACATAGTCCAACCCACTTAGCAAGGTCCAACGACTTCACCTGAGATTTGCGGATAGACTCCAACGATGGGTGAACTATATAGAGAAGAGTGGGGAGATGTGGAAGGGATGGCATTCTGACTGCAACAAACCCTAGCAATCTATCTCTCACGCCTCCATCTCTTGATCTCTCTGATTAACACTCTGAACCATCCACCGTCATCCACCATCATCCACCATCGTCCACCGTCATCCATCGTCCATCACCAACCACCGTCATCCACCATCGTCCATCATCATCCACCATCACCCATCACTGTCCGACAACAACTAGTTAGCTCCCTCCTACAAGGTCAGCTAGCCTCTCGCCGGTACTCGTCCGTACTCTGCCGAACCGACTCAACCAGCAAGATAAGTCGACGCTTGTCATCACCTCCCTCTCTCTATCTCTTTCATTGATTATACTGTCAATCAGTCATCTAACTTGAGCGCCGGAGTCCCTTCGGTCGGCACCACACCGGTGTCACCTCGGAACATCACGTCTCTGTTTGCTATTGCTGCCTTGCAGGTTGTCGGTGCCCCCAATTTCTAACCCTAATTTGATTGTAGATTCCTGAGCGTCTACAATTTGGTGCCCACTGTGTGGCCCCGGCTATCAAAGAAGGTAATCCAGTAGCAACAACTGCAATACGCTAAGCAATCATCATGACGCACTCAGACGAATACGTTCTGGAAGGGGTAGAGGAGGTGGACGTCGTCAGTCAGATCAGAACCTTGGCGGCCCAGATGCAAGAGAACGCCCAGAAGATCAAGCTCCTTGAGGATGAGAACCGTGCCGTCCGTCAGGAGAACTCTGCTTTGAAGGAGAAAGTGGAATCCTTTGTCCACCAGGAAACTCCAGCACCGGATACGGCTTCATCTTGACGACTGACTCATGTCACTGGAGTGGAGAACCCACCACGCAACACCATTGAGGCTCGTCAGCTAACCTTTGAGGAGACGGAAGGGGTGATTCCCATAACTCCAGTCTCTCAGGTGGTGAGCACCCCATAAAGAACAGCCCTTGAGATCACTCCAGGCACTACTAGCAGGAGGGTCTCGTTTGAGGGTGTTAACCCAAGGGTGAACGACGAGTCAGCACAGCAACGCAACCAATGCGTAAGTCAGGTAGATAACTTGCTAACCCTCTCTACAGGTCATGGAAACAACAATGATGAACTAGCTTCCAAATTGGTAAGCTTGGAGGAGATGATCCAAAGGATCCCTGGAGTGCCGGTGCCGATCAAGAAGAGCTTGCCCAATAGCTTTGCTGACTCTCCCTTCGCCGACGCTATAGCATTGGTGGAGATGCCAACCAAGTTCACCTTTCCAAGCATGAAGCTTTATGATGGAATGCCAGACCCAGACGACCATGTCTCACAGTACAAGCAGAGGATGTTCACCATAACCATCCCTAGGGATCTCCGTGAGGCTTGCATGTGCAAAGGGTTTGGTTCCAGTCTGATCGGACCAGCCTTACAATGGTATACCAACTTACCCAACAATTTCATTTCCTCTTTTGCCTAGTTAGTCGACTAATTTGTGGAACAATTCGCAAGCAGTCGCAAGCTTTTGAAACTGTCGGACGACTTGTATAGCGTCCGGCAAAGACCTAACGAATCTCTCAGGGAGTACGTCGCAAGATTCAACAAGGAGAATGTGTCAATCCCCAACTGCAACAAAGACACTGCTGTCAATGCCTTCCGCAAAGGGTTGCCACCCAACTCGGGGTTGTACAAGGAGCTGACAATGTACCCCTGTCAGACAATGGAAGACGTGCTCGCCAAAGCATGGGCTCAGATCAAATGGGAGGAGGATGATGCCAACAGACCTTACATGTCAAGCCAAAGTGTTCGCAAGGAGCCCAAGCCTGACAGACGATTTGAACGAAGGGTTCTAGACTATCGTGCTAGGCCATACCTAACTGAGAGAAGACATGGACCTGTTGTGAATCCACCTCGCCCTCCAATCCAACAAAGGAGGACAGAAACCCGAGCACCACCTCCGAGCTACTCGCTCAACATTGAACCAGAGGAGTGTGTAACAGTCATGAAAAGCATGGGTGACAAAGTTAGACGGCCAGGAAAACTCAGAACACCTCCAGATCAAAGAAACTCCAACAAGTGGTGTGAGTTTCATGGAGACCATGGCCATACAACTGCAGAGTGCATCTCCCTGCGATTGGAGGTAGCCGAGCTCTTGAAGAGAGGGCACTTGACGGAGTACCTCTCTGACAAAGGTAAAAAGACCCTCGCCAGTCGGCAGGGCACTGATCTGCCTGAGCCCCCTCAAACCAACAAGGTAATCAACGTAATCTCTGGGGGATCAGAGATCAGTGGTGTCTCATACTCTGCGGCAAAGCGCCACAGTAGGCAAACGGTAAGGCCTGAGCTTAATGCTCGCAGAGCATCAGACACCTCTTCGTCTAAGCAACTAATCAGTCCTCATGACGATGCTTTAGTTATTTCAATTCTTATTGCAAACTGTCTTACGAAGAGAGTTCTCATTGACAATGGGAGCTCTGCTAACATCATTTTCCTAGATGCTCTGACAGAAATGGGCATAGATGAGCTACCATCCTTAGTCAGCCGACAACTCTATATGGCTTCAGTGGAGAAAGGAAGTACATGGTTGGGAGTGTTACCCTTCCTGTCTATGTAGAAGGCGTCAACCTACCGACGAAGTTCCTGATTGTAGACAGTCCATCAAGCTATAATTCCATCCTTGGTAGGCCATGGATTCACGAGATTAAAGTAGTACCGTCAACCTACCACCAGGTGATTCGCTTCCCTACCAAGTAGGGGGTGAAGGAGATTTTTGGGCAACAGTGGGATGCGAGGGCATGTTACATGGAAGCCTTCAAACCCAAGGCAGCAGAGTTATAGCAATTACAACAACTCAACCCCCCAGTTGACCCAGACCAACCAGGGATGGAAGAGCTCGATGAAGTTCAGATTCACCCAGATTATCCAGATCACAAAGTTCAGATTGGGGCAAGGTTGAGGCCGGAGCTAAGAGAGCAGTTGGTCACATTTCTCAAAGTTCACCATGACTGCTTTGCTTGGTCCCATGCAGACATGACAGGAGTCAACCCAGAGGTTATCACCCACAGACTTGAGGTTGATCCAGATTACCCACCAGTCAGACAGAAACGGAGGAAGTTCGCTCCAGAGCGGAACAAGGTTATCAATGAAGAAGTCCAAAAGTTGCTTGATATCGGATCAGTCCGCAAAGTACATTACCCAGACTGGTTAGCCAACGTTGTGGTAGTAAAGAAGAAAAATGGCAAGTGGCGAGTGTGCATAGACTTCACTGACCTCAACAAAGCATGCCCAAAGGATTCTTTTCCACTTCCACACATAAACATGCTAGTGGATGCTACAGCAGGACATGAGCTTCTAAGCTTCATGGATGCCTTCTCAGGTTATAACCAGATATTGATTCACCCTGAAGATCAAGAGAAGACAGCCTTCGTCACAGAGAGGGGGACCTTCTGTTACAAGGTCATGCCCTTTGGACTCACGAATGCAGGAGCCACTTACCAGCGCCTAGTCAACCGCATGTTCGCTAGCATGCTGGGGGACACCATGGAGGTGTACATTGACGACATGCTAGTCAAGTCACTGGTCGCCGACCAACACCTAGACCATAGCCAAGCCTTCTTAGTTCTCCGCAGGTACAACATGAAGTTGAATCCAGCCAAGTGCTCCTTTGGAGTTTCCTCTGGGAAATTCCTTGGATACTTAGTCACACAAAGAGGTATTGAGGCTAACCCTGATCAAATTCATTCTATTGCTAACATCCCTTCCCCCAAGTGTGTTAAAGATGTGCAGAAACTGACTAGAAGGCTAGCAGCCCTCTGTAGGTTCATACCCAAATCATCCGAGAAGTGTCGTCCATTCTTTGACACTCTACGGAAGAGCAAAGATTTCCAGTGGACAGACGAGTGTGAGGATGCCTTGCAACAAATCAAGCATTACCTTACCACATTTCCAGTACTATCGAAGCCCAAGGTTGGAGAGACTCTGCTCATTTACCTTGCAGTCTCCGACACATCACTAAGCGGCGTCCTAGTCAGAGATGAAGGTGGAAACTAGCTCCCAGTCTACTATGTGAGCAAGTCCTTACTAGACGCAGCGACTTGGTACAGCCAGCTAGAGAAGATAGCCCTTGCACTAGTCACCTCAACAAGGAAGCTACGCCCTTACTTCCAATGCCATCCAGTCGTAGTCCTCACCAGCTTTCGACTTTGCATTATCTTGCACAAGCCAGAGGTTTCTGGTAGACTTTCAAAATGGGCAGTTGAACTCAGTGAGTACGACGTCTCCTTCCAGTCCCGCACGACCATCAAGTCACAGGCTCTTGCGGATTTCACTCCAACCGAATTAGGTCAAGTGGAAAAGGAGTTATTTTGTTTGCAGGAGAAGGACAACTTGCAGAAGGCTGTGATGGTGTTGGTTTTGGTTTGAGTTGTCAGATGAGCTTCTTTAATAACTTTTCAGTTAATCAGATAGCTCTGTGAATCAAGTATACTTAATACACTTTTCAATGTATGGTATCTTGTTCTTTTTACTGACCCAAGTCTTAGATAAATGTTCTAGAGAATGAATCTCAGATACTTGATCTTTCAATTCAAATCTTTCACAGATAGCTGTGCTTGTTTAGGATCAGGACACTTAGAACTTCAGTGTTACTCAAGATCAAGAGCTTTGGTCGCAACAGAAAGCTTTGAGGATAAGTAATTTGCTTGAGATAGCGAGATATGTGTTCAGTGTAAGTTCTTCAGGTTGTGTGTCTTCTCAAGCTGTCTAAGTGTTGATATTTATAGATGAATTTGAGTGCCGTTTGAATGGTATCCGTTAGGCTTAAATCAAATTCAAACTATCGATATCTGTGTATAGTACTGTAGTAGGTTTGTCTTCTTCTTCAGAAGCTATCGTTGCTTTTGTTCAGACATCTCTGTCCGTGCATTTAATGCATTGTACTATACTTTTGTCTCAGAGTTAACGGAACTATGCTTTGTATCAGAGACAACCTTGATCAGATTTCTCTGATTCTTTGCACGTTCTTATCTTTAACTTCAGATACCACTTTTATTGAAACAACTTTGTTTACAATATATATATTTCTTTTTCAGAAATGTGGTTTAAAGCTCAAGGTATCTGAGTGTAGCTATCTGTGGACACTTTCCTTGTTTTCAGATAGACCTTTTATTTCTCAGATATCTCTTGTGACACAGTTTGTTTAAAACTATTCGTGTCTTCAAGATATCTGGCCAAGGTATCTGTAAAACTGTTTCAGTAATCTTGTGCAGTCTTCAAATCTTCAATGTCGTTGAACTTGTTCTGCTTGGATGTCTTCTTCTTGGTCTTCTCTTCATAAAATAAAAATTACATTTTGAGACCTAACATCCTATACAAGATTAGCTAGACTATCATACTTAGTGGGTTTCCTCTTTTACAATGTTCAAGTGAACCAAGAGTACTAATCACCTTTCGAGATTAAGATAAGTCATCATGTTGTCGATCAAAATCTAAACAGATATTTCTAACAAAATATCTAACAAATTTCAGAATAAATTTTCCCTTTTGATCACCAACGATGACTATCTCGACCTATTACAACTGGATGAGTGAACAATCCAACACTTAATCATTTCTTAAGATTTTTCAATTCATTCAATTATGCGTAAAGTAAACATCAACCAAATCACAAGGTGTGATCTTTGCTGACAAGTTATCTTTTATAGAATACTATCTGAGAGTAAGTTCTTCAGATAAGTTACAAAGAAATATTACAGATAACTTCAATACATAAAACAAGTTTAGCTCAGTCAGCAAAAATACAACAAAAACTACATAGTAAATTAGGACAACAGGAGTAACCAAGCTCCAAGTAAACATCCTAATAGACTAGTCTTCAAGTCTTCAATCTCTTCAAGTCTTCAAGATTTACGTGGATCACCGCAAATTTCCTATCTCCAAACCTTTTGATGTCATCGTAATAATCATAGAGAAGTGTTCTAACGAGCATCTCAAATGTCTCCGCAAATCCACAGACCTCTTTGTAGGTTTTGGTAGGATTTTTCTTGACAAAATGTTTGACCCACAGATACTTTCCCCACTTCCAGGCATGCTCTATTCTGATATCTGAAAGTTTGAAGTATTCGTAGATAATCCTCAGATATCTGATGTCACCCTTGTATTGATCTTCAGTTAGATAGAACGACTCATAGGGTTCCACAGCGAGTCTTGCTCTTGCGCCTGTTCCTGTGATATTCAGAATTCTGTGCACATCATCTGGCTTTCCATATGGACATTCATCAGAGAGGTCCTTTCTCATGGCTTCAGTTCTCTTGACAACTTCAAAATCCAACCAGGCTTTAATGTGATTGGTGTTGATCAAGGTTGGCTTATCTTTTCTCCATGCCATAAGTTGTTTATGGATTGGTTCTAGAAATCTTGAATTTACCAGTAGATGCTTAAGTTCCAGAATCCAACAGCCATTTTTCTGATTGATGCACCTGTAGACAGAGGAATCATTGTCATTCTTCACATACTCTATTTTGGCTTCTTCTGGCCTGAGTGGAAGTTGACTTTGTCTTTGCTCAGCTCTCAATCTGTTCCTTCTCTGTCTTGAATTCTCTTTGGGGTTGTTGCTTGAAGAACCACCCTGGATAGACTTGGTATTTCCAGAGGGTGTTTTAGCTGTTAGGGGCTTTGAAGCTATGGGCTCAGTTAGGCTTTCAATTTTCCTTTTTCTGTGAAGAGGAGCTTCATCTTCATCAGTTTCTTCATCATCACCAAGATTAAATCTTGTGAGAGTTTTACAGCCTTCTTTATTGCCCAGGGACTTGATTTGACCTTCTTCTTCTTCAGAAGATTCATCAATCCCTTTAACTTGTCTTCTCCTTGGAGCCTTGGTACTACTTGGAGGTTTCTGTGCCATGGCCCTAGTTATCATTGTAGTTCCTTCAGTAGGTTTCTGGGAAGCAGCTACTATTTGCAAAGCAGCTTGGCTTGAGGAGGGTTCATTGATTCTGAGTGGTGGCTGGGAAGTTTTCATGTTTCTTCTTCCTCTCTGAGCCGCACCAGCTCCAGATTTCTTCTTGTTTTCTTCTCCTTCTTCCCATTCCCCCTGACTTTGAGGTCCAGATTTGTACACTCTTTCCCCCTTAGTCATTGTTGGCACTCACCTCACAAAAGAATCTGAGAGAGAGGCAAAATGCCCTTGTAAATAATTGTAGGCAGTGACCAACTTCTGAAGTTCGGCTTTGAGCTCCTGATTTTGCTTGATAAGTCCATTGTCCTTATTAGTGAGCTCTGCCAATAGGCCTAGGATGGCATTTGCTTTGCCAGCAGTGTAACTTGCCTCTTGGAAAGCTTTTTCAGCTAAAGATGCATCATCGTCCCTTATCATTCCCAGATCTTTCTGAGCAATGACTATGCTAGTTGTTCTCTGAGTGACGAGCTCAGTGAACTTTTTCATTTCAGAGGGGACGGAGGCAATTACTTCCTTGTTCTGTGAAGACATCTCCTTTTCGATGAGCCAAGATTGCATCTGCTCATGTATTCATGGGAGTAGACATTTGGCGCTTGCTGAAAGTTTCAGAGCAATCGCTTCTTTTCAAGTGTGAAACCGCTAGATGTTCATTGCGTGCTCGCCAAAGTCTTGTCTTCTTCATCATCCGAGTAATCACCAGGATCTTCATCCTCTTGGACATTCTCATCGATTGTCGAGTCCAAAGAACCATCTCAGAGATTGGTTTCTTCCCTTTTTGGGAGGAGGATGGTACTTCTTTTGAAGATGATGCAGCCTTAGCATCATGCTTAATTTCAGATACTTCTTCAGTATCGAGTTCTTTGGTGATGGCATTTACAACATCCTGTAGCTCTTTAACCTCAGAGTAAGCAATCATCTCTTGCAGATATTGATCTTGTAATTGGTCAAGCTTGTCTCTGGATTTAGCTATCTGGTCTTCCAGTTGAAGATGGTGTTGTTGTTCTTCTTCCAACAGTTGTCTGAGTTGAGCAGTTCTGGATTGAGTATTCAACAATTTCTGAGCGATTTCTTCAGAATCCTCAACTACTTGTTCAATAATAACCTTTTGATGGGAAGATGGATGAGTTGACTTTTGAGGAGATGGAGACGGAGATTTTTGTGCTTTCCTCTCAGTTTGCTTTTCAGCAGTTGAGACATGATTTCTTTGTGAAATTCCTCCGTTCCCTGGTGCAGGGGCATCATCACTATCCTTTTTGTCTGTGTCATCCTTTTGGTGATGGTCAGTGGGAGGTTCATCGAAGTCGTTTTCGTTTATCTCTTCCTCCTCATCATCTTCAGATACAAGATTGATCACTTCAGGAATAGTGATCTTCTGCCCATTAACCTCTTCTTGTTCAGAAGGTATAAATTGCAGAGTCTGGGAAGAACCGCTTGAATGCCATCTCGTAATCTTGTCTCGACCATCCGCTGTGCTCAAAGGCTTGTATCAAACTGCGCCACTTCTGGAGAAATCCTTATGCAATAGAGTCGAATCGTAATCGCTTTAGGGAACATTGCATGGATATACGTCTCCAAGTCAAGAGCTCGTGCTCGTCTGGTTGGTTGATCTGTGATTCTCAATATTTCAGAGAGATCAGAGCACCCTAACCTTTGCCATTTCTTGAAGCATTGAATATGCTTTGGCAGGGTTTGAGCTTTGAAGAAGGAAAGTAGGTCCCTTTTCTCATCATTGGGAGCCTGCTTTGCACTTGTTTGAGCCTGAAAGAAAGAGTTTTGAGTGAGCTTCAAAACTTTTGTAGATATCTGAGTAGAAGTGTAGTTTAGTTTCTGAGTTACCTAAGTAAGTACTTCAGGCTCAGAGACTTGTGCTACTGAGACAATTGGTGTCTCACATATCTTGTTGTGAGGTGGAGACTTGGAAGTCTGGTCCTCATCAACCTTTCTTTCTTGAACCTGAGAATTAAGATTAATACAATACTTAGGAAAATATTTGAAAGAATTTGTGCAAAAATGCTTTAATGAGTTCTGAGTTTTGGACTTACTTCCTCAATAGGAAGCTCAGAGTCATTTTTCTCAGAAACTTTCTCAGTTTCTGGTATTCTTTCATGTGATGTTGCCTTGGGAGCTTCATCAATTTCCATTGATGTAGGGGATGTCGCAACTTTTTCCCTTTGCATTTCTACTTCTGAATGAGCCTGTAAGTAGAAAGTATTGAATATTTTAGAAGAAGTTTAAGATAACCCATGATGAAGAATACTTATCACTGATTTTTCATGTACCTTCATGCTAGAAGGCTCAATGATGTGTTCTTCAGAAACCTGGTTCGTCTCTGGCATTTCTGCCTTATCTTCCTCTTTCTCAGTTGGAGCCTGTTAGAAACATTTACTTTAAATGATTAAGCACATAGACAAATGACTGAAAAGTGTTATCTTAAGAATCAATTATCACCTGTGGTACATGCTCAGATTTCTTAAGAGGCGAGGTTGGGGTAACCTCCTTCTCAGTTTCTGAGGCAAGCTTTCCAGCTTCCTCTTGTTTCTGTGTTTCTAACTCAGCCTGTAACAAAGAATTTTTATATAAGTAACAAGATATACAGGCATAAAATTTTTCACAAGGTAGGAGTTAAACCATTCAGCTACCTGAGCATTGTCAGGCTGATTGGTCTCTGGAACTTGTGACCCTTTTATACTTTGGTCTTCTTGTTCCAGTACAGCTTCTTTGTTTGAAGTTTTATGTACTTCACACCTTTCCTGAGTGTGCAACTCAGTTGCCTCCCCTGGTTGATCATTCTGAGTAGATGTCTCAGTTTGATCCCTCTTGTCGAGTTGGGGAACCTGCTCTTTTGCAGGATTTTCTTCAGCGTGTTGTAATGCTGGTAATTCGAAATGGAGTTCATTTACCATTTCATCAACCACTTGTGGCTGTTGTGGTTGTTGTGGTTGTCTGGAAGCAGAAGATCGGTCAGTAGAGTGTTCTTCCAGATTTTTAGATGTGGCATTTTCATCAAGATTCCGCCAAAGACTAAATTACCACTCATCAGGGCTTCTTGAAGTTGTGCGTAAGAAACGTTCCCTGATGATGTGTTTGCACCAACAACCTTTGCTATAGGTGCTTGTTCAGCAACCTGAGGTGTAGGTTCTTCTTCAGATACCTCTTCACCAGTTACTATTTCAGTAACCTTAGCCCTCTTTGTTCTTTCTAGGACTTGAGAGATGACTAGTTCATCATCTTCATCGTTAGAGCTCTCATCAGCATTAGGAACTGATTGGTCCATAATTCCTGTGGTTTCTACAGATAGGGCTTGGTGTTTTTCACCACTTTTGGCAGCATTTATGAGTTCATCAGCAAGGCTTTCTGTAATAGTCTTCACATTTCTGAAAGCACTTTCTCTTGCTGAGTCTACTTGTTCAGTAGTTGATAACTCTTTTGCAGCATTGATGAGTTGATCTTCCTTTATCAGTTCATCGGCAAGGCCTGCAGATATCTGGGAATCGACAACCTCTATGGGTGTGTCTTCTGATTTGCCAGCAGACTTCTTTCTTGAAGTTCTGGGCTTCTTGGTCGCAACCTTTTCTTCAGATACCTTTTCAGACTTTCGCTTCTTAGAACCTTTCTGAGACCCAGTAACCTTTTTCATCAAGTTTGTATACTCATATTTGTAGAGTAGGTTACTGGCTATTTCACCGCCTCTCCGAGCTCAATGCCAAGCTTCTCCAAAGAAGTAGCATATCTTCGCATATAGCCCATCGTGGCCTTTGGCTCAGCTAGTCCTTTGGCAATCTTAGGCTCAAGCCTTCAATCTTCTTCACAAACTTCATGAAGGCGTACTTTCCCAGCTTAAAAGGGTTTTCCAAATTTGTCTTGTTGATTCAAGAAGAACATCATGAGCCATCGTTTGGCTTATCCGTCAGCACCTCCTTGTAGACCATCAAAGCATCCGTGAAGAATGCAAGCGATACATCACGGAACCATCGATGTCCGGTTCGGATGTCGCCAAGCTTGTACTCGGGGTGTATCCGATTTTCAAGATCACACACGCCATCGCATAATTGTTTAACACCTTCAAGGAGATCATCATCCTTGGTGTTTATTTCAAAATCCTTTCCAAGATTTTGAAAATCAAACAACTTACGAAAGTTGTTAAGTCCGTAGGATTTCCTTTCCTCGATCGAGGTTTTGATGCACACTATTGCAAAGGCCTTGAAACACAGAAATTATCTCGAGTTGTTGTAGAATTCCAACACATCGAGTGATGAAATTCCACTTGGGCAGCGATAGAAAACCTTGATTTGTGCCTTTTCAAGCATGTCAAGAATCGCCTTCGTCGGCTCGTTCTCTATCGCACCGTGAGGTATTCCTCAACCATGGCACCACCCCAAATCATTCTGTGATTTGAAGTCCAATGGTCGATTAAAATCTCCTACCAAGTTGTTCACAATAACCAACTCGTGCTTGCTTTTCAAGCATCAAGGAGGATTGAGATTTCGTGTGGAAGAATTCTTTGGGGCCATCTCTTTATATAGTGTAGGAATTTGGATTGGTGTTTGAAAGAGATTTGATTCAAGAATTCTTTGCGTAAAAACTTAATCTTGATTTGCGAGATTGTAGAAGGTTTGCAGAGAATCAAGAGAAGGTTTTGCTATTTTTGTAAGTAATCGAATTTGGATTAAAGTAAAGTGATTTCTTTTGCCAAAATCCTATATATATAGCAATAGAATCTCAACAGACAAATACATAGAAATTGATTTTGTGTGTACGTATCTGTGATTTGCAAGCAGGCATGAGCAAGAGCTAGTTCGGCATTAAATGCAAAGTGGGCTTTGTCAGAATTTTTACAGTCCACTATTTACTGTGAATTAATTTCCACCGTATAGATCAAACGCTTAATTTCATCAAGGGTCACCATTGCTTCTTCAGCAATGATCACAATCAACAAGTGTAATTGTGCCCATTTAATGAATTTTGGCTATTAGCTATCTGAATCACGTTTTTGTATGACCAAGAACACTTTTGCATCTGAGTCTGTCTTATACTTAGGATTTTTCCAAGTTTTTCATCAAGATAGAAATAATGCGAATTTCAAGAGAGTAGTTGAATGCAGATAGTTGTACTATTCTCCTTTATGTTCCCCGTTTGTAGAGTGATTCAGATATCTGAGTTCCCGTCTCAGAGATCTTAAGCTGTCTTTTTGCTCTTTAGCCTTTTTGACTTCTGGATACCCGTTCCAGATTTCTCTTTTTCTCTTCTCTGGATGCCCGTTCCAGATTCCTGAACTTTTTCAGTTCATTGGTAGTTCCATTAGTCCAAGACTATGTCTTAAGGCTAAGAATCTACTTTCTTGTACTGGCTTAGTGAAGATATCTGCAAGTTGGTCTTCAGTGCCAATCTTGAGTATCTCTATATTGCCTTTTTCAACATGGTCTCTGATGAAGTGATGTCTAACATCAATATGCTTTGTTCTGGCATGAAATTTAGGATTCTGTGTAATCGCAATAGCACTTGTGTTGTCACAGAAAATGGGAGTTTTCTCTTCATCGAGTCCATAGTCTTTAAATTGTTGTTGTATCCACAGAATTTGTGTTGCACAACAACCAGCAGCAATATATTCAGCCTCTGTGGTAGAAGTTGCAATTGAGTTTTGCTTCTTGCTAAACCACGAGATAAGTCTAGTACCCAGAAACTGACAAGTTCCTGAGGTGCTTTTCCTATCAAGTAGTGATCCAGCATAATCAGCGTTTGAGTACCCAGCTAAACTCAATCCACTTTCTTTAGGATACCACAATCCTACATCTACTGTACCTTTTATATACCTTAATATTTTCATAGCAACGTTGTAGTGTGTTTGCATTGGATTTGTCTGAAATCTAGCACACACTCCAACGGCGTATTGAATATCAGGTCTACTTGCAGTGAGGTAAAGTAGTGAACCTATCAATTTCCTATACTTATGTTCTTCAACACTCTTATCTGATTCAGTATAGGTCATTTTGGTTCCAATGCTCATAGGTATCTTAGCATTCTTTTCAGAAGGCTTAAGATTGAATTTTGTGAGCATATCTTTTGCATACTTTGTTTGACTAATGAATATTCCATCATTGAGTTGCTTGACTTGCAATCCTAGAAAATAATTCATTTCTCCCATCATGCTCATCTCAAACTTACTTTTCATGAGATTTGCAAAGTCATTACAAAGTTGCTTGTCCTTAGATCCAAATATGATGTCATCAACATATACTTGAATTAAGAGTAGTTTCCCATCATGATTTAAGGTAAATAAAGTTTTATCAACTTCACATTTCTTGAAACCACTTTCCAGAAGGTATTTGGCCAAAGTGTCATACCATGCTCTTGGAGCCTGTTTCAGTCCATACAGAGCTTTCTGTAGTTTATAGACCATTCTACTTTCTGAGGAAACTTCAAAGCCAGGTGGTTGCTCAACATAAACTTCTTCTGCAAGTTCACCGTTCAAGAATGCACTTTTGACATCCATCTGATAAACTTTAAAATCTTTATGAGCTGCAAAGGCTAGAAAGAGTCTTATTGCATCCAATCTGGCAACTGGTGCATATGACTCATCAAAATCTAAGCCTTCAGTCTGGGTAAATCCCTTGGCAACCAATCTTGCTTTGTTTCTGGTTATTTCACCAGATTTATTCATTTTGTTTCTGAAAACCCATTTAGTTCCAATCAAAGATATTCCTTCCACAAATGGAACTAGTTTCCAGACTTTGTTTCTCTCAAATTGATCCAACTCTTCTTGCATTGCAGAGATCCAGTCTTGGTCTCCTAATGCTTCTTCTATATTTTTAGGTTCAATATTTGAGATGAAACATCCAAAGAGAGAATTAGCATTTTCAGCTATTGCTCTCCTAGTCCTAACACCTTGATTAATTGGTCCAATCACATCTTTTGCAGGATGATCCTTGATCCATCTCATCATAGGTTTAGTGCTAGTAGGATCAATATCTAAATGATTTGAATGTGAATCACTGGGATTTTGATTTGATACTTTTTCAGTATCTAAGACATTTTGCTCCTCAGAAGGGCAATTAATGTCTGACACTTGCTCAGTGTTTGAGCTATCTGGAACATGTCTTTCAGAGAGATTGTTTCCAGAGATAGCTTCATGATGAATATCTTCAGTTTCCTTTTCTGGAAGTTTCATAGGAAATTCTTCATCATGTTTGTGAGTCATCTGGTTGCTACTAGGCATATCAAGCTTTTCTACGTCAGAGTCATCCTCACTTTCCGTAATGATGTTTCTCCTTTCTGAGGATTTTTCTTCAGAATCCCTCAACATTAGTTCTTTGAACCTTTCTGAGAGTTCATCATTAGGAGGTGTTTTCTTACTTCCTTCATAGAATACAACATGAACTGATTCTTCAATTTTCTTTGTTCTTTTGTTGTAAATTCTGTAGGCTTTGCTATTCGTGGAATAACCAAGAAATACACCTTCATCTGCCTTTGGTTGAAATGTTCTCAGATAATCTTTTCCACTGTTTAGAACAAAACATCTACAACCAAATACTCTCAGATGTTTGATATTAGGGGGTCTACCAACCAAGATTTCATAAGGGGTCTTGTCATGGTGTTTGTTTATCAAGCATCTGTTCTGAGTGTAGCAGGCTGTGTTTACAGCTTCAACCCAATAAACTTCACTTATTTCAAAGGTCGCCTAGCATCGTCCTTGCAGCTTCTTTAAGGGTTCTGTTTTTCCTTTCTGCAACACCATTTTGTTGAGGTGTTCTTACAGAGGAAAGTTGGTGTTGTATACCTTTGCGGGTACAAAACTCCTTTATGTACTGGTTGACAAACTCAGTACCATGGTCTGTTCTGATTGCAGATACCTTGTCATTTTTCATGACTTCAAGCTTTTTCAGCAAGTTTGGTATCTCCACCCTGGCATCAGATTTGTGTTTCAGAAAGACAACCCAAGTGAATCTTGAGAAGTCATCTACAACAACCAGACCAAATTTCTTTCCTGCATAACTAGTTACAGATGATTCAAAAAGATCCATATGTAGTAGTTGCAGTGGTCTAACACTAGAGTGTCTAGTTTTGGAGTTGAAAGAGATTTTGGATTGTTTCCCCATCTGACATGCAGAACAGATACCATCCTTTCTAAAAGATGTTTTGGGAAGGCCAACCACTAACTCTTTCGTGGCAAGTTTGTTCAGAGTTTTGAAGTTCAAGTGACTCATTCTTTTGTGCCATAACCAGTGCTCTTCTGTGTGACCAGATTAACTCACCATGAGACATTCTTCAGTTGTGGCAGATGCCCAATCGGCAACATAAAGACTGCCTTTCCGCCGAGCAACCAAGACTGTCTGCTTTGACTCATTGTCAATTAGTTTGCGATTTTGCTTTGAATTTTACAAGAAACCTTTGTCGCAAACCGCTCATGCTAAATAGAT
Organism: Plantago major; assembly: GCA_026545765.1. Classification (NCBI taxonomy): domain Eukaryota; kingdom Viridiplantae; phylum Streptophyta; class Magnoliopsida; order Lamiales; family Plantaginaceae; genus Plantago; species Plantago major. Next base: position 61,045,204 of record CM048844.1, on the reverse strand, counting down.
TATATTTCAAATCCTTAACATGCAATACGCCGGTGATTGTTAAAGTTCTAATTTGACGTTGCAAATCCTAGAGAGGATTTAATTCTCCTCCAAAGAACTGATATCTGGTCCTGTGTTGCAAGCTATGTAATCTACCAGAGTTGATTTGTATCCTGTCATGTTCTTTCCGAATACAATATCAAATAGCCATTGTGCTTTAGTCCAGGAAGCATTCTCGCACAACAGGAATGTGAGATTAGGTTCTCAATTTACAGTTGGAACCATCAGGACTAAACAATCTTCCAGTAGGAATCCATTTTTGAATGAATTTCCTTGGAACATTCTTTTGTCTGATAGGAACATAAGGAGGAATTCTAATTGAATGATTATCATTATTAAGAATTATTTCTTCCTTGGTGTGTTCCTAGGTGCTCCATTTGGTGCTTTCAGATACATGTCAGGTTTCTGAGTTTGCTTTTCAGCAAACTTAGCTTTCCTTGCCAGATTTCTTCTAGCCCTGGCATTCAGATTTTCAGTGGCTTGATTCAACTTCCACGTCTGATAATTTCTTTGAGCAATTCTAGCCTTTAGCCATCGTTCTTGCTCCTGTTTGTATTCATGAGCAAGTTGTTTCCCGATGCCTTTATAGCCAATACCGTTTCGAGCACTTGAAGCTATCTGAGATCTTTTCACAGTAGCTTTGCTAGTCTCTGGTTGGTCCAATTTCTTTCCAGAAAAAGTGACATGGGAGAATTTGCCAGCTCCTGCAATTCTACCCTTTTGAGAGACATAGCACTGTGGGTGTTTACACTTTTCAGTGTTGTGTTTCTTTTCAGAGACGTGCCCAACAATTTTGTTTTTGACTTGTTTTTCCCACAAAGTTTTTGTCGCAACTGAGATACTGTTCCTTTCCTTTGTCAACAATCTTCGTCTTCTGACCGATACTATAGATTGCATGGGAACCATCTTGCTGAGTACTTACAAATGTTCTTCTTTCCTCACTCTTATTCAGAGTGATAGAACAATCTGTCTGTGTATTCAACCCAAGTCCTTTCTTTTCTGAAGGATCTCTTAAGTAAGATTGTACTTCAGTAAGAGTGTCACTAGCTTTGGCATAAGATTGAAAAGATAATTCTTTCTTTTCGAGTTCCTTGTTCTCAGAAAGAAGATCTTCATATTTCTTTCGTAATTCAGCCATTGCTTCTTTATGTGACTTTTCAGTCTCAGATATCCGAGCTTTGAGAAATGCATTTTCAGCATCCTTTTTTTCAGATATCTTAACTAAACGAGAATTTTCCTTTGCAAGAGAATTCTTTTCTTCTTCAAGATTTTCGGCTCTAGCTCGGATCATTAGAAATTCTCTGTCATAGATGTCAAGTTCTTTCCTGAGATTTTCTAGATCTTTTATTTCTTCTTCATCCTTCATCACTTTCATAAGTATAACAAGAAGTATGTGTTACCTCATCAGCCATAAGACAGATTTCTATGTTAGAGATGTCTGGACCGTCAATTTCAGCAACTCCACACATTTCATTCTTCTTGAGGCCGAAGTCGATTATATCATGAGTAACTCCACATAATTCTGGTGATGGTATGGTTGAGTCATCTGAATTGTCATCTTTAGAATCTGTCTCAACGTCTAGAGCATCCAGTTGAGTTTGGATTTTCTTTCTTTCTTCAGTTAATAAAGCTTTACGCTTTCTCAAGATTCTTCTATCTTTCTTGCCACCGTCCTTAGTTTGTTGAAGGCGTGACAATCCTTCTTGAAGTGACCAGGTTTCCACAAGAGAAGCGATATCGTTTCCAATTTCTACTTCCTCAGTACATGATGCTTTCTGAGCTGTCTTGTTTAGCGAGCTTTGCATATTTTTGTACAGGAGATAGTTTGAGCCTAGATGCTTTTTCACTTTTCGCTTTTCTTCTCTCAATTTCTCGACTGACATATTTGCTCATTTGCTTTGCAGCAAGAGCATCCTCAGTTTCTTCCTTGCTTTTCTTCTTTTCAGAAGTTCCTTGAGCAACTAGAGCAATATTCTGCAACTTTTCAGTTGTTTGTTCTCTTTGTGTTGTCTCATAATCAACCGTAGCAACATGTGAGAAGAGTTCCACTGGAGTGATATTTGGCATTCCTTGGTTAAAATAAAAGAATTTAGTATGCTCCTAGTTGTGGTTAAGACTTCTGACAATAGTCTTAATCTTTTCTGACTGGGAGTATCTGTTGCTTTCCCCAAGTGCTGCCATATCACTCATGAGAGTGGTGAATCTGAAATCAAGTTCTTCCAGAGTTTCAGTGGGTCCTTGTTTGAAATTTTGAAATTTCAACTTGAGAACTTCGAACTTGTTTTCTTTGATTTTCTCAGTTCCGGCACAGATTTCTTCAATCAGTTGCCAGGCAACTTTCACCGTTTTAGCACCCCACAGTTTACACTGTATGTGCTCAGGTGTCGATCTGATGATGATATTACGAGCTTGACCATCCAGACGATTTCTCTTGGCATCTTCCGATGTCCAGAGTTCTCTGGGCTTTGGTTCGTAAATAACTTGACTAGTAGATCTCCCACTTGTTGACGATCACGGTTTGAAGATCCTTCGCTTTGATCTCTGTCTCTACCATTAGAAACCTCCATGACTTGTTTAAGTTGTTGAATGTCTATCGGGCCATTTTATCACTCTTCGATCATTTCGCTTTTTATGGCTTCAAGGTGAGCATCATGTTAAGTTGTTGAATGTCTATTGGGCCATTCTTTATCACTTTGATCATTTCACTCACTTATGGGGTTCAGGTGGATATTTTCCATTTCTCGTAGTTCTCTTTGAGAGAGAGTGTGCATCACTCGTTCAGACATTCCTGCACACTTAACACACAAATTAAATAGTCCTCGAAAATGGACAAAGTTCCTTCACCTATCTAGGGATGTAGGTTCAGTGCAGAAGGCTTGTGAACCTCCTACTCTGATACCACTTGTTGGTCCAGATAACGGCAAAGTAAAAGACTAGAGGGGGGGGGGTGAATAGTCTTTTAAAACTTTTGTCGATAACAACTATTTCTCAGATATCTGTGTAGATATCTGATACGTAGATTCAGAAGCGAAAGACTTAAGATAGATAAGTGCGTAAATGCTTAAAGTGTGTGTGTGTTGCTGAAATGTAAGTACAGAAAAGTAAATAACACAGCAAGTATAGTGGTATCTGGAGGTGGCGTAATCCTCCAACTAATCCACTTCAGTCTTCCAAAGACCTAGAATTCACTAGAAAAGATAATTGAGGTCACCTTACAAAAATCCTATTCTAAGATTCCTTAAACAAATGGTTCCCAACCAAATGTTCCCCCTGAGTTGTTCCCCGGCTTTCACAGCCAAGTACTCAGAAACCTTATTGAGTTATTCCCTAGCTTCCCAAGCTAAGTACTTCTTGTGCTCAATAACCTTGGAGTTATTCCTTAGTTTCTCAAACTAAGTACTTCCTGTACTCCACGCCAGTGATGGTGTTGGTTTTGGTTTGAGTTGTCAGATGAGCTTCTTTAATAACTTTTCAGTTAATCAGATAGATCTGTGAATCAAGTATAGTTAATACACTTTTCAATGTATGGTATCTTGTTCTTTTTAGTGACCCAAGTCTTAGATAAATGTTCTAGAGAATGAATCTCAGATACTTGATCTTTCAATTCAACTCTTTCACAGATAGCTGTGCTTGTTTAGGATCAGGACACTTAGAACTTCAGTGTTACTCAAGATCAAGAGCTTTGGTCGCAACAGAAAGCTTTGAGGATAAGTAATTTGCTTGAGATAGCGAGATATGTGTTCAGTGTAAGTTCTTCAGGTTGTGTGTCTTCTCAAGCTGTCTAAGTGTTGATATTTATAGATGAATTTGAGTGCCGTTTGAATAGTATCCGTTAGGCTTAAATCAAATTCAAACTATCGATATCTGTGTATAGTACTGTAGCAGGTCTGTCTTCTTCTTCAGAAGCTACCGTTGCTTTTGTTCAGACATCTCTGTCCGTGCATTTAATGCATTGTACTATACTTTTGTCCTGTAGTGCCAACGGAACTATGCTTTGTATCAGAGACAACCTTGATCAGATTTCTCTGATTCTTTGCACGTTCTTATCTTTAACTTCAGATACCACTTTTATTGAAACAACTTTGTTTGCAATATATATATTTCTTTTTCAGAAATGTGGTTTAAAGCTCAAGGTATCTGAGTGTAGATATCTGTGGACACTTTCCTTGTTTTCAGATAGACCTTTTATTTCTCAGATATCTCTTGTGACACAGTTTGTTTAAAACTATTCGTGTCTTCAAGATATCTGTAAAACTGTTTCAGTAATCTTGTGCAGTCTTCAAATCTTCAATGTTGTTGAACTTGTTCTGCTTGGATGTCTTCTTCTTGGTCTTCTCTTCATAAAATAAAAATTACATTTTGAGACCTAACATCCTATACAAGATTAGCTAGACTATCATACTTAGTGGGTTTCCTCTTTTACAATGTTCAAGTGAACCAAGAGTACTACTCACCTTTCTGAGACTAAGATAAGTCATCATGTTGCTGATCAAAATCTAAACAGATATTTCTAACAAAATATCTAACAAATCTCCTAACAACTATCATGAACAGTCTCAAAAAACGGCTGAAACAAGCAAAAGGAGCATGGGCAAATGAACTTCCAGGCGTCCTATGGTCATACCGAACCACACCAAGGACACCAACTGGAGAAACACCATTCAGCATCACATATGGAACTGAAGCAGTCATACCCATAGAAGTGGGACTACCCACAGTATTATACAAAATGGCTAGCGAGCAGACCAACGATGCAGAATTGGCACACGAGCTCAACTTGGTTGACGAACTCAGAGAAAGAGCAATGATCCGGAGCGCCGCCTACCAACAGAAGGTTGCAAAACACTTCAACAAGAACATTCGCGTATTAACCTTCAAGCAAGACGAGTGGTTCTACGTAGAGTATTCCAGAACACCAAGGAGACAGGAGCTGGAAAGCTTGGACCAAATTGGGAAGGTCCTTACAAGATCAAAAAGGGAGTAGGCAACGGAGCCTACAAGCTAGAAACCAAGGAAGGACCATAGATAGCCAACAGTTGGAATGCCATCCACTTGAAAATGTATCACTTCTAAGACTACACATTCCATATACTCACATTTGAGGTTAACTAACCCAACTAGGCTGGTCAGTCATCCGCCCCACCCCCTCAGCCTCCCCAGGGGGATCCAAACTTCTTGAAGCCAACTAGTCATGGTGCCAGTAATTCCACCGCGGCGACTGATATAAAATCGTCAGCCAATGCTCCAAACAATTATACAACCCAAGAGGTTGACTGTTGGTCATCTACTACTTTGGCAGAGAGACTTCTCTCCCCAATCGGCAAGCAACGACGACTAAGGTGTCATCCAACTTTATCTAATGAGATTAATTTCTCCTCCAAACAACCGACCTGACTAAGGGCAAGCCGGTCAACTAACTCGGCTGGGCAGGTCGGTCTAATGCCCCCCTCCCCAAGGGGGTCCAACGTTCTTGCAGGTTAACCAAACGGTCACTAGACTAACAACAATAAACCATGAGGAATCGTTGGCTAAACAGAATGATCCTAGCCATTACAAAGTCCAAACAATAAGACAGTGGTCATCCACTCCATCTGGCGCATACAGACAGTCACCATCCACCCACAGTCAAGGTACCAATGCTCATGTTTCATCTATGAGATTGAATTCTCACAACAATCAGCCGACCTGACCAGGGGCTAGCTGGTCAACTAACCCAGCTAGGCAGGTCGGTCATCCGCCCCACCCCCCAAACCTCTCCAAGAGGATAGATTCCACTCATGTTGCAGGCTGGCACATTATGAGTACGATTGAAGTAATGCCCACGTGGCTCATCTTACTTCCAAGTGATCATCCAAAACATACTGCTCAACAAAGCCAACCACCCATCAAGCTGAGCAACAAAAACACATGGACTCACATCTATTCTGATTGGCTTGCACTTGCTTAATCCATGAGATGCGCCAAAAACAGCTCCATGGTTTAGACAAGTGGAAGTCTTTCAAAATTGATGATCACTACCATACAAAGAATGTCAGCTCCATCCACCTGTTAGCAGGCAGACATGAGCTCTCTGCCTATTCCAACAATCTCAATCGATTTATTGAGTCTAGTTGCCAACAAAAATAAACAGGCAAGCATGACTTGCAGCCACACCATTTATATTCCAAGGTCTGAACCAAAGTCGCCTTTTGAGATTGATTTTTCTCTAACACAACCGACTTGACCAGAGGCTAGTCGGTCAATTAACTCGAGTAGGTAAGACGGTTAAAATGCCTCCCCTCTCCAAGAGGGTCCATCACTGAATTCTACAGTTAGGACACAGGGTGAACTCCACAAAGCCAGCCGTCTGACAGACGCAGCATGGCACCCAACTGCAAGATGACTGACACCCAGCTGTCTGACAGATGCAGCTTGGCACCCAACAACAAGCTGACTGACACCCAGCCGTCTGACAGACGTAGCTTGGCACCCAACTTCAAGCTGACTGAGCCATCTGACAGACGCAGCATGGCACCCAACTACAAGCTGACTGACACCCAAACGTCTGACAGACACAGCTTGGCACCCAAATGCAAGTCGACGACACCACCGTTCGACATGCGCAGCACCCAATCCAAGTCGATCGACACCAAATGCGTCGACAACGCCGCATGGCACCAATCGCAAGTCGATCGACACCCAGCCGTCTGACAGACGCAGCATGACACCCAATTGCAAGCTGACTGACACAGCCGTTTGACAGGCGTACCATAACACCCCAACGGCAAGATGACATACATAGATGTCTGACTGACCCGACGTGGCACAAATTCGACGAAGTAGGCGGACGAACACGATGATAGTTCAAGCACTACTCATTTGGACTAGAGCTTAAACTGGGGGACAAACCTAGTAGACAAAGTCCAACAGTGCCAATCGCGTTGCTTAGAGGTTAGTCAGCAATGTCTCATTCAATTAGACTTGTAAGACAAGCATGGCTGCATGGTTAAGACAAGCATGATTGCATGAATAAGGCTAGTTAGTCACTCATTCATTCCAAATTGTTTTCACCACTATCAGTGTATGTGCTAGCTCAACAAGCAGTTCTTGTTATGAATTTCTTTGTCAGTGCCCCAATTACATGAGTATGATTTATGAATATGTCTACCATTCTATCGATGAAGATCGTTTTTTATGTGCTCTCTTCATCACATGAACATTATTAATTCCATATGTATGACTCGTTCTAAGCTACTTCACTCATGTTTGACCACTTTCATTGAGTATTAATATTTTTTAGATACCATATTCAAAATCGTATCTTGTTACATTTACCATGAAAAGTGTACAAGGCGTACAAACGACCCACGAGGTCACATTCCAAAATTTCTGCAAAGGGCAAATACGAGACATACTGTTTAGAAGCCTATGCGGTTGAAAAAGTTATGGGTACAACCTGAAAAAAAAAAAGCAAAAACCTTCCAAACACACTCATTAGTCCAGTCCTACGAGGGCATTACTTGTGCAAAACGTTCAGACAACAAATTGACATGAGTACATAAGGCAGTCTGACATGCCAAAAGCTTCCAATTAATTCTACACCAAAATACAAGAGGTACAAGGCCTCCATGCATCTTTCAATGGCTAGTTCAAAGTCTACTGTGTTCAACCTAATGTGTTTTTCGGCTCCATCCTTCAACACATCCAAGTCAACTGACATGCTGACTAACCTTAAGACAGTTGGCAAAAAGCACAAGCTAAGTGAAATGAAAGTACAATATACATATGTTCAAAGAATCATCGTCTTCTTATTGCAATCTGACTTGCCATACTCCAGTAAGCTTGGTCTACTTCGCTAGACCAACTTTTTATGTGTACTCCAATCTCAGGCAGCTGCCTATTTCACTCATAGTCGAGTGATTCATTAGTCTTGTACAACATGATTGCCTTGAAATTAACACCTTCCATACAGTGATAAGGAATAGTTTCCTACGGTACCCAACAAGCCAACAAGCCAACAAGCAAGACATATCAGTAAAATTTCAACTGGAAATAACTCCCAACATGTAAAACACAGTTTCAATACATATCCAGCTCTGATAGACATCGCCAACATAGGCCAAGGTCTCATCCAACATCATTAATATACATGCCAAACAAGGTATCCAACATACTAGCTCTACAACAATCCAACATTATGCTCATTTACAAACAAAGCATCACAACATGGATATTACCAAAAGCAAAGATTAAAATGTCCACCAACAAGAGGATCAAGTTTCTCCACACATAAAAGTTCTTTCATCAGAATAACACCATGATAAGACTTATCCACTCATTTATCCATCAAGGCTCTAACAAATCAAAATTCTGAGTCATACAAGATTACATACAGATGCTTAGCAACACAGAGCCATATCTCAATATGAAAGAAGGAAAATCGACAAACTTGACGCTTGACACTTTCGGAATTTAATAAACTAACAGATGGGATTTCAAGCATAATTCAAGAGCTTGACTATTGAAGAAGGAAGCAGTCTATGGAGGTTTTAAAAAAAAAGGTTGGAGCTTACCGAAAAACTCCAAGCTCCGGCCACCGCTCCGCTCTACAACCGCTTCGCTGTCTCCCCAATAGTCGGAGAGACCCAACCGCCAACTGGCAACCAGCACATCCACTGGAGGCTGCCTGGAACACGCCTACTCTTCGACCTCACCGGAAATCGCGAGCTTCGATCAACTGCTCCTTTCTCCGACTAGCAAGACCAAACACTCACTTCATCTTCTATCTCCAACGCGCCTCCCTTCGCCGCCGCATCTCTGATTTCTCTCTCCTTTAACACGACGTGTCCAGCTCCTCGATTGCGTTTCTAATGTGCGTGTTAGAGGTAGAATTGGAAGGATTAAGCAAAAATAAGGGAACCCAAAAATGAACGATGATGATGGGAGGTAGATTTGGCGTGGAGAAGGAGAGGAGAAGTTTCAGCGTGTGTGTATGTGAAAGAGTGAATTGTGTTGGTTCCAAATTCTAGGGCTTGACTCCAAATTGATCAAATGTAAAGAGTACAAGTCAAGATCTTATCCACTACTTGTTAATACTCCAACTCAGGCAAGGCATACATCATTTCGGGCAAGGCAAGCCCCAATCCGGGCAAGGCATACATCATTTTGGGCAAGGCAAGCCCCAATCCGGGCAAGGCATGCATTATTCCATATTCGGGCAAGGCACACACCAATTCGGGCAAGGCATGCTCCATACGGGCAAGTCGTAGCCCAATCCGGGCAAGTCTTCTTATTTCAGGCTGTCTGTCAGCTCATCCAACCAAAGGTGTCTGCCTGTAAGCTACCACCTTACGATTGACTTGTCAAACTAAAATTTTCAGTCTGCAAGCTTCAGCTCATCCAACCAAAGATGTCTGCCTGTAAGCTACCACCTTACGATTAACTTGTCAAACTAAAATTTTCAGTCTGCAAGCTTCAGCTCATCCAACCAAAGATGTCTGTCTGTAAGGTACCACCTTACGATTGACTCGTCAAACTAAAATTTTCAATCTGCAAGTTTCATTCTTGCTAGATTGAACTGCCCATCTTGAATTTTTCAGTCTGCAAGTTTCCGTCTTGCTAGATTGAATTGCCCATCTTAAAAATGTCAGTCTGTAAGTTCCTAACTTACTAGATTGTCTTGTCCAACTGAGAATGTCAATCACTAAAAAACCCATCTCACTAGGTTGGTTGTTCCCAGCCAAGCGTGTCTGTCAACGAGCTTCTGCATTGCAAGTTTGATGACTTGCTTTGCCAAGCCAACCACTAGATCACTACGAGTGACATCCACATCTCTAACCAATCGCTCTCCTTATCAATGAGCTTACCATTTGTTATTCCAGTATACCTACGGGATAATTGATACCTTTGAAGGAGCAGAATATTATCCGCCTACAATCTGGCGTGCATCACTCTTTTGGGCATGAAACTTCTACTCTCTGAGAGTGGGGGACAAACTGTATTGGACAAAATTCTCTCTTTGTCAACTAGACTGACAAACCAGCCCATCAAGGCTACAGCCCAATCCATGGTCCACTAATAAGTCCATCTTGGCTTCATATACGAGTTGGACTCCAAAGGCCAGTTAGCGAACCCATCTAGCTGAGTCATCCATCCAACATTCCAGATGCTACCTGACTCACTCGACCTCGCCAACCTTCCAGCTGGTTGACAAACTAACCAGCTCTCCTAGCCCGCCTAACCTTGACAGTCACCCAAGTGGTTGACAAGCTAGCTAGCTCACCTTACATGACTGACTATGTCAGTCAGCACTTGGCTAACAGACTAACAAACTTGCGTTGCTTGATCGACTCAGTCAATCAGTAAGCATTCTGACTGCAACAAACCCTAGCAATCTATCTCACGCCTCCATCTCTCAAGCTCTCTGATTAACACTCTGAACCATCCACCGTCATCCACCATCATCCACCATCGTCCACCGTCATCCATCGTCCATCACCAACCACTGTCATCCACCATCGTCCATCATCATCCACCATCACCCATCACTGTCCGACGACGACTAGCTAGCTCCCTCCTACAAGGTCAGCTAGCCTCTCGTCGGTGCTCGTCCGTACTCTGCCGAACCGACTCAACCAGCAAGATAAGTCGACGCTTGTCATCATCTCCCTCTCTCTATCTCTTTCATTGATTATACTGTCAATCAGTCATCTAACTTGAGCGTCGGAGTCCCTTCGGTCGGCACCACACCGGTGTCACCTCGGAACCTCATGTCTCTGTTTGCTATTGCTGCCTTGCAGGTTGTAGGTGACCCTAATCTCTAACCCTAATTTGATTGTAGATTCCTGAGCGTCTACATACATCTAAATCATCCAGAATGCTACAAAAATTGATTTGGAATTTAGAATAGGAATACACACTGAAATGTCGATGTGCAAATGACAAAGTCGATGGAACTTTTTTGGAGTATAAAAAAGGTTTAAATAGGTTATTTAGGAAACAAACTATATAGAAATTTGAGGGATTGTTATGCTAATTAGCCTAAAATAGTGGTGTGAGACCCCGAGAGAGAGAGAGAAAAAAAAACTTACGAACTCAGTTAGAAAGGAACGGTAAACGCTTGAATAAGAAAAATTGATCGTCTTATGTTAATTTACAAAATTAGTTGTTTATGCATATTTAATGGAATGTCCGATGAAGAACACCACGAAGAGTCGAAGTACCTTGGGTCGAGGTAATACAATTACACTCCTTCTCAACCATCTTATGTTTAACCGAGTGATTCTTAAACTAAGTGACGATTTCACGGTATCAAAATGACTAAATCGAAAATCGAAAAAAACGTAAAGAAACAAAATTCCATTTAAACCAAGCTTTCAAATCAACACTCGAATCGAACATTATAATTGTCCAATATATAATGATATTAGACCACTTGTGCACAACAAAATAACTAACTAGTAAATGGTCATGTAACACATGACATGTTTACTATAGCCAACCTAAAATCCATTGTAATTAGGTAACTCTCTACCTACAAGTAGTATAGACATACTTGTATGCATACAATATTCCCACAATCTAATCCATTATACACAATAACTAAGTTGACACCATCTTCTTCCTCATTCACTCACTCCTTCTTCAACCTCCATTAACAACCTCCATAGCCAAACTCCTTCAAGCTTCACATCTCCATTTATCCTTCACCATTTTTCACATGCAAATACATATTCCTTATCCTCTCAACTTGAGAAAGATAATGACACATCTCAATTCATGATCAAGCTACAACAAAGAAGTAAAAAGGTAATAAAATCATACTATTCCTCTTCCTTATTCTTCTATTTCATCCTTTTCACTCTTTTCACTCTCTAACACATCTTAGTCCATTCAAAACTTGCTAGGAACTCAATTTGTCAAGCCAATTTCAAAGTGGAGAAGGAATTGATCCAAAACTCTAAGAAGAAAAGTGTTAAGGTGGGTTAAAATGTTCTTCTAAAACTAGTTTTTAATCTTGACGCATGCACATGTTCTTGATGAAATTTTGATGATTCTTCTCTTACAAACTAAAATAAGTGAGTAATATGGCCTCAAAATCAATTGGGTAAGTCATCTAATGGATTGCATGTTGATTTTGAAGTAGAATAAGCTCAAATCTTGAAAATCCCCAAATCCCGTAAGCAATCTGCCCTGTTTTTGTAAAATACAGAATAAATATTTTCATTCATTTGTTGATGTTTCTAATTTAACTAGACATTTACAACATTATCATGCATCTCTGAGATTTAAAATGAGGTTTAATAAATTAATTAAAATTCTCGAAAGATCCAATATTTGTAATGTTTGTAGAACGTAGTACTGTTAGTAAAACCCCAATTATTCATCTATAACATGATCAAATCGGCCTTAGACTCTGTGAAATGAGAGATACATGAGATTTAGACATTTTCCAACAAGATTCATGATATTTGGAGTGGTATAGAATATTTTATGAATATTTCCCCATCATTGCGCACTACATGAGCAGTTTAGGTAGAAAATTCCTAATTGACAGTCTATAAATGTGTTTTAGACTCAAAAGTATGTTTTAAATAGAAAATTCAATCAGCTATCATAAAAAAATGATAAACACCAGATTTAACTATGTTTGACCACCAAAATGTATTTTATAAGTAGAGACTAGTTAGCTGCCAGAATCGGAAGATTAAAAACCGAACTTGAATTCGAAGTTTATCGCATGGATAACTTCAAGGAATTAATTAAAAAAAAATTATAAATGACTTAAGATAAGTAATAAATCTTTTGGAATGGATTTGACCCTAGAGGTTAACCTTCCTTAAGTGAAAAATGAAATTTTGCGTGGAGATGATTTCGTGAAAAATGAAATTGTGCATGGAGATGATTTCGATCGTCGCACCTCTAACAACACATTTCCAATAATTTTATACATCGATAACACGTCTAAAACGTGATGAAGGAAAAGAAGTTATGATAACGAAAATAAGAGTCATAATAATAAACGAGGGTGACAACCTCGCTAAAAAGAGATTCAAACGAGGGTGACAACCTCGCGTAAAAAGAGATTCAGACGAGGGTGTCAACCTCGCTAAAAAGAGATTCAGACGAGGGTGACAACCTCGCGTAAAAAGAGATTCAGACGAGGGTGACAACCTCGCACAAAAAGAGATTCAGACGAGGGTGGCAACCTCGCGTAAAAAGAGTCCTTAAATTGAATTATAGGGCAGTCGCTAAGTGCCATGCGGAGCGAAGTGCTACATCGCGTATTTGCGGTGGAAGCCACCACTCGAGTCCGTAGGGGCCACCTCTAGAGGACTAACCTATCATGTTTGTGATGATCCTTAAATTGAATTAGGGCAGTCGCGAAGTGCCATGCGGAGCGAAGTGCTACATCGTGTATTTGCAGTGGGAGCCACCTCTCGAGTCTGTAGGGGCCACTCTAGAGGACTGACCCTTAATGATTGAAATAACTAAATATATATTGTTACAATAAAACTCCGGTCGAGATGTTAATTCAAAGAAATGACAAGAATTACTATGAAAGAATCGATATTTATAATTGAAACAAGTAAAGTTTATAACAAGATATGAGTTTGATAATGCAAAATGTGCATTTAGGATTTTGGTAGATCCTAACAAATTTTAACCAGTTGATATCTTCAAAACACGTTTAATACATATGCGTCACTTATGATCAAACAAATCAAACTTTTTCTTAAAATAAAGACCCCACCCCATTACCCACTGGGCTCGTTTAGCTCACCCCATTTTCCTAAAATATTTCAGACGAACCGGTTTGCGGTGGAATTGGTGGTATGCCATCGAGAGAGGATCAGTGAACGCCAGAAGAAGCTTCCGCTGATGAATCGAGAAGTCTACCTTATTATAATTATTGGTGCAATGGGTTTATGGTATCATACGATGAGATGTATTGAATGTTAACTTCTTCGAATTTTGTATTTGATACTCCATCTTATGTATATTATCAGTTGTAATTGTTGAGGAGTAAAACCTCGAACACTAACTAACTAAACTATTACAAGCAACCTAGTCTAAGGCCCGCCTCTGACTCGAAGTCCGACGTAGTACCGGTCGGAGCTTGAGTACCTGAAAGGACTAAGTGGGGGGGGGGGGGGAGGGGGTTAGAATGGGTTACCCGGATTGCCTATGTCAATCCGGTAAGAGACTTTACTCAAGAGAGAGTCGGAAGCTCTCAATGTAATAGTTATGAGGGATTATGATAACACTTGGGAATTGACTTAGGGATTCCCACATTGATATTGCTTACCTTAAGGTCTTGGACCTTGTACTATATTTATAGTTATCATATGCTTATGAGGTGGCTCACAAGATGATGCCAAGTGTACGCTTCAGATTTGGAGACCAATGCTACCTTTGGCCCATGGCCCATTAGTGAACAGTAATCCAATACTAATCAATGGGCCTGGGAGGGTAGTTTGGACCTTTTCCCTCTGAGAATACTGTTTCGCCCGTTGGGTCCGTGTCAGTCCCTCGGACAGATCTGTCTGCTTGGTTGATCTTCCCTTGGGTAACTCTGGATGTCCGAGCCAAGAGTCTCACGGAAGTATCTCAGTGGTTCTATTATATATGTTTTGGTCTTAATGTGATGGTGGCGTCCGAGATTCTCTCGTCCGGTCCGTTTGGCATCTCTGTACTGACGTAGCCAGGTTTAGAAGTCCCTTCTCCAGATAGCTCGGACTTGCTGTGAGGGCACAGTGACTTTAGCGTACTGGTTGATTCACTTTGGCAGGACCATGTGAGGTCGGACCAGTACTGAATTGGCTATTTAAGCCGTGACGCGCTTTAGGACACGCTCTATGGTGCCCTTAACCGATTAGACACATGTCCGTAACAACATATGTCCCTCTAGTTTCCAAGTATCTTAGTAGAAGATAGTTGGTAACTATGAAAAGAACAAGTGTGTTGTGGAGCGTGTCCGAATCGTTAACTGAAAAAAGGAAAAAATCCTTTTTGTTGAGATCCGTCATTCGTGTTCTTAGGAATTCAATATATCTCTCTCCCCCCCCCCCCCTTTTCCTTCTACAGTCCGAGTTATGTAATAGCTCGGACTGTAGATGGAAAAGGTATTTGTATCCGAGATATATAGATCCGAGTACGGTTAGGATCTGACGTAGCCCTCTGTGGAAGAGTGTATGGGAAGCTATCCGTTGGACCGATTGTTGAACTGGTCCTCCCGGGCCGCTGATTGGTAAATCAAAGAGGCCCAATAGGTTGTCCGTCCGGCCCACGGGGAAAGATCCCGGGTAAAGTGACGCGACCGTCGGATCGGAACGACATCAACGGTCGGGGTTCTAAGCCCGATTGATGTGACGCGTCTGTCAAGCATTAAATGCGAGGTACTGACAGCCATCCACTCGCGAACCGGCACAACCCTTGGATTGGAGAGGATCAATGGCTGGGATTCAAATCCAAGTGGTGTGACTCTTGGCTTTCCCCAAATTACCCTTATAAATAGTCAGCTCATCAGTCACTTTCACACTTTTAGCAACATCGAAACTCAGAGCAATCACAAAGAAGTCCGAGCAATTGAAGACCCATCCGAGCAAGTAAAACTCGCAGAATTCTGAAATTTCTTCTTCGAATCCGTACCCTCGGAGAAGCAGCAAGGCTCAGTCGTCCGTTCAAATTTGTCAAGTAAGTACGTCTTCACTCCTCCTAAGTTCTCTCCTTTTCGTGATATGCTTACTACCTGCTCGTATGTTTTTGCCCTGCTCGAATATAAAATTGTCGAGTCCGTATTTGCCGATGTTGCGAGTTGTAGGCTTTAGCAGCGTTCTTAGTTGAAACAATTCTCCTTTGTACTGTTGCGTGCCAATTTTATTGCCAGTATCCTGTTGATTCATCTCGTGTGTCATGCTCACTGTAACCAAAATTTGATTATGCTTATTGGGTAATGTGTTGGTGCCAATTGGCACACAGTCTTCCGCAAATTGGCCCCTTAGCGTGCCGGGTAGGGTAGACGATAGTGCCGATGGCACGTTTCAGTGTGCCAAGGTTAGTGCCACTAGTGCCGAGACTAGACTTCATGTAGAAAAACCTGGTTAAGTAGAACTTCGTAGGCTTTCTTTGACTTATGAAGATACCTGAACGAACTCTTGGACAACTACCACTATCGTTTCTGACTCGTTTCCTTCTGCCCTAGGATGTCCGGGAGCCATAGTCAGAACCAGCACGAGGCACCAGGCTACAATGATGCAGTAGACTTAGGGACTGGGTCCGTGGGAGATTTCCTAGTTGTGGACCTTGGGTCGTCCAGGGACTCTGATGCTGGGCAAGGAGTCCGTGGTGCGGCAGAAGCACATGCCGACGTTGCAGTGGGTCAGGGTGATCTTGCTAGGACTAGGTCGTTAGTCCAATCTCGGACTATAGGTGGTGTTGGGACGTCCGAGGATTCGAACGAACTGCATGTGGAGCGGGAAGGCGACAGCGGTCGGGAGGTTGATGAAGTCGAGATGTTCGAGGCTGGGGTGGAAGACCGTGTTGTAGCGGAAACAGGCCTGTCCAACCCAAGCACGACTGGGAGACCCGAAGGTGTCGATGAGGAGGAGGAAGATGGTGAGGAAGAGGAAGACGAGGAGGAGGAGGAAGGAGACGAAGGAACTCCTGTCGCTCATCCCCCTAGACGCACTGGTCGGCGGATTGCATTACATCCTGCTGCGCCCGTTCAATCCAGCCTTCCATTAGTTTAGGGACGTGGCGCGAAGGCTTCCAGAATCAAGTTCCCCCGTCCTGTGTCCGCTGTTGTGATAGCGGACGAATTTGGAGAACTAAATACTGACGGACTTCTTCCTACATGCCCATCAAGGGTTAAAGCGGAGGATATTCCAGAATGGAGGCGGAAGTGGGAGATCCCCGATTCCGTAGAAATCATGGTTCCAGAGCCCGGACACGCCTTTTACAATCCGCCCGCCGGGTATATGTGTGTGCACGAGGTAGCTTTTGCTTGTGGGTGGAAGATCCCCATCGCAACGGAACTGAAGCATATTCTGAACCACATTGGGATTGGTCCGATTCAGGTTATCCCAAAGTCCTTGGGTAACCTTATCTGCTTCGTCGTTTTTTGTAAGAAGAAAGGGCAGCCAGTAAATTTTGAGAACTTCAGGCAGCTCTTTCATGTTTCGTTCAGTCCGGGGAATCCCCTCTTCTATACTTTTGTGAATAGGAAACCCTATAACTTCATTTCGGACTCCATTTCGTCGTTGGGATCGAAGTGGTGGGATAGGTATGTTTTTGTACGAATGGCTCTGAAACCTGGGGCGTCCGAGAGATAGCGGAACAATAGGGACTGCCAACAAAGTTCCTAAGGGAGAGCGTCCCGGATTGGCGCCCCCTTCCGAAGAACGTGGCTCCATGGGTGGAAGCGATCCACAAAAAGCATAACCCACCTATTTATCCATTCGACGGATCGATCTGTCAGCCACTTCCCTATCTGTGCGGACTAACAGACGCAGTGGAGGTTGGAGGGAAGACGGACTTTAGTAAGGATTTATTGACTTGAAACTTTGTGCTCTTTCTTCTTCGGGATACTCTGTTTTGATTACGTATTTCCGCAATTCTGATAATCCTTCTTTAACATATCTGTATCTGACACCTTTGTTTTTTTGTGCAGCTCACTGGTTCGACTATATCATGTCCATGCTCCGTGAAAAGAAAAGGTTGCAGAGGGAGCAGCAAGTCTTGGAGGTCGCCGCTGGTCAGAGGACCAAAATCATCAACACTTCCGCGGGTCTTCCTATGTCAGATCCAAAGAATGCCGCAGTGTTTGCCGCGGAGGAAGAAAGGCGGAACAAGGCTGGAGAGGATTCACAGGACTTGGCGGTGCCCGACAAGGGCAAAGCCCCTGCCACTCGGAGCGCCACTACTTCAAAGTCCCAGTCTTTCGCTGCTCCAGCACCACAGCGGGAGGTGTTGATGCAGGACGCTATTACCTCGGGACGCAAGAGGGGAGCAACCTCGGAGGCGCCCCAAAGAAAGAGACAAGAATTGTCCATTGCCTGTTGACCAAGCTGCTCTCGATAAGGAGTACGAGCAGGCTTGCGGACTCCCTGAGGTTGAGCGGGTCGGAGGGCTGGATGGGCTATACCAGCGGGTAAGTAATCTTTCCACGGTCTGCTTGGCTTGTT
Source organism: Plantago major (assembly GCA_026545765.1). Lineage (NCBI taxonomy): Eukaryota > Viridiplantae > Streptophyta > Magnoliopsida > Lamiales > Plantaginaceae > Plantago > Plantago major. The sequence continues at coordinate 61,027,001 of CM048844.1, read as the reverse complement.
CATAGTATAATAGAAATGTAACTTATATCCTTGCGGATCACTCCCAGCTCGGATGTTTCGTCAGGGCCATGCAATGGAAGGCCGGCGAACGCGCTACTATTGAGGAGGACCTGCACAAGGCTGTGGCCACATCCGCGGATGAGGCGGAGAAGGTGAAGCAGTTGGAGATGCAGCTGAAAGAGCAAGAAGTGAAGTTCAATAAGCTGAGGGCCAATTGGGAAGAAATCAAGGCGGACCTCGACTGGCAGGAGAACTTTGTTGACAAGTCGATGAAGGATTTCCTGGATTCCAAGGATATGTTGCTCGGAGGCCTCCAATATGCCTGTCTTCAGGCTGGTCGTGACTTCATGGAGTCTGACTCCTTCAAGTTCTTGACGGCGGACAAATCTGATGCCTCCCGCCTGGATGGGTTCGTGTCCGCTATCGGTACCGCATTCGAGGGACTACTTCCACCGGACTTCGACTGGAAGGCGGAAGGGTTAATCCCTTCTGGGGATGCTAATGGTGTGGAGGTCCCTGTCGACAGTGTCTCGGATGAACAGATTCAAAATGGCGGGCCCTTCCTCCCGAGGTGGGTCCCGGATGCCCTCCGAAAGGTATGCTTTGTACCTTTCGATAATTACCGGGCTTTCCTAAAGAAGTGGTTCTTCCTTCCTTCCCGGGTCGTTGGCCTTCCCGTGGATTTCAACTTGTTCAATCTTGTTGAATCCCTTGCTGCGCAAGTCGTCTCCAACACGCCCCCTGTCGATCCGCCCCAAGCTGGTGAAGCTGGTCCGAGCCAAGCCGGACCTCAGTGAGAAGTCCGGGGTATGCCCCGTTGAAATTCTGTACTTGCTGAATTTTTCTGTTGGATTTGTATCTTTTGATGGCACGGAATGTCGGCATGTACTATTGCTTTGATTCATATTTAACCGAGGAGCTAAACCTCCTATGCTTCCGAATTATTACTTGCTCTCTTCTCTGCTTCCTTTTTATCTGTCGTTCATATGCTGAGTTATCATAAATTACACATCTCTTAAGAGCACGGATCGCTGTAGATGGCGTCCGATGTAGAAATCGAATCAGCGTCCCGCCAACCCACGGATCGTTCGTTCGTTGGAATGCGTAATTCTTCTAGAAGGAGGAAGGTTAAACAGTGAAATAGTCATGATTACTGTGTCTTTTCATCTTCCCAGTCGTCGGATGATCGACAAGTGGCGAGATCGTAAAGACCCGTCGCGACTATAAATAAGGGCGTGGTAATTCTTCCTTTTTCACTGCTGTACTCTTATCCAATCTTCCTTTTGTTTAACCCACTCCATTTTCCAAAAGAGGTAAACTCCTGCAGGATGTCTGAATCCGATGAGGACGAATATCATCATTGGGCAAATTGTGCTTGCGGGAATATGCATTCGCTAATTTACCCAGGCCGAGGGACTGCGGATGACCTGATCCTTCTTGATTTTGAAGGCGATCCCCCTCGATGTCCGGGAATAGCTAGAAGGTTAGCCGAGGAAGAGAGGGAGCGGACGCTGAAGTTGATCCGTAGGAGGATCCGAATGCAGCAGCAGGCTCGTCAGGACCGAGGTGGTGGCTCGGAGTCCCAAGGCTCGACTTCCGGAATCTGGTGAAGGAACAAGGCGGGGTATGCCCCGTAGAAGTATGTACTTATCCTTGGGCCTTTTCAGATTGTACCTCTCTCTCGTATGTAAATGTTCGGATAATTTTGTCTATAAAATTCAAACTACTTTTCATCGGATAAGATCGCCACCTTTTTCTCATTCGTGCTTCGTCGGATTATGTTGATGCATTTATTGTCGTAAGGCGGTTAACAAATTCAAATTTCGGACGTGATTAATGGGCTTGTTTGGGTTTGGTCAGATAACCCAACTGACCCAACACTGTTCAACTCGAACGGGTGGCTCAAGCCCATTGCTGACATCAATTTGTTTGCGTGGCGGATGTTGATTGGTTGGAGCGTTCTATAAAAAGACACGACCCCAGTGCCAAAACCATGTAAACTGATCCCAAACTCTTCTCTTCCTGTCTTTGGGGTCATGGCTTGTAAATCATCGAAGCCGGATCTCATCTCTTTTCTTCCAACCCTACTTTAGTGCTTCAAATCTCTGTACGGGATTTGCATTGCCATGTTTTGGTGGTATTATGAGGGATTCCATCACGTTTAACCATTTTCCTATGTGCAGGTAGATCGAGTTCCTTGCCTCCGCGGAAACCAGACTTGCCGCTTGATATGGAAGAAGCTTTTCCCGACGGGGGAACGATTTTTTATGGGAGATGACGTATCCCCAGAGATGTTTTCTGCATTTTTCGTATTGCGTCCGTAAGTCCGGATAAAGATCCGAGATTGTAAGTTGCACAGACAGGATTATGTATAATTCGTCTTTGTAAGAATAAAATCCCTTGCTTTCCTTCTCGTTGTTAAATGAACGTTAAATCTCAGATGCATAAATCAAAAAAATCACAAATCGAAAGATAGAGGTTGTATTGATTTGCCGGAAATTTAATTACAACGTGCGGGCTCTATGGCCAATGACAAAAGGATCATCAAAAAATAGAACTGGCGGAGTTCCGTGTAATAGATAGTTAGAATCTAAGATGACCAAACGATCTGACGGAGGTTCGCATAGCCATCTTTATGCGTAGAACTTCTGAAGGTTTCTAGCATTCCACGGACGCTTGAGGGGATGTCCGTTCTCATCTGCTAATTCATAACTCCCATTCACTCTTGCTCCGACAATCTTATAGGGTCCTTCCCACTTGGGCTTGAGTTTTCCAATATTGTTCAAAATGTCGGCTCGGCGAAGCACTAGGTCTCCGATTTGAAAGTTAGTCGCTCGAACGTTCCTGTTGCAGGTTCAGGCAGCAGTTGCCTGATACCTATGGATATTCGCCCGTGTCTCAGACCTTTTCTATTCGAGCATGTCCAGGTCGAATATCCGAGCTTCGCGATTGGCAATGCCTTCAAACTCTTGGATCCTCATAGTCTCAATGGCAATCTTGGACGGTATGACTGCCTCCGAGCTATATACCAAGGCGAATGGAGTTTCGTTGGTCGCGGTCCGTGCAGTGGTGCGATGAGCCCATAGCACGCCTTCCAGGTCGTCCGCCCAACTTTCTTGTGAAGTTCTTAGCCGCTTCTCGAGGATCTTGACTATTGTTTAGTTCGTCAACTCAGCCTGTCCATTGGCTTGCGGGTATCCAACAGATGTAAAACGTTGCTCGATTTTGAAGGACGCCAGCCATTCCTTGAGCCTATGTCCTGAGAACTGGGCACCATTGTCCGAGACGAGAATCATGGGCAGGCCAAAGCGGCAGATGATATTCTTTCAGATAAAGGTCCGCACTCGACTCTCTGTAATGGTTGCGACAGCTTCCGCTTCTACCCATTTGGTAAAATATTCAACAGCCACAATCAGGAACTTCCGTTGCTAGGTGCCTCTCCGGAACGGTCCGACTATATCAATGCCCCATTGGTCGAATGGACACGCTATGATTGACGGAATCATTGGATGCGTCGGACGATGTGGAATGTTCGCATAGTATTGGCAATCAGGGCACTTCCGAGCGTAGTCAGCGGAATCCTTATTGATACTACGCTAGTAATAGCCTTGTCGTATAATTTTCTGGGCGAGAGTCCTTCCCTCGGAATGACTTCCGCAGCTCCCGCTGTGTATCTCCTCCAGCACAGTCTTTGATTCTTGCGGGCTCAAGCACCGCAAATGGGTCCCGGCAAATGATCTCTTGTACAAATCTTCCCCCAGTATAAAGTACCTGTTTGCTCTACATTGCATGCTCCTTGATTCCTTCGGATCAGCTGGAAGAGATCCGTCTTTGAGATAGTTCCAGATGTCAGTCATCCAATTTCTGCCTGCGTCAGTTATCAAGTCGGCTGAATTGAGACTCATGACGGATGAGTCAGTAACAGTGAGTAAAATCACTCTCCTGGTGTCCAAAGTCGCTATGGACGCCAGATTTTGCCAGGGCATCCGCTCTTTCATTCCAGGCTCTGTCAAACTTTTCTAGGGTGAATTCCTCAAAGTGATCGGCTTCCTGCTTGACTAGCTCGAGATACTTGATCATCGAAGGACCTTTTGTGGCAAAAGTTCCTGAAAATTGAGCTTCCACGAGCTGTGAATCCGTGAAAGCTTTGAGCTTCCGAACTTGCAGGGATTTTGCCAGTCGCAGTCCGACTATCAATGCTTCATACTCAGCCTCATTGTTTGTAACTTTGAACTCCAGGGATATCGCGTAGTCAAGTTCCGCGCCATCGGGGCTCTTAAAGAAGATTCCAATCCCTCCGACTCTTCCAGTGGAGGAACCATCCACTTCCAATATCCAGGTATCAGAAGGATGTTTTTCGGCTTGGAGATCTCCTGCAGGCTCCCGAGGTTCCCACCTTTGCTCCTCTGTTTCCTTGCTTTCTGGTCCGGAGTTGTTAGTTCCGAACTCGCTTGCCATACCATCAAGAAGGAACATCTGGTTGACTCGAGTTTCCTCATAAGATGCAGATAGAGAATGATTGATAAACTGGGCGTCTTCGAGGTTTGCTGGGTTGAACTGCGGCGGAACTGGCTTCCGGACAACCTGCTTGGTGGCTAAGCATTCGAACGCCTGTTTGTCAGGGACCTTCTTTGAATCCGCCTCAGGATATTCCGCTAAGAAATCGGCGAGGACTTGAGCTTTCTTGGCTGACGGAGCCTGATAGCAAATGTCGTATTCGCTTAGCTCGATTGCCCACTTAGAGAGTCGTCCAGACTGATCGGGATTTCCCAGGACCTGTTTCAAAGGTTCCGCAGTTAGTACCACAATTTTATGAGACTTGAAGTATGGTTTTAACCGCCTTGCGGTATAAACCAAAGCATATGCAAGTTTCTCAATCTTCACGTATCTTGTCTCCGCCCCAGCAAGGGCTTTGCTAAGATAGTAGATTGGAAGGTGATCGTTAACCTGAATCCGTACTAACAAGGAACTCATTGCCTCTTCCGTGATAGCCAGGTAGAGGTAGAGTGGTTCTCCCTCGACGGGTTTGGAGAGCACTGGAGGAGAATGGAGGTACTTTTTCAATTTCTTGAAAGCCTCAGAACATTCCGCAGTCCACTCAAAGCCCTCTCCTTTCTGGAGGATTTTGAAGAACGGGAGATTTTTCTCCGCTGATCGTGAAATGAAACGACTTAAGGACATCAGACGTCCTATGAGTTGTTGTACCTCATTGAGGATTTTTGGGTGCGGCAGATCTAGGATTGCCTTGATCTTTTCTGGGTTCACGCTTATCCCTCTCTCGGTAACCATGTACTCGAGGAACTTCCCTCCTTTTACTCCGAACGTGCATTTCTCGGGATTCAATTTCATTCCGTACTTTCTAAGGATAGCGAAGCACCTGTTCAGATGGTGCACATGTTGCTCTTCAGTTTTGCTCTTGACGAGCATGTCGTCCACATACACTTCCATGGTTTTCCCAATGTCTTCCTTGAACATCTGATTCATAAGACGCTGGTAGGTGGCTCCCGCATTTTTCAATCCGAAGGGCATTACCTTGGAGCAGTACTATACACCCCCGGCAGCGAAGAAAGCTATTTTCTTGATGTCTTCTTTGGCCATCCGGATTTGGTAAAAACCTTGGTATGCATCCATGAAACTCAACAATGCACATTCGGACGTGGAGTCAACCAACTGATCTATCCGCGGCAAAGGGTACGGATCCTTTGGGCAGAACTTGTTCAACATAGTGAAGTCGTTGCACATCCGCCATTTGCCCGGTGACTTATCTACCAAGACTACGTTGCACACCCAGTCAGAATAACGGACTTCTTCAATGTGCCCTGCTTTCAGGAGTCGCTCCACTTCAGCGGATATGATGGCATCCTTGACTAGACCGAAATCTTTCCTTTTTTGTCGGATGTACTTGATCGAGGGATCCATGTTCAGACGGTGAACAGTGATCCTCGGGTCAATTCCCTTCAAGTCATCGGTGCTCCAGGCAAACACATCGCTGTTTTCACGGAGACAAGCGATGAGCTTCATTTCTACCTCTGCGGTCATCTCGGTCCCAATTCTTGTTTTCTTATCCGGGTTTCCAGCAACATTCTCAATTTCCTTGAGAGTCTTGTGAGGCTCGATTCGCAATGTTCTAGGAAACTTCTCCTTTTGGCTCCCCATTCCGATCTGCGGGTTCTCCTTTTTGGCTGGAAGAATTTGACGGACGGAGGTCGTGGTGGTCGCAAGACGGGGCGGACACTCTTCTTGTGGACATTATGTAACATTCCCAGGCTTCGCGGACGTTTCCCACCTCTTCTCCGACTCCAAAGGGAGTTGGAAACTTCATTCTGTTATGGAGAGTGGAGGGGATAGCTCGGAATTAATTAAGCCCCGGACGCCCAAAGATGGCATTGTAGTCGAAAGTACGGTCCACAACTACAAATCGGACCAACTGAGTAACTCTTTTCGGGAAAGTACCAAGTGAAACGTGCAACATAAAACTTCCCAGGGGTCGAACTGTTCCCCCTCCAAATCCCAGTATAGAGGTGTGGACCCTCTCATATTGGATTCTCCTAGGCCATCCGTCCAAAGTGTTCTTTTGGAAATGATATTTCAGGAACTCCCGGTGTCTACCAAAATCTTGTTCACTCGATAAGTTGCGATGGTCAAGGAAACCACTAGCGGAACATCTGGATCATCGATGTCCTCTCCTCCTGCCGTAGGAGGAGGAATCTCACTATCATCGAAAGATATAGCGTTTGTACCCCGAATCGCTGGAGCAGCGTACGCTCTATCGTTGTTCCGAAGATTTTGGGATGTCCGCTCTCTTGCGTTCCTACTGTCACCTCCGGATGGCCTGCCTGCAATGGTGTTGATTGCTCCGCTGAAGGGAGGGTTCTGCATATCCATGCCATCGCAGTATCTATACGGATGTCCATCCGTGCGAGGCGGATAGTGAGCCGGAGATAGCGGACGGGGAGGTGGTTCTGTAGCATTATCCTCCCTTCTTCGCTCCGCTCTATCGTGCCTAGAGGGTTCATCCGTGTAGATGTGCTCCTTGAGCTTGCCTTCTCGTACCAAGTGTTCAACCTCTGTTTTTAGTTGGATACCATCGCCTCGTGACCACGGCACTTGTGGAACTTGCAATACCCCTTTGCATCCCTATTCTTCCGGTTGTTGTGAGAGGGCTTGGGCCATTGAACGTCCAGCTTTTTCTCGATGATAGTCGCCAAGATGTCGGATCTTGGTCTGTTGAGACGGGTATAATGCGCATATCTCCTCGGTGGACTTCTCTCCCTGTGGAAGCCTCTATCCATGTGATCCTTCTTCGAGTCAAACTTCCCCGGGCGTTGCTCTTGCTTCACCGGATCCTTTCCTTTCTTGGAACCAGCTCTTACTGGAACATTCCTCCGATACTCCTCTCCGTACATCACTTCTTCACAGATGTCATCTAAATGCTTCTCACTCCTCACCTCCTGACTAGATAGTTTTCTGCGGAGCTCTGAGTTGAAAGTATTAGCGTGGTGTGACGGACCCGTTCATATCTTGCTCGGCTCGTAGAACTTCCGCGTGAAAGCGATCTAAGAAGGTCCTAAGATCCTCTTGCTCGCCTTTGTATAATTTACGCAGTGCTCTACGGTTCGCTTTCTCCTCTTTGCCTTTCCAAATCGCGCCAAGAACTTTGAAGAAAGGTCTGCATATGACTTTATCGACTTGTTCGGTAGAGCAGTGTACCAATCCATAGCCGTTCCGAAGAGAGTAGATGAGAACGTGAGAGCTTTTGTATTGTCGCTCATTCCCTTGGAATCCATCTTGCTGTTGTACCTCGTCAGGTGTCCAACAGGACAAGCATCCCCGTAGTAGTACTCCAAGCTCGGGATTGCTTGATCCGAGTTTCTGTTACTTTCCTTTTCTCTCATGATTTCATCACACAAGGGATTTGGTGCACTAGTGGTTATCTTCTCATGGTCCTTTACCAGGCGTCTGAGATTCAGAATCTGGGCCTCCAAAGCCTTCTGTTAAGCATAGATTTCGTCGGCAGTTATGATTTCTCCTATCCTCGGATGCACAGCTACATCCGTAGGGAGTTCTTCTATCTGGACCGCTGGAACAGTTTCTGCCACCTGATCTCTGTCTCTAGGAGGTGCTTGTCGCGGAGCTCCTAGGTGCCTATTATCTCCTTCTTGATACTCTCTCCTTCCGTTTGGGCTTCCTTCACCTCGAGCGTGAGAGGCAGACTCCCGCCGGTTGAGAAGGTTCCGCAAATCCTCTTGAGGTGGCTGGTTCCCCAACCTCTCTTGGATCGGACGTTGCCTGTTCCTCGATAATGCAGGCTCTGCCTGAGGAGGAGTGACCACTAGCGGAGTGGCGTGTTGATGAGGAGAATTGTTGGACCCCAGGCACCCTTGAATGATTGTGAGCAACCTATCGAACTGCGTCTCGCTTAGTCCGAGATCACTAGTGCGGACAGTGCGACCATCGGGCATAGTGAACTGTTGGCCTGCTGCAGGGCCTTGAGCTTCTGCCGGAGAAACTCGTACGACCCCTTCATCCGAGGAAGGGCTGGCCATGCGTCCCTTTCTCGGATATCTCCTTCCAGTCACAGCGGCTCTGCGTCCCCGGGTGGGCGGACGTCCTCGTGGGCGCGGTGGTGGAGTCCCCACTCCTGCAGCACCAGCCCGCGCTGTTCGTCTTGTTCTTGCCATCAGCTCAATTCAAACACGAAAACTTCTTGTCTCGTTTCCCACAGACGGCGCCAAAATGTTGAGGAGTAAAACCTCGAACACTAACTAACTAAACTATTACAAGCAACCTAGTCTAAGGCCTGCCTCTGACTCGAAGTCCGATGTAGTACCGGTCCGAGCTTGAGTAACTGAAAGGACTAAGTGGGGGGGGGGGTTAGAATGGGTTACCCGGATTGCCTATGTCAATCCGGTAAGAGACTTTACTCAAGAGAGAGTTGGAAGCTCTCAATGTAATAGTTATGAGGGATTATGATAACACTTGGAAATTGACTTAGTGATTCCCACATTGATATTGCTTACCTTAAGGTCTTGGACCTTGTGCTATATTTATAGTTATCATATGCTTATGAGGTGGCTCACAAGATGATGCCAAGTGTACGCTTCAGATTTGGACACCAATGCTACCTTTGGCCCATGGCCCATTAGTGAACAGTAACCCAATACTAATCAATGGGCTTGGGAGGGTAGTTTGGACCTTTTCCCTATGAGAATACTGTTCCACCCGTTGAGTCCGTGTCAGTCCCTCGGACAGATCTGTCTGCTTGGTTGATCTGCCCTTGGGTAACTCTGGATGTCCGAGCCAAGAGTCTCATGGAAGTATCTCAGTGGTTCTGTTATATACGTTTTAGTCTTAATGTGATGGTGGCGTCCGAGATTCTCTCGTCCGGTCCGTTTGGCATCTCTGTACTGATGTAGCCAGGTTTAGAAGTCCCTTCTCCAGCTAGCTCGGACTTGCTGTGAGGGCACAGTGACTTTAGCGTACTGGTTGATTCACTTTGGCCGGACCATGTGAGGTAGGACCAGTACTGAATTGGCTATTTAAGCCGTGATGCACTTTAGGACACGCTCTATGGCGCCCTTAACGGATTGGACACATGTCCATAACAACAGTAATGTTACTTATATGCATAGTATCATCTCTGGAAAATTCTGGGTGTTACAAGTGGATTGTTTTTAAAGAAGTTATCTATATAATACATTAAGCAAAAAAGATTTGGAGCCATTCTAGAGTATCCAACTAAACAATTATTTGGCAAATCCCTGTTTTGTGATTGGTCTAAAAAATGTATAGTTCGCACAAGGAAATGTTCTGATTGGGTGAGAAAAAATAAGGAGCTGACTGCGCTATTTCTTAGCTAACCTATCGAGTCCTCGTGGTGCCAATTATTACGAATTCCTTAAATCACATTCTTATTTCACCCTAAAAAACATGCAACAAGTCCATCCCTTCAACAGCATCAATCAGCGTTTAATCATTCCAGTTGCCCCAATTTGATTATTGTTTGGATTTACCCATTACACATCCAAAGTTATAAATAAGATGATCATCATCTATTAGAATAATTCATCCACTCTGTACGCCTACATCGATTGCGCACATCAATTATCAATTGAGTAACAAATCAAGATTCTCAAATTGAATCTCGTATGGATCGAGGATGCAATCAATTGCCAACGTTGACGACGTGTAGTGAGAGAGACTAGCCAAGGTTTATCAAAGCCTTCTCATCGCCAAAGTTATATTCATCTATCCAGAAGGTTATAGTCATAGTCTGCCGGTTTAGGCACAATCCAAAATCGATGTTGTACGTGCCAATTTCTACACGATGAATCTGGGTACTCACAATAAAGATCCAGATCCACAATTCCATTTTGCGCATACGGTAGTGGCTTTGTGCTTCTCTTTATGCTAGATTCTGATTCATTTAGTATTTTACTAAATTTCAATTTCTTGCTTTTTATATGAGAATTGAATCAACAGTTGTAAATCTTATGTTTATAGAAGATTTTATTTGCATTTTTCCGTGATGGTGTCAGTCCATTGGTGAATAGGCCTACAATTTCTTTTTCACTGTTTAAAGATTTTCATATGAACATTCTACATCATTATTTTAAAAGATAATTTGGTTTATTTATAACATATTTGAATTTTATGTAGAATTTTTGATATACTCGGGGTTCCAAGGTTCTTATTTTACTCTAATAATTGGTGATGTTAATTCTCAAATTCTTTCTAAAAATACTTGCAGCGAACCCGTGAGTTCTTAGGTTCTATAGTAGTTGTTACTGACTTGCTCTTCATCAGAAGATAGCAGATCTAAGGTAAGAATTTGAGAAGGAATAGCATTTTTTTTCTATTTTCACTTGTATGTTTGAAAACTCAATTGTGATACCATTTGAGCAATGCTCCCTATCTCGGCTTTGATTTGGTCTGCAGGTTTTGGTGTAGAACTTCTTTATACCAATGAGCAATCAATTTGCATCGTAGAACAAAGAGTCCAAAGTAACTCTGGTTATCAGTATTCATTCTTCCCCAGTTTCATTTATTTACAGTTTGTTCTCCTTGTGGTTCAAAGGTTTGCCACTAAGCAAGGAATTAAATTGCTATGGCAAAGGTTCCCACATCAAAGATTTAATTTGATGTTAATGACATTTTTGATTGTTTTCCATGTTTGAAAGATTGTATGTAAAAGATAGATCTTCAATTCTTGATGCTGTCATGGTTGCTCTGCTACAACAGAACAAACAATTTCAAAAAGGATCAGCTTATACTCTACTAGAATATGTTTAACTTTTTGTGCAACTACATGTTAAACACAACTCCAAAAAAATTCCTTTACCAGTTGACCTCAAGATTCAGTCATGTAATAAAGTATTCAAAATGTACATCTAAACTGCTTTTGCTCTAAGTTATTGTCCATGGGGTGTTTCATGTTTGTAGAAGATTTTTACTCGATTTAACCTATTTTGTAATTTTTGCAAATATTTATACTGATTTTTTTAAAAAAAGTAAAATAATGTGTGAATAGTTGTAACATGTGACATCCGGCTTCTTGGACTCGATTTTACCATCTAGACCTGGACAGTTGGCCTAATGCCATTTAGATGTCACGGAAAGTCGCCAACTGTAACCATAACTGTTGGTTACGGTTATAGATGGTTATTAATCGCACGTTTCATAACTGTGAAACTGTCGATTTTGAACCGTCTGTATGTCGGTTTTGAACCGTCGATTGATTTCAAAAAATGAAATAAAAGTTTGTTAATTTATCTATTACAAATACTCACTTATTAATTACTTGGCCAAATCAATTTGCAAAAAAAGAAAAAGAAAAAGGGGGTTTACGCACTTACTAAAAAGTTTAAAGCTTAAGACATTAAACATTATACTAAATGTGTAACGCTCCAAAGTTTGAAGTCAGGTCCAAAGAGCTTAAATGGATCGAGAACACTAATCATACCAATAGGTGCACCTTTCTTTTCGGGAATCCACCAATAAAAACTTCAGAGTTAAGCGTGCTTGCTATGGAGTAATCTTATGATGGGTGACCAACTGGGAAGTCTGTCGTACACGAGTGAGGGCAAAGTGCGCGGGAAAGGGCATGTGTTGGTACAGTGGGGCCAACAAATCACCTTGAGAGCCGACCATGAGTAACCGCGCCGTCAAAAGGGTCGGAGCTCGATTGATTAGTGGTCAGTTCGTTACAAAATGTGTAATGCCCTTTTATTATTAAAAATACAAAGAAAAACTTAGACTTTCGCCCCGTCTGACAACATGGCGCCCAAAGAGTCGGAGCTCGATTGATTAGTGGTCGGGTCGTTACAAAATGTGTAATGTCCTTTTATGATTAAACATACAAAGAAAAACTTACACTTCCTCCCCGCCTGACAACATGCGATCAATAAACAATTGACACGTTTATTCCATTAAATTTAAAAATACTAAAATTAAATGATAAATAATTCTAAAAAAATATTAGTATATATTTTAAAAAATGTTAGAGGGTAATTTGGATATTTTGATTAATATTTATATTTTACAATTTAAATATTGAAAGGGCGATCAGTTCGCGATAGATGATCGTCTTAGATAAAAAAAAAAAAAGAGAAATTTTTTTTTTGCACTAACTACTTTTTCCCGTTTTTGAACTTACCCCATAACCTTTTGTTTTTTGCATTTCACACTAAAAAGTTTATAAAAATTTTGGCATTACACAAAGGTTGGATGGCCGTTAAGTTACCGTTAACTTATTTTTAAATTACACCAAAACTTTTGAAAAAACTTATCTTCGCCACCAGAACCTTTCTATATAGTAATAATTTATTCATTTTGAAAATTTTAAAATTTTATTCCAACAAAAAGAACACAAGAAGTGTTCCGAAAAACAAGGATTACAATGTGAGTCACGGACCAACGATAACACTTTACTTTACAACCATAAAAGCTACATACCAAACCATCCTATCCCTAAGAGAATAGAGAATGATCAACTCTTATCACACTCCATAAACAAGATACACTAGTGTATTTTGTCTACCAAACACACTATCTTCATTTGTTTGCTAAATATAACAATATGTTTCTTGTATGATAGATATAACAATAAGATACTGCATACGTATCTAGCGAATGTAAAATTCGATAGTACACGGATAAAAAATGATAAAATTTATTAGTATATTAATTGGCATACATATATTTTCTTCTATCTATAAAACTAATTGTTCGAACTCTCTTTACATTCCATCTCTCAATTATTTACTTCAATAAAATTACAAAAATGAAATCACAAAATATATGCTCGTTCCACATATATATAAGTAGCTTTGTGTCATTTTTTAGATCTAAATACAGGAAGATACACAATTGACAGAGGGCACATATGCAGTTCCTTAAATCTCTACACTGAACCAACAAATTATATGAACAATTTGATTGCAAAAGGCCAAAGTCATGGCAAATACGATGCTTATTCCAACCACCACTAGCCTAGCAACCCCAACATTTCATGCGAACATATATTTTGATTACTTAAATCAATCAAGAAAGGTTCTGGTGTGATTTAAAAAATGAAAAAAGGTTTTGGTAGCGAGTGCAAATTTTTGAAAAGGTTTTGGTGTGATTTAAAATACAAACTTAACGGACGTCAATTTTTTGTGTAACGTCAAAATATTGCAAAGGTTTTGGTGTGAAATGCAAAAAAAAAAAAAGGTTGTGGAGTAAGTTAAAAAACGGAAAAAAGTTATTAGTGCAAAAAAAAAATTTGATGGTGTATAGTCATATCGAATGCACTTCTAAATTATCGCGGAACAATCGTGCCAAATTATTTGAACATGTTATCCTTAATTTTCATATGACTTTACTCTATATTGTTAACAAAATACATTTTTTGTTTATAAAAAAAATACCAACGTTCTTAATTAAACACCTATATTATCAGTAATATTACTTTTGTATGATGGTTTTTAAATCTTTATTGTAGATAGTCCCTGACAAACAAACATGAAATAGATATTTAAATTTCATCTGTGCATACAAACACGAAATCATATAAGGAGATGCTACTTAGGCCCGACCAAACGGAACCGAATCAAAATCAAACCGAAGATACAGTTACGGTTGGTCAAACGTAACCCTCGATGATGGTTTAGATATGTTACGGGTGATTTTTTCTCTAACCATCAATCGTGGGCCTAACTGACGGTTAACCGTGGTGGAAAGTAAATAATAGTTATAATAATGTTTTACGGGCTTTTCTACGGCCAGGCAGCGCGAAGTCGTGTAGACTATACACCATTAGATTTTTTTTTTATCTAAGACGATCATCTATCGCGAACTGATCGCCCTTTCAATGTTTAAATTGTAAAATATAAATATTAATAAAAATATCCAAATTACCCTCTAACATTTTTTAAAATATATACTAATATTTTTTTAGAATTATTTATCTTTTAATTTGAGTATTTTTAAATTTAATGGAATAAACGTGTCAATTGTTTATTGACCGCATGTTGTCAGGCGGGGCGGAAGTGTAAGTTTTTCTTTGTATGTTTAATAATAAAAGGGCATTACACATTTTGTAACGACCCGACCACTAATCAATCGAGCACCGTCTCTTTGGGTGCCATGTTGTCAGACGGGGCGGAAGTCTAAGTTTTTATTTATATGTTTAATAATAAAAGGGCATTACACATTTTGTAACGACCTGACCACTAATCAATTGAGCTCCGACCCTTTGGGCAGCACGGTTACTCATGGTCAGCTCTCAAGGTGATTTGTTGGCCCCACTGTACCAACACATGCCCTTTCCCGCACACTTTGCCCTCACTCGTGCGCGACAGACTTCCCAGTTGGTCATCCATAATAAGATTACTCCATAGCAAGCACGCTTAACTCTGAAATTTTTATTGGTGGATTCCCGAAAAGAAAGATGCACCTATTGGTATGATTAGTGTCCTCGATCCATTTAAGCTCTTTGGACCTGACTTGAAACTTTGTAGCGTTACACATTTAGTATAATGTTTAATGTTTTAAGCTTTAAACTTTTTAGTAAGTGCGTAAACCCCCTTTTTCTTTTTTTTTTTTTTGGTTTTGCAAATTGATTTGGCCAAGTAATTAATAAGTGAGTATTTGTAATAAATAAATTAACAAACTTTTATTTCATTTTCTGAAATAAATCGACGGTTCAAAACTGGCATACAGACGGTTCAAAATCGACAGTTTGACAGTTATGAAACATGCGGTTAATAACCATCTATAACCGTAATCGACAGTTACGGTTACAGTTGGCGACTTTCCATGACATCTAAATGGCATTAGGCCAACTGTCCAGGTCTAGATGGTAAAATCGAGTCCAAGAAGCCGGATGTCACATGTTACAACTATTCACACATTATTTTACTTTTTCTGAAAAATCAGTATAAATATTTGCAAAAATTACAAAATAGGTTAAATCGAGTAAAAAATCTTCTACAAACATGAAACACCCCATGGACAATAACTTAGAGCAAAAGCAGTTTAGATGTACATTTTGAATACGTTATTGCATGACTGAATCTTGAGGTCAACTGGTAAAGGAATTTTTTTGGAGTTGTGTTTAACATGTAGTTGCACAAAAAGTTAAACATATTCCAGTAGAGTATAAGCTGATCCTTTTTGAAATTGTTTGTTCTGTTGTACCAGAGCAACCATGACAGCATGAAGAATTGAAGATCTATTTTTTACATACAATCTTTCAAACATGGAAAACAATCACAAATGTCATTAACATCAAATTAAATCTTTGATGTGGGAACCTTTGCCATAGCACTTTAATTCCTTGCTTAGTGGCAACCCTTTGAACCACAAGGAGAACAAACTGTAAATAAATGAAACTGGGGAAGAATGAATACTGATAACCAGAGTTACTTTGGACTCTTTGTTCTACGATGCAAATTGATTGCTCATCGGTATAAAGAAGTTCTACACCAAAACCTGCAGACCAAATCAAAGCCGAGATAGGGAGCATTGCTCAAATGGTATCACAATTGAGTTTTCAAACATACAAGTGAAAATAGAAAAAAAATGCTATTCCTTCTCAAATTCTTACCTTAGATACACTATCTTCGATGAATCGTCTATAGAACACAACTACTATAAGAAGGTCACGTAAGTAAGTTTTAGAAAGAATTTGAGAATTAACATCACCAATTATTAGAGTAAAATAAGAACCTGGAACCTAATATCAAAATTCTACATAAAATTCAAATATGTTATAAATAAAACCAAATTATCTTTTTGAAAGTGAAATAAATATTTTAAATAAAGAAAAAGATATAAATTCATATAAATGTAGTATTTTTATATAAAATGTTCATTTGACAATTTATAAATTCACAAGTATTGTAATATTTTATAATTTTTAATTCAATACTTTTAGTTGTAACAATATTTGTTCTACTTATTGGGAATGTATACTGTTTCTATTCCCGTCGAAACCCGATGGGTCATAATAATATATACTTATCAAAGAAGAAAGTCATCGTATTTCAACCATCGTTGATAGCACATACACATCACTATTGAATTATATATTTAGCTAATAATGCATCAGTTGACTCCCAATGTTTTCATCACTGAGGTGTTCTTGCACCCAGTGACATAGTCGATTAGAATAATCAATATGATATGTTACAAATACTCTATAACTTTGTTGAGTGCTTAAATACAAATAAAATAATTAAGATGGATGATGTTGCTAATGGATTGGAATAAGTTGTAAAGCGGGTTAGGGTCCAACTGGAACCAAACGAATTAAAAATAGGACGGGTTGGAACCCCTCAAATAACGAATGGGTCCTCAATACATATCCAACCGGTAGTCGTTAATTATCAACGTGTACGTGTTTAGAGAAATGAACACATCCAACCCAAATGAAAACGAAATGTGAAAGTACAGATCACTATTAAAAGGGAACAACGGGTGTTTATGAATTCATGCCTTATGGTGAGCTTTCTTTTGGTGGTGGGGGTGAACATCACCCTAAAGAATAATTTTTTCCCCATTAACATCATTTTTCAGATATACTACTTTTTCACAGTTTTAGTGATTTTTTTTCTAGGGGTGGGTTAGGTCCCCTAATTCCAAAAACAAAAAATTAATATTTTACTAACCTAACTTTTCACATGCTTCGAATTTATTTTTTTTGGATTGGGACCCTGACCTATCCACACGGGCTCACCCACCCCTATAAAAATTTATTATTTCACTAAAATGATCATACACTTTGTTTCTAGCCAGGTTTTATCGAGTTAGGTCGGATTTGGATTTTGTTTCACTGGTATGCAACGAGTGAGATATATACTGGACGCCATTATTTTGATTGCCGGGGGGGGGGGGAGCTAAGGGCTAGATACTTACAAATTATGGGTTGTTTTAAAGTATTTATATGTATGGGTTGTTTTAATGAACTTTTGTTGATGCTATTGATTTACAAATTTCTCACCAGTTGTAAAATTTAATTATTTGCAAATTGAAAATGTTATTTTGTAATTATTGTAGAATTTCATATAATTAATTATTTTTCACTATAGCCCGTCGAGTATCGACGGGTCATAAACTAGTTTAATATCATAGGAGATTACGGGATTGATGATCATATAACTGACTAAAAAACTAAAAATAGAGAGTTAAAGTATTGTTGCAGTTTAGCGGGTTGAGTGTTGACTTTCTCAACACAGAATAAATTGAATGAAAAAAATCATTTTTTGTTGGCTTCATCTATATTTAGATGTATAAACAGATTAGATAAGTTTGTTGAGATTTTATTAGATTTTTTCTACTGATTTCTTCAAATAAACAGAGCCGGAAAAGCCAAATATAGTGAGGAAAGTTATTTCTATTGATTTTTGGGTGAATTAAAATTCATTTGTTTTTTGCTTTGATTTGCCACGTCAGTTTTTAGCATATGTGGCACATCTCTTTTTTATCAAGACCATCATTTTTATCACATATATAGATTGTATTATATTCTGTAAATCAATGGCTGTAGTAATTATAATTTGAAATTTGGTTAAAGATAATATTGTTACAGCCTGCCACCTAAACATTTCATAGCCAATAAGATTGCTCAACAATTCCACATAATTGATGATGTGTCACCCCTTCAGAATGGAGGAATGGGTTTTCTTCTAATGTATAGACTAGTTTATGGCCCGTCGAAATTCAACGGGAATTAGAAAAACATACATAAAAACATCTCGAAACATGTATGGGTTGGGGGCTACAATACTGATACTTACAAATTATGGGTTGTTTTAAAGTATTTATATGTATGGGTTGTTTCAATGAACTTTTGTTGATGCTATTGATTTACAAATTTCTCACCAATTGTAAAATTTAATTATTTGCAAATTGAAAATGTTATTTTGTAATTATTGTAGAATTTCATATAATTAATTATTTTTCACTATAGCCCGCGTCAGTATCGATTTTAGTCATAAACTAGTTTAATATCATAGGAGATTACGGGATTGATGATCATATAACTGACTAAAAAACTAAAAATAGAGAGTTAAAGTATTGTTGCAGTTTAGCGGGTTGAGTGTTGACTTTCTCAACACAGAATAAATTGAATGAAAAAAATCATTTTTTGTTGGCTTCATCTATATTTAGATGTATAAACAGATTAGATAAGTTTGTTGAGATTTTATTAGATTTTTTCTACTGATTTCTTCAAATAAACAGAGCCGGAAAAGCCAAATATAGTGAGGAAAGTTATTTCTATTGATTTTTGGGTGAATTAAAATTCATTTGTTTTTTGCTTTGATTTGCCACGTCAGTATTTAGCATATGTGGCACATCTCTTTTTTATCAAGACCATCATTTTTATCACATATATAGATTGTATTATATTCTGTAAATCAATGGCTGTAGTAATTATAATTTGAAATTTGGTTAAAGATAATATTGTTACAACCTGCCACCTAAACATTTCATAGCCAATAAGATTGCTCAACAATTCCACATAATTGATGATGTGTCACCCCTTCAGAATGGAGGAATGGGTTTTCTTCTAATGTATAGACTAGTTTATGGCCCGTCGAAATTCAACGGGAATTAGAAAAACATACATAAAAACATCTCGAAACAACATATTAATCATTCAAAGAATAAACTACTACATTATTCGAAATTCCAACATATGTGTAATAAAGAGATCAATTGAAACCAATCATTTCCTGTAAAATAAAATTTAAAGAAGATTTAACACATTGTGCTAATAGTAATCATTTATTGTATACAATATGTTCAAGTCTTCAAGGTTTGTAAGGTAATAAATTTAAAATTACCTTATAGTTTGTCAAAGACCTCTTTGTACATAATATTTGTATTCGTATCATATTGGCCTGTAATAGGGTAGGATGCAACCCGAACCAGTTAAAAATCGACAAATTATTTATGTACTGGGACGAGTTGGGTTCTACACCCACACCCGTCCAAAACACACCTTTGCCCAATACCCAACCCGCTCTAAGACCCAATTTGGATCCAACCCGTACAGAACTCGACTCGAATTCCACCCGTACCCAAATTTGACACACGATTTGCCCAGAATCTAACATGGCACAAATTTTCATCAGGGGGTAGGGTTGGTACCAACCTCGCCCGAGCCCAAAAATATTTGTGAAAACATGTGGAAAATTGATTTAGTGAAATAAAAAAAATCGCCTGGGTAGGGTGGGGTCACCCAACCAGATACTTACAAATTATGGGTTGTTTTAAAGTATTTATATGTATGGGTTGTTTTAATGAACTTTTGTTGATGCTATTGATTTACAAATTTCTCACTAGTTGTAAAATTTAATTGTTTGCAAATTGAAAATGTTATTTTGTAATTATTGTAGAATTTCATATAATTAATTATTTTTCACTATAGCCCGTCGAGTATCGACGAGTCATAAACTAGTTTAATATCATAGGAGATTACGGGATTGATGATCATATAACTGACTAAAAAACTAAAAATAGAGAGTTAAAGTATTGTTGCAGTTTAGCGGGTTGAGTGTTGACTTTCTCAACACAGAATAAATTGAATGAAAAAAATCATTTTTTGTTGGCTTCATCTATATTTAGATGTATAAACAGATTAGATAAGTTTGTTGAGATTTTATTAGATTTTTTCTACTGATTTCTTCAAATAAACAGAGCCGGAAAAGCCAAATATAGTGAGGAAAGTTATTTCTATTGATTTTTGGGTGAATTAAAATTCATTTGTTTTTTGCTTTGATTTGCCACGTCAGTTTTTAGCATATGTGGCACATCTCTTTTTTATCAAGACCATCATTTTTATCACATATATAGATTGTATTATATTCTGTAAATCAATGGCTGTAGTAATTATAATTTGAAATTTGGTTAAAGATAATATTGTTACAGCCTGCCACCTAAACATTTCATAGCCAATAAGATTGCTCAACAATTCCACATAATTGATGATGTGTCACCCCTTCAGAATGGAGGAATGGGTTTTCTTCTAATGTATAGACTAGTTTATGGCCCGTCGAAATTCAACGGGAATTAGAAAAACATACATAAAAACATCTCGAAACATGTATGGGTTGGGGGGGGGGGGGGCTACGGGCTAGATACTTACAAATTATGGGTTGTTTTAAAGTATTTATATGTATGGGTTGTTTTAATGAACTTTTGTTGATGCTATTGATTTACAAATTTCTCACCAATTGTAAAATTTAATTATTTGCAAATTGAAAATGTTATTTTGTAATTATTGTAGAATTTCATATAATTAATTATTTTTCACTATAGCCCGTCGAATATCGACGAGTCATAAACTAGTTTAATATCATAGGAGATTACGGGATTGATGATCATATAACTGACTAAAAAACTAAAAATAGAGAGTTAAAGTATTGTTGCAGTTTAGCGGGTTGAGTGTTGACTTTCTCAACACAGAATAAATTGAATGAAAAAAATCATTTTTTGTTGGCTTCATCTATATTTAGATGTACAAACAGATTAGATAAGTTTGTTGAGATTTTATTAGATTTTTTCTACTGATTTCTTCAAATAAACAGAGCCGGAAAAGCCAAATATAGTGAGGAAAGTTATTTCTATTGATTTTTGGGTGAATTAAAATTCATTTGTTTTTTGCTTTGATTTGCCACGCCAGTTTTTAGCATATGTGGCACATCTCTTTTTTATCAAGACCATCATTTTTATCACATATATAGATTGTATTATATTCTGTAAATCAATGGCTGTAGTAATTATAATTTGAAATTTGGTTAAAGATAATATTGTTACAACCTGCCACCTAAACATTTCATAGCCAATAAGATTGCTCAACAATTCCACATAATTGATGATGTGTCACCCCTTCAGAATGGAGGAATGGGTTTTCTTCTAATGTATAGACTAGTTTATGGCCTGTCGAAATTCAACGGGAATTAGAAAAACATACATAAAAACATCTCGAAACAACATATTAATCATTCAAAGAATAAACTACTACATTATTCGAAATTCCAACATATGTGTAATAAAGAGATCAATTGAAACCAATCATTTCCTGTAAAATAAAATTTAAAGAAGATTTAACACATTGTGCTAATAGTAATCATTTATTGTATACAATATGTTCAAGTCTTCAAGGTTTGTAAGGTAATAAATTTAAAATTACCTTATAGTTTGTCAAAGACCTCTTTGTACATAATATTTGTATTCGTATCATATTGGCCTGTAATAGGGTAGGATGCAACCCGAACCAGTTAAAAATCGACAAATTATTTATGTACTGGGACGAGTTGGGTTCTACACCCACACCCGTCCAAAACACACCTTTGCCCAATACCCAACCCGCTCTAAGACCCAATTTGGATCCAACCTGCATGTAACTCGACTCAATTCCACCGCACCAAATTTGACACACGATTTGCCCAGAATCTAACATGGCACAAATTTTCGTCAGGGGGTTGGGTTGGTACCACCCCCCCCCCCCCCCGGCCCGAGCACAAAAATATTTGTGAAAACATGTGGAAAATTGATTTAGTGAAATAAAAAAAATCGCCTGGGTAGGGTGGGGTCACCCAACCAGATACTTACAAATTATGGGTTGTTTTAAAGTATTTATATGTATGGGTTGTTTTAATGAACTTTTGTTGATGCTATTGATTTACAAATTTCTCACTAGTTGTAAAATTTAATTGTTTGCAAATTGAAAATGTTATTTTGTAATTATTGTAGAATTTCATATAATTAATTATTTTTCACTATAGCCCGTCGAGTATCGACGGGTCATAAACTAGTTTAATATCATAGGAGATTACGGGATTGATGATCATATAACTGACTAAAAAACTAAAAATAGAGAGTTAAAGTATTGTTGCAGTTTAGCGGGTTGAGTGTTGACTTTCTCAACACAGAATAAATTGAATGAAAAAAATCATTTTTTGTTGGCTTCATCTATATTTAGATGTATAAACAGATTAGATAAGTTTGTTGAGATTTTATTAGATTTTTTCTACTGATTTCTTCAAATAAACAGAGCCGGAAAAGCCAAATATAGTGAGGAAAGTTATTTCTATTGATTTTTGGGTGAATTAAAATTCATTTGTTTTTTGCTTTGATTTGCCACGTCAGTTTTTAGCATATGTGGCACATCTCTTTTTTATCAAGACCATCATTTTTATCACATATATAGATTGTATTATATTCTGTAAATCAATGGCTGTAGTAATTATAATTTGAAATTAGGTTAAAGATAATATTGTTACAGCCTGCCACCTAAACATTTCATAGCCAATAAGATTGCTCAACAATTCCACATAATTGATGATGTGTCACCCCTTCAGAATGGAGGAATGGGTTTTCTTCTAATGTATAGACTAGTTTATGGCCCGTCGAAATTCAACGGGAATTAGAAAAACATACATACAAACATCTCGAAACATGTATGGGTTGGGGCTAGATACTTACAAATTATGGGTTGTTTTAAAGTATTTATATGTATGGGTTGTTTTAATGAACTTTTGTTGATGCTATTGATTTACAAATTTCTCACCAGTTGTAAAATTTAATTGTTTGCAAATTGAAAATGTTATTTTGTAATTATTGTAGAATTTCATATAATTAATTATTTTTCACTATAGCCCGTCGAGTATCGACGGGTCATAAACTAGTTTAATATCATAGGAGATTACGCGATTGATGATCATATAACTGACTAAAAAACTAAAAATAGAGAGTTAAAGTATTGTTGCAGTTTAGCGGGTTGAGTGTTGACTTTCTCAACACAGAATAAATTGAATGAAAAAAATCATTTTTTGTTGGCTTCATCTATATTTAGATGTATAAACAGATTAGATAAGTTTGTTGAGATTTTATTAGATTTTTTCTACTGATTTGTTCAAATAAACAGAGCCGGAAAAGCCAAATATAGTGAGGAAAGTTATTTCTATTGATTTTTGGGTGAATTAAAATTCATTTGTTTTTTGCTTTGATTTGCCACGTCAGTTTTTAGCATATGTGGCACATCTCTTTTTTATCAAGACCATCATTTTTATCACATATATAGATTGTATTATATTCTGTAAATCAATGGCTGTAGTAATTATAATTTGAAATTTGGTTAAAGATAATATTGTTACAGCCTGCCACCTAAACATTTCATAGCCAATAAGATTGCTCAACAATTCCACATAATTGATGATGTGTCACCCCTTCAGAATGGAGGAATGGGTTTTCTTCTAATGTATAGACTAGTTTATGGCCCGTCGAAATTCAACGGGAATTAGAAAAACATACATAAAAACATCTCGAAACAACATATTAATCATTCAAAGAATAAACTACTACATTATTCGAAATTCCAACATATGTGTAATAAAGAGATCAATTGAAACCAATCGTTTCCTGTAAAATAAAATTTAAAGAAGATTTAACACATTGTGCTAATAGTAATCATTTATTGTATACAATATGTTCAAGTCTTCAAGGTTTGTAAGGTAATAAATTTAAAATTACCTTATAGTTTGTCAAAGACCTCTTTGTACATAATATTTGTATTCGTATCATATTGGCCTGTAATAAGGTAGGATGCAACCCGAACCAGTTAAAAATCGACAAATTATTTATGTCTTTGATGCAGTTGGGTTCTACACCCACACCCGTCCAAAACACACCTTTGCCCAATACCCAACCCGCTCTAAGACCCAATTTGGATCCAACCCGTACAGAACTCGACTCGAATTCCACCCGTACCCAAATTTGACCCACGATTTGCCCAGAATCTGACATGGCACAAATTTTTGTCAGGGGGTAGGGTTGGTACCAACCCCCCCCCCCCCCCCCGGCCCGAGCACAAAAATATTTGTGAAAACATGTGGAAAATTGATTTAGTGAAATAAAAAAAATCGCCTGGGTAGGGTGGGGTCACCCAACCAAAACAAGTTTTCGCGAAAACATGTGGGGAACTGTTTTCGTAAGATAAAAATTCTTCGTCTGGTGTAAGGTGGGTGGATCCTCCCCACCCGACCAAAAAAATTCGCAAAAACATTTGGGAAATTATTTTCGTGAGAATTTTTTTTTTTGCCCGGGGTAGGGTGGGTGGGGTACCCTACCCCAACCCCCCACCCCGTTTGACCAAAAAAAAATTCGTCGCGAAAACATGTGGGAAATATTTTCATGAGATTTTTTTTTTACCCGGGTAGGGAGGGTGGGGCACCCCGCCCCATCCCCGACCAAAAAACAAATTCGCGAAACCATGTGGAAAATTATTTTCGTGAAATGAAACATTTTCGCCAGGTGCGTGAAACTGTTTTCCTGTTTTAATTGTTTTTCAAAACTTCGGGTTGGGTTTGGTTTCTAGGTCTTCCTGACTTTAAAATTCCGGGTTGGGTACGGGTACATGTTTTTAAATTGTGGGTTGGGTGCGGGTATGTGTTATAAACCCCGTTAAAACCATTGGGTTCCACCCTACAAATTTTGTAATGGGTCGGTACGGGAATATGGAATAGGGAAATTTGTGTCGTCTTATGGACTCATCATCATTCTAGGTATTAATACATTTTCCCTACATTCATTCCAAATAACATATTTACCTCAATAACATGCTTCCCAAGATTTGTTACTAAAAGCCTTGTTGTATTGTAAAGTTCGGAAGCTTGATCAATGTTACGCAACTACATGATAATGAAACCAACCTTAAGAACAATCATGTGGTTAGGGAGTCCAAAACAATTTATATTATTCAGAAACTCGGCCGTGAACACTTCTGAGATACATCAGCTACTCTACTCAAGCTATCAATGCTTAAATATTCAACGTACTCACCATTAATTTTGGAAATAACATACTCATTAATCTCATTAACAATGTCATTTGTGGATGCAAGAATGGCTTGATTAATGATGTAATTTGGATCTAGTAAGAGATTGGCCAAGTTCTCTAATAATGATGGGTACGTAATGTCAACAATGGCATTTATAGGATCACCTAACTATCTGATGAGTATATCATTGGGTAGTTTTAAATCAACATCAGCGTCATTATTTTCACCAGCAACACCATCACCGACTTGTAAAATCCACTCCGCGAACTGCCTGGTCTTGTTTATCTTAGTAGGTGAATTTCCAGACTGCATGTGATGTAAAATTTAATGTTAATCAACTCTATCTATCTATATAATACATTAATCAAAAATGTTTTTGAGCCATTCTAGACTGTACAAGTCATGCAAATATGTGGCAAAATGGAGATCTCCAATTGGTCCGTTTCATTTATAGTTGGCAAATATTTTTATTCTGATTGGTTCAAACTATTGAATTATGCTGATGTTATGATATTGATTGTGTATGGTCTGTTGAACGCATTTATTATGTGAATTCAGTAAAACATTTAAGTTTGGAAATTACTTGATTACTGTTAACTTGATACTCATATACTTTGCAAATACATTGATTTTCTACAAAGTTGCTATACATATTAATAGCCGACAATGATTTTGTATGGTAATATATATGATATTTCTATAGATAAAATATATTACTACACATCAAGTAAATTACAGACTATATACAACCCTTCAATTCTTTTGTCAACTATGAAGATTCATTTGATATTATAGTAGTCAAACTAATATTCTAATTAATTTAGGCAAATGTAGAGATTTGATATAGCTATATAATTCGAGTCTATTTTGGTCTACAATTTTATTTGATAAACATGTATAGTTCTTGCTTGAAATTGGTTACATTTGAAATCGAATAAGTGTTTACAGTCCCAAGATCATACTTCACGAGATGGAATAAATTTGAATGACAGTGGAAAGGTCCAAAACTATACTATTTTGAAAATATATTCTACATGTATTAGCAGTTTATCCAGTAGGTACTCAGTTCATATAATTGTTCTATCATCCGTGCATACAATAAAATCTTCGCATTTACTTCAATGGATGGAAAATAAACAAGGAAGTCAATAAACGAAAAGGTCCTTATCAATTTAAGATAGGTGGCTAAAGTTATCACAAAATTGGCTCGCTCTTGCCCAACGAAGGAAAAACTCGAAATATTCGCCCCATGTTACATATATGACACTGAGCACGTAATCGAAAACATGAACGATGCTCTCGGGTGAGTTTCTTTAAACCTCTACACTCAATTTTATGTATCTTTCACATATTTTGTTTCAAACAAATTATTCGTTATACATCATTTAGTATGATTTAGAATTATAGATACTCGACGGTAAATAATTTATTTTATTATTATGGTAAAGCCAAACCAATGAAGCTGGTGTGAAAACTGCTACTACGATATTGATCAAAACGTGGAAGAGTACAATCCATATGCAAAAGTATACAAGATGGTCAGAGATCGTATCTTCCTTGATAATGCCTGTGGGGTTGGCCTTCAACTTATTGCAAGACGCCAGGGGGGTGGACGAACTTACAATTTGCATACTGCATCAGAAGTAACTGCTATAGTAAAGGGTGATGTCGATAACTTACATGCAAAAAATAATGTTATGGTTGAGATAGGAATGGGGACTTGAAACACATAACAGAGTTTCTTCGATGCTACCTTATTTTTCAATATGTACTACTTTTCGTCCATGGAGAAGACGGATGGAATATCGATATTTAGATAACTATTGTGAGTAAGATGCCAAATCTTATTCTAAGGAAATTCTTAGCTTTCTGGATGTAAGATAGGAAGAATGAAGGTCACCAACTCATACTTAGCAGGACGTCATTATTACAATTCATTGTTGGTTTTAGAGGAGATATTATACTTGGAGGACTTTATGCTCCGTTTTGAGAGCTAGAGGAGATACAATTCTCCCAATGACCTCCATCGGTATCATATCATTAATGCTTTTCGATGATCCGAATAGCTCAATCAAGATTCGATACACCATTGAAGAACCATTCAGACTCAGTATGCAATGAAATTAAGCGTAATTCTGATGCAACCTGTCTGCTCAAGGAAACAAATGTTATTATATGGGACGGGGCTACAGTGACCAATATGCATTGTTTTAAAGCGATTGATAGGAGTTTGGGGGATTTTATGCATCGACCAGCCACACCATTCGGGGGTTTGGTTATTGCATTTGGCGGAAACTTCAGATACTGTTAGTGGTTCCGGGAGGGCCTAGATCTGACATTGTTAATGCAACAATATGCCTATCCAAAATTTGGGATTAGTCTGAGGCTCTCATACTTACAAAGAACATGTGACTGCATGTAACTAATTTTGATTTTAGTCAGTTGTATCTTTCTTTATATTATGTTAAGTGTGTTTTGAGTTTTTTAAGCTGGTACGTTAACAACTGAGATTCTTGAGATGATAGAATTCGCAAAGTGGATACTACGGGTTGGTGATGAATTTATCAGCTGTGATAATGATAGTGAGGTTGATATCAAGATGCCAGAGGACATTCTTTTTCAAGAAGTAAGTGATCCTATTCCTACCATTAATTGTTCAAAGCACATATATGTACTTACTTGAGCAGTAAGATTATGCCTGATTCTGATCTAACCTGTCTACTCAAAGAAATGAAGCTTATTATATGGGACGAGGCTACAGTGACCAATATGCATTGTTTTGAAGCGTGTGATAGGAGTTTGAGAAACGTTATGCATCGACTAGCCACACAATTCGATGGTTTGATTATTGTATTGGCGGAGACTTTAGACAGATACTGCCAGTGGTTCCGTGAGGGTCTAGATCTGTCATTGTTAATGCAACAATATGTTCATCCAATATTTTAGATTTACGTGAGGTACTCAGACTTACAAAGAACATGCGGTTTTAGGTAACTGAATGTTTTTTTCACTTATGGTAATTTTGATTTTAGTAATTTGTATCTTTCTTTATATTTTATTAAGTGTGTTTTTTATTTTTTTATGCTGGTACATTAACAACTGATATTCAGAAGACGAGAGAATTCGCATAGTGGATACTACAGGTTGGTGATGGAGTTGCCCGGCGGTGATAATGACAGTGAGATTGATATCAAGATGCTAGAGGACATTCTTCTTCAAGAAGTGAGTGTTCATATTCCTACCATGGTCCAAAGCACATATAAGTCCTTACTTGAGCATATATCTAATCCATATCTTGATCCACATTATTTCCAAAATAAATTAACATATACTCCCTCCGTTCCGATTTCATCTTCCTGCGGACCTGAACACAAAATTTAATAGAAAAATGAATAAAGTAGGAGAGATGGTGATAAAGTAGGAAAAGGAGTGAATAAAGTATGACAAATAGTGAATAAAGTAGGAGAGGAATTTTTCATTTAAGGGGTGGGAAAATGAAGTTGGGACGGATCTAAATAGAATGCGGGAAGATGAAACTAGAACGGAGGGAGTATCTAATATTCTAATCCATATCTCTTATCATGGATTATAATTCATTATATTATTTTATATATGATTTTTTTTATTTATATTTTCAAAGCCTTTATTTATGTCGTCTATTATTATCATTATCATTATCATTATCATTATTATTATTATTATTATTATTATTATTATTATTATTATTATTATTATGAAACATACATAGATACACATTTCCACATAACTCCCATTTGATGCTCAAATATCAACATGGAATATTGTAATAGCATGGACAATGCCACATCCCTTCAAGTATAAATTCAAAGGGAGCTATAAAATTGGGTTAATTTCATTGATCGAGAAAACGGGGATAAGGCCATGAGGCATATGGACTGTCGTTATGTGTCTCCATGCAAAGCAATGTGGAGGATATTAGAGTCCCACTGCATTATATAATTTATGTTGTTCAGCGATTGTCGTTTTCATTTGGAGAATGAGTAGTTTGTTCCTTTGAAAGATGGTGAATGCATGCCAGATGTTGTCAACAAAGTCAATGTCAAACAATCGCAGTTCTTGCAGTGGTTCGAGCTGAAAAAAATAGATCCTCGAGCCTGGAAGCTGACTCATAAAATTCCTCGCTATCAATGTTGGAAAAACAAACATAAGATATAGTTCATATGTAAACAAAGAGACAAGGTTTCGGTATAATGGTGTTGACTGTGTTGTGCACAAATATTACAAGGATGCATGTGAAGTTATGGGCCTCTTGTCCAATGATGGGGAGTATATTAGTGGTTTGAAAGGGGCAAGTCATGGGGATTTACGAGTTTTTACGTCACTTTTTCATAACCATGTTGTTGAGGGTAAAATCCCTCAAATACTTTAGAGATTATTTGACTTCACAGTTAATGACCAAGGTATCCTCAAGTAAGAAGCTCCGTACTGCGTAAGAGCCAACGTGTGAGAGCCTGATATCCGAAGCTCGGTAAGAACCTGCACGAGTGACTTAGAGGGGGGGTTAGGACCCGGTTTGCTAAGTGTCAAACAGGTTTTAGACTTTACTCAAGAGAGACTGAAGATTTACTATGTACAATAGTCTAGGTTTGGAAGTGATTATTGCTTACCATTATCATGGGGGTGTGTGCCCTATATATAGATTTCACCCCAATTGGGAGGGTTCCACCAGATCATGCGAAGTGTAAGGCCTAGATTGACCCACCAAGGCTTCAATAGGCCCATGGCCCATTAATGACACTTGCCCCATTCCACTTTGGGCTTTTAGGGGTAGTTTAGTCATTATCAAGAGAGTTTTAGAGGGTGTGACATAGTCTGCCGAGGGTCAAGGTCCGAGGAGGTTGGTCCGGACCATATTGGGGTGTCTATGGGGAACTTCCCTAAGTTTGCCCAACTCTTCCGATTCGGACCTTATCGCTCGGACCTCCCTACTCTCTAGTGCCCGTTTACTTGGTTGCTTGTGAGATTGTCATGTTGGGTCCGAATGATCGTCCGTATCGGACCTAGATGGGTCGATCCCGATGGCCTAGGGTCGGACCCAGTATCGTTCAAGCCCTCTGTCCCTGTCTTCTAGGGAGGGTCAGACCTAGGTGGGTCGGACCTATGGGTCGGATCATAGTGTCTCGGATCCTTTAGACAACTTGGGACGCCTTAGGATTCGTTCCAAAGGCGCCTATGACGGATTGGACATATTTCGTATTAACATATGACCCCCTAGTTTCCAAGTATCTTAGTAGAAGATAGTTGTGGAACTATTGGTTGAGACCGAAGAGGATGGGTTGTTCCTTGGTCCAATCCGTCTCTCGTAAGCAGAAAAAAGTTGTAATACGTGCTTCGTATGGTCCTTAACTTAATCTCCCCCCCCCCCTTCTTTTTTACTTTTGTTGGCGTCCGAGGGAAAAGGTTCGGGGTGCAACAAAGTTTAAGAAAGAAAAGGGTATTTGTAAGCGAGACTAAGTGTAGACTAAGAACGTCGGATTTATACCTTTGGTAAGTTACGGGTTAGTCCGTAGATGAGTGTCCTATCCGGACCAAAGTCTTTTATAAAGAGAAGGTCCGAAGGGAAACGTCCGGGTGGACAAGGCACCGTGTGTTACCAAGTGATCCTTGTCAGGAAAAGTTCCGAGGCGTCCGATGGGTAGTCATCCGAGGCCTGAGTGTTGTCTTCCGTCCGAAAGTGGGGAAGTTTGTTGTATGCGTCTTTGTTATCACCGATTCGTCATTTCGCTTGGTATTGTTGTACTACATCGTTGGATGATTTTTGATCTACGATGGAGATTTTATCCCAAAAAATCATGACGGTTGGAGTTCCAGATATAGCCCTCTATAAATAGGGGCCTAAGTCGCTTTCATTTTCTCACTTTTAGAGAGAAGATTTTTGCACTTGAGCACGTCCGAAGCACTTACAACCAATCCAAAGTGAGTAAGAAGAAGTTCGTAGTGCGTGGTTCCGTGTGAAGTCAGCTGCCTTCAATCCACCCATCCGAGTACAAGTAAGTTTGTTTCGTTGTGTGATTCAATTTCCCTTGCTTGTTGTGTCGTTTCTGTTAAGAGTCTAGTCTGCTTGGATGTATGCCCATGATGCGTAGGCTATAGTTAGCAATAACCAATGTCTTGGCTATGTTGACTAACACCGAGTTAACATCTTACTGACTCCGAACTAACTCCGTCCGGTAGACTCGCTTTCTTTTGCCCTAAATTTAAAATTTCTTCTCCGTTTTCAATATACATAAACGGCCTCTCGGACTGCCATCTTAAAGCTTACGAAATTGCCTTCTCCTTTCCCTAGGATGTCCGAGAGTGATAGTCAGAACCGATCCGAGGCTGAGGGATATGTCTCCGATGCGTTATCCGACAGCTCCGAGGAGATTGATATTGTTGGTGAGGACGAGTCGATGAGCTGAGCGAGCTCCCGTCCATTTGGGAAGAGCCCGAGGTAAGCTCCTTACTTCGGTTAGTTGTTCCGGGTTCAGGGTCTCCGAAGCGTCGGGATTACCTGCAAGTCTCTAATGTGCAGGGTGTTGGTGTGGCTCAAGAGACAAGCTCACGGACCATAGGGGCTCTCCGTTCGGGCCGTGCTGGGACAGAGCCCGAACTCCCGGTAGAGATTCGATCCCTGATTTGCAACTTAGGCTATCATTTTAGGAGTAACCCTAACCGAGTGCCATTCGTTCCGGATCCGCAGGAGCCTAACATCGAGGAGGTGCATGATACCTCTGAGGCGCCACCTGAGTTAGGTATGTTCGAAGAAGGTGTCGAGGATCGGGTCCAGGTTGTTGTTCCCCTTCGGACGGTGGTGGAACTGAGTTCGTCGTCCGGGGATGATAGAGTGGAGGAGGACGATCGGACTGGCAACGTCAATTCCGAGGAGGAAGAAGAAGAAGAAATGTTGTCTGCCCATTTTTTTCGGAGGGAGTCCGCTGGGAAAGCAGGTACGATTCGTCAGATGATCGAAGATGAATTGCCCGAGGGGCTCAAGAGGGGTGAGGACGTATTCCGGGTGAAATTTCCTCGGACAAGGGACGATGTTACTCATCCTGATCCGGAGGGTGAAATGAACGAGGAAGGTACATTGCCCACATGTCCTTCGATTGTGACGGCTGAGGAGGTGGGTGAACTTCGGAGGAAGTATGAGATTCCGGAGTGTGTGGAGATCCTCATTCCGGATGAGTTGCACGCTTTTTACAATCCGCCTCCGGGTTACATGTGCATTCATGAGATAAGTCTTAACTTTGAGTGGCAGTTGCCCGTGTCGTCCGAGTTTTCGGACATATTGAAGAGCATGGGGTTAAGTCCTCATCAGATCATCCCCAACTCGCTCGGAACTCTGATGTGCTTCGGGGTGATGTGTAAATATAAGGACATCGGGTTACGTTTGATAACTTTCGGAAGTTATTTAACGTTAGTGTAAGTAATAGGAATACTTTGTTTTATACGTTTGTGTGTCGCCAAGCATACACATTTTTTGTCGATCCGCTCTCCTCCATGGGATAAATTGGTGGAAGAGATATGTCTTCGTCCGGATCGCTTTGGAGCAAGGTCAATCCGAAGCGGAAAGGACCAAATGGCATTTCGAGAGAAAAATTTTCCGAGGCAGGCTGCCGGACTGGAAACCCCCGGCTCGGAACGTCCCTTTGTGGATGCAAGCTATCCACCAGAATCAGGATCCGGAGAAATACTTTTTCCGAGGTTTGGTATGCCAACCTCTGCCTTAACTAGCCGGCTTTTCGGAACCATGTTTTTGCGATGGAAAGAAGGATCTGAGTAAGTGTTTCCTCCTTCGGTCATGTGGTTGGTCATCTGAGTCGGTGGTTACTTGTTTTGTTTGTAGTTGTAAATTGTAAATTGTTGTTATCATGCAGAATTTTGGTTCGAGTACACCATGTCCACCATGCAGGAGTTGAAGCGGAAGCAGAATGCTGCTCAACGAAAGGAGATGGAGGAGGGTACCCAAACCCAGATCATAAAGACGTCCACCGTGCTGCCAATGGAGGAGCCCCGGAATGCTGCCACCTTGGCATTTCGAGAGAAAAATTTCGAGAGAAAATGGCATTTCGAGCAAGGTCAATCCGAAGCAAAAAGGACCAAATGGCATTTCGAGAGAAAAAATTTCCGAGGCAGGCTGCCGGACTGGAAGCCCCCGGCTCGGAACGTCCCTTTGTGGATGCAAGCTCTCCACCAGAATCAGGATCCGGAGAAATACTTTTTCCGAGGTTTGGTATGCCAACCTCTACCTTACCTAGCCGGCTTTTCGGAGCCATGTTTTTGCGATGGAAAGAAGGATCTGAGTAAGTGTTTCCTCCTTCGGTCATGTGTTGGTCATCTGAGTCGGTGGTTACTTGTTTTGTTTGTAGTTGTAAATTGTAAATTGTTGTTATCATGCAGAATTTTGGTTCGAGTACACCATGTCCACCATGCGGGAGTTGAAGCGGAAGCAGAATGCTGCTCAACGAAAGGAGATGGAGGAGGGTACCTGAACCCAGATCATAAAGACGTCCACTGTGCTGCCAATGGAGGAGCCCCGGAATGCTGCCACCTTCCGAGTGGAGGAGACTCGGAGGGCAGCCGCGGGCGAAGAGGCTCAGACCATACCTACCCCGGACAAGGGTAAGGCGGTTAGTTCGAAGGGGGCTAAGAAACCTCCGAGGTCTGTGTCTCGGGACCTTCGCCAAATGGCTCGAGAATCTTTGATCGGACAGAAGCGTTCGTCCGAAGGTCCGATCCCTTCGGCCAAGAAGGGCAAGGGAAAGATAAGTGATGCGCCGGAGCTGGAGTTGGATGCTGAGGTGGCTCGGCTGGTAGCTGCCTCAGAACTGGACCGAATTGCGGAGTTGACCGCTACTCATCGCAAGGTTCGTTTTTGTAAAGTTTTGATTGTGTTTTAAACTTTCTGTGGCTTTGAACTGCGTTTCTAACTTTTTAATGTTGGTTGTTTTAGCTTACTGCCGCCGTTCAGGCGTGCTCCGTGGTGGCGGGTAGGAGGGCCACACTAGAGGAGGATTTTGCCAAGGCTGAGGCTGCTCGGGCGGTGGAGACGTCTCGGTTGAATAGTGTGTCTGAGCGGTTGAAGAAGATCCTTGCTGCCAAGAAGGAGGCCGAGGCGGAGACGGCCAAGATGAAAAGTGCCATCCTAGCGCTAGAGGAGGACTTGAAAGTCCATCAAGATAGCGTGGATGAGTTCGTTAGTGTCTCCCGGAGCTTTAAGGACATGATGCTGGATGAGCTGCTAAAGGTCCGGACCAAGACCGTCCAGGATTTCTTGGGGTCGGACTCCTGCAAATTCTTGTTCGAGTCCAAGCATGACGAGGCTCGGCAGGATGGGTTCGATGCGGCTGTAGGCCAGTTCCGGCGGTAGGGTTGGATTCCGAGTGGCTGCGACTTGGAGGGTGAAGACGTTTCTGCTTTCAAAGAGGCCGATGGCTCGGATTTTGCTCCGGAGGGTGTCTCGGACGAAGACTTGCTCCAATGCGAGTTTGTGGAGCTGGTCTGTGATGAGACAGAGGACAAGAAGTTCGACCACGGTGGTACCTCCATGATTCGTGCCCCGGTTGCTGATGTCTAGTGTCTTCGTTCCTTTGGAGGATCACTTGGAGCACAACCGAGACTGGTTGACTCTGCCCGGGCCTGTCCATGGTTTCGATCGGGATTTGGACTTGATGCAACAATGCCTTGGCTTCCTGAAAGAGGTGCAGGCTCGAAGAGAGAGGAGGTTGGCCCAGGAAGCTAGAGAACGGGAGCAAGCACCTCCGAAAAAGGAGATCGGAGGCCCCTCCGGAACTCAGGCTGGTTCATCCGAGCGGCGGAGAGAGTGAAGACGGGGTATGCCACGAATTGCTGTAATTACAGGCCTTCGGACCTTGAGACAATGTTGTTTCCTTCTTAAACACTGTTTTATATAAATCATTTTGTTGAAGTTACACTTGATTCGGTATCTATGTCATTGGTCCGGGCTCGTTGATGGCTCGGGTCAACTTTTATCATTGCCTTGTTGTTATTTCTTTTTCGAGTGCATGTTTCTTCTTATGCATTGAGTTTATAAAATAGACCGGCAACTCAAAAGTTTCATTGACTCGGCTTTTGTGGGTAGTGGATCTGAGTCTACGAGGCTCGATTTTCCCCAAAATAATGCAGTATTCAATTCGTAGATCTTTGGCTCGGTCGGACAAGGCGTTTGTCCGGGTCTTAGCTCTAAATGCTGATCGTATAGGTAAGATTGATGTAATCAAATCTATAACAAGTAGGGCTAGGTTGGATGTTATCATCTTGTTCGATCCGTAGGGACTTGGGGTACTGCTCCGAGCCGTGTTGGCTTTCACAATGTAAGAGTTGAGTGACAGCCTCGGGCTGACAGATCGTAGTTGTAAGGAAGTTAGCGTGGCAGCCTCGGGCTGACAGATCCGAACGGGTAATAGTTTGAAATAATTCACTCAATGAGGCCGGAAATGTGCAGGGACTCTGGGTTGGCCCGATAGCGGCCCAAGTGCTAGGCCCATGTCCGGGCCCAAGCCCATCGCGGCGGTTACGGGCCCCATGGCGAGTGATCCGATCCCAGGAGATGTCAGAATTCTGAGTTTAGGAACCCAAATTAGCGCAACAGGTGATGGGTCGGAAAGACTGGACCTGATCCGTATATCCTTTTGTAAGATAGCTACTCTGCCTATTCCGTAGGCGTAGTTTTGTAGTCGGTATTAATGACAAGAGTCAAGTGAGTCGGAACCCTGGCAGGTACCAAATCGTTCCGAATCTGGTCTTTGTTTGACAAGAGTCAAATGGATGCGCAAGTTATGAGTGAAACGGACATGTCTGGAAGGGTTTCTGGCCAATGTTCCGAGTCAGGAAGACTTGGTAGGAATCTGCCAGAAGAATTTGCACAACGTCCTAGAGGATTTCGGATTGTGTAATCCGAGTAGAGTCTCTTCTCGAAAGTTCGATGGGTCTGGGCCAGAAAGGAAAGGGTTGTTGGGCTGGAAGGGAAAGGGTCGATGGGCTGGCCCAATTGGGAGCCCAAGCCCAAGCCCAAAGTCGGCGTGACACGCGTCGATATCTGACTGGTCTTGATTCTCTATAAATACCCTTGCCTTGTACGGCTTTTGTCCACATCAGTCTGTCGTTTTCATAGTAGTAGATTCGGACCCCTTGGGTCGGATCCAATGTTTCTGTGTAGGGACGTTCCCGTAAGGAGCTTTTCTTCACTCTTAAACAGCTCCGCATGGGAACGTCCTTCCGCGGATCGGTGGATCCGATCCACCAGTAGGTTAGGCTTGTCGTAGAACCTTAAATACTTCGGACTTTTATTTCTTTAGCATAGAGATCCTCCTTGGTTAAGGCTCTTGTCGGAAGAGTCAATAACTTTGGCGATTCGAGCGAAGGAAAATATTGTCCTAAAAACTTTTGAATTAGGATGCCAGTTATGATTGTTGCTTCGGGACCTGAAGTGTGAATGAGTGTTAGGCTCATTCGGACTTAGGTGTCAAGGGCCATCATACTCCAGTAATCTTGATTTGTATGTCCGTATCAAGTTAGTCCGATCGGATTTGTTGCAGTGTTCCAGTAGCTGGTCATCCTGATGGAGGAGTGACCAGCCTCTGGAAGTCTTGCAACAAATGCTGTCGTGCTAACACGCACTCGGACGTTGGGAGTCGAGTTGGAGCGAGTCGGTTCAATTGGTTATTATGCAGCCTCCACCGACTGAGGGTTTTATCAGCGGATGGAGTGTTGCATAATAAGCTGTTGCACCGGAACGTGTAAGTCTCGGAAGTTCTGAGTTTTTAGCATATCCGAGTCGTTTGACTTTGAGTCTGCATCCGGGGGACGACAAGTCCTCGGGATTGTTTTGGTAGAAGCCCTTCCAGTATTCCGAGGTTCGGTGTAAGATCCGCCCGGGATGTCGGAAGGCCTTCTATCAAAGCTATCTCGTTGAGTTGTTCGTCTTTCGGATAGACGTAGGGGTCGGGGCGACCTCGAGTTGGTGTGAGTATTCTGGAAATATCCCTTCCAGTATTCTAGGATCTTGAAACGGATCAACCTGGAATATTGGGAGTAGTCTATCAAAACCGTCCTACCAAGTTGTGGTCGTTCGGAAATCTCTGAGCGGAACTTGCTACAGTCCGGCCCGTCTTTGATAGGTTTGGATGTATCTTTCCCTTCTTTCCAAGTATAGAAGGCCCGAGAGGGTCTATTTGCAATGCTTGGAAGGAAAGGGGGGATACCACCGCTCTCTCTCGGAGGCATGTCGGAAAACGTTTACTTGAATGTAAGTTGCTCGGCTCGACCGTGTGGTTCCTTGACCGAGCAGTCCGGTTTCATCGGTAACTTCATTCCAGAATTGAAGGCCCGAGGGGGCCACTTGCAATTCTGTAAGGGAGTTCCGGATAATGCCGGTCTTGTTGGGGATCGGAACTGCAAACAATCGTGAGCCAGTTACATGACTAAGGTTCGTCGGTCCGTGTCCGAGCAGCCCAGTTGTATCAGAAACTTCGTTCCAAGAATTGAAGGCCCGCGGGGGCTACTTGCAATTCTGGAACGGAGTTCCTGACACTCCCGAGTTTGTTAGGAGTCGGATCAGCGGAGGCTTCCGGAGTAACTTGGATCGTTCCGATTATCCTAGTCGTCCCCTTCCAAATACTTAAGTAATTCGAGAAGGATGCACTGTAGTATCTGGTAGGAGATGATCCGGATTGTACTGGCGACACTTTCTTGCTGCGGAAACGTTTCTTCCGTTCGGAAGTCACGAAGCATTCTATCAGGATGTCTTGAATGGCCTCAATTATCCTGGTCGCTCACTCCCAGATACTAGGATGTCCGAAAGGAACTCCGTATTCTCTGGGAGGGAGTGATCCGAGTCGTTGCGGTGACACAAATATATCTCAGGGAGCTGAACTTGTTTTGTTGAAAAGTCTTCTTCCTTATTCGGAATGTTCGCAGGTGTAGAATCAATTATGACCGAATCAAGTTCGTTCCGACAAGCGCTCGGAAGTACAAGATCGTTCTTCTAAAGATGGAGCTTTTGCAAGAGTAGGAGGGTTAACTAGAATAGGTGCTTGTGTCTTTGTAAGCTTGATTAGGGCTCGTCGGGCTCTTACTTTGTAACTCGGTCCTCATTTTGTTTGAATAAAATGCACTTGTTTTTGTTATCGTTGTCTTCCTGTTTCATTTTGTTAAAGCTTGCTCGGATCGGTGTGCAACTTAGACCCGAAACAAGCAGCTAGGTAACTTTCCTTGTGACTCGGTCGGGCAACGGGGTCCGAAGGACCTGACCCGAGCGGAGTGAAGATGTGTTATGAAAAGCAAAGTTGTATTGACTTGACGGAAATCGAATTACAACTTGGGGGCTCCGAGGCCTGTTCATAAACACAAAAATAAATCGACAAAAAGTGGCAGTCAATGCAGTGCTCCTTTCCTAAGCGTAGAACTTTTGGAGGTTCTTGGCATTCCAAGTTCTCTTCAGTGCTCTTTCTTCCTTATCTTCTAGTTCAAAGCTTCCATTGACTCTGGCTCCGGTAACTTTGTAAGGTCCTTCCCATTTGGGCTTGAGTTTCCCAACATTGCTTAGGATATCGGCTCTTCTGAGGACTAAGTCTCCGACTTGTATATCTTTGGGGAAGACACGCTTGTTGTAGGCTCGAGCAGTCATGGCTTGATATCGAAGGATGCTAGCTAGTGCCTTATTTCGTTTGTCTTCAAGAAGCTCAAGGTCATAGATCCTTGCAACTTCATTCACAGCCGGGTTGTACTGCTGGATCCTCTGTGTTTCCACTGCTACTTCCGAAGGAATGACCGCCTCAGATCAATAAACAAGGGAAAAAGGCATCTCCTGTGTGGAAGTCCGAGTCGTTGTCCTATGCGCCCAAAGGACCGCGTCGAGATCATCTGCCCAACTGTCTTGGGAGGTCCTCAACCTTTTCTCCAAAATTTTGACAATGGTCTTGTTGGTGGCCTCTACTTGACCATTAGCTTGGGGGTGGCCAACGGAAGTGATGCGTTGTTCTATTTTGAAAGATTGAAGCCACTCCTTCAGTCTTACCCCAGAGAACTGAGCCCCGTTGTCCGACAATAGAACTCTTGGAAGTCCGAAGCGGCAGATGATGTTCTTCCAGATGAATGTCCATACCCTGCTCTCAGTGATGGTCGAAACTGCCTCAGCCTCAACCCACTTAGTGCAATACTCTACTGCCATGATTAGGAATTTCTTCTGATGGGTTCCGCGTGGGAAGGGACCAACTATGTCTATACCCCATTGATCAAATGGACATGCTATAATTGATGGAATCATAGGGTTGGGCGGACGATGTGGTATGTTGGCATAGTATTGGCCGTCTTCACAGGCATGAGCGAAGTTGGCGGCATCTGCATCAATGGTAGGCCAATAGTATCCTTGTCTTATGATCTTCTGAGCCAAGGTTCTTCCCCCGGAGTGACTCCCACAACTCCCAGCATGGATTTCCTCTATCACAGTTTTTGCCTCCTGGGGATCAAGGCATCTCATGTGGGTGCTGGTGAAAGATTTCTTGTAAAGATCCTCTCCCATGATGAAGTATCTGTTGGCTCGGCATAGGATCCTCCTTGCTTCTCTAGGATCTGAAGGTAGAGAGCCATCCTTGAGATAGTCGAATATGTCAGTCATCCAGCTTCTTTCAGTGCTCAAGAGGAAGACTTGTCCGTTGGATTTTGTCAAGGAGGAGTCTGTGCGAGTCATCAGGATCACTTCTCGTGTCTAGAGCTCCTAAGGCCGAGGCATACTTGGAGAGGGCATCGGCTTTTTCGTTCCATTCTCTGTGGAATTGATCAAGAGTGAATAGCTCAAAGTGCTCAACCTCTTTTCTGAGAAGTTCCAAGTACTTGATCATGTTAGGTTCTTTAGCGGCAAAAGACCCGGAGAACTGGGATTCCACGAGCTGTGAATCTGTGTAAGCCTTGGTTCTTTTCACCTGAAGAGCTCTTGCCATCCTTAGGCAGGTGAGGAGTGCCTCATACTCAGCCTCGTTGTTTGTTACCTTAAAACTGAGGGTAATGGCGTATTCTAGCTTGGCTCCTTCAGGACTTTCGAGAAAAATTCCTATTCCTCCTAGTCGTCCAGTAGAGGATCCATCCACTTGTAACGTCCAACAATCCTTGTTTCCCAATTTGCTTTCTGCTGCAAAAGTAGGCATCTTTTCGTCTTCCCGCTTCTTGTTGGAAGATGCAGGTGTCGAAGTGTTGGGCGCCTCATCTAAGGGAAACATGTGCCTCACTCTTGATGAATCATCCATGGGTTCTTGATACTCAGTCCAAAGATGGAAACTATTCCCGTGTGTCTCTTGAGGTCTGTTCTCTTTTGCTTTTTCTTCCTCCAGGAAATCTTTCAGTTGAGTGATCATAACGTGGCTCACATCTTCTTGTGGACTTTTGGTTTCTCTTTCTGTTTCCTCCGGATAATCCACCAGGAAGTCGGCAAGAACTTGTGCCTTCTTGGCAGATGGAGCTTGATACCCGATATCATACTCACTTAGTTCGATCGCCCACTTGGACAAATGTCCTGACTGGTCTGGCTTGCCTAGGACATGTTTGAGTGGTTCATTGGTGAGGACCACAATCCAATGAGATTTGAAGTAAGGCTTTAGTCGTCGTGCAGTGTAAACTAGCGCGAAGGCGAGCTTCTCGATCTTGACATATCTGGCCTCAGAGCCCACAAGGGCCTTGCTCAAATAGTAGATTGGTAAATGGTCGTTGCCTTGTATCCGCTCCAATACAAAACTCATCGCTTCATCAGTAGTAGCTAGGTAAAGGTAAAGAGGTTCGCCCTCTACTGGTTTAGACAAGAGGGTTGGTGAGAGGAGGTAACCTTTCAAGTTATCCAAGGCCTCTTCGCACCCCTTTGTCCACTCAAACTTGTCTCCTTTCCTTAGAATTTTGAAGAAGGGTATGTTTTTCTCGGCGGACTTGGAGATAAAACGGCTTAATGCCATCACCCTTCCCAAAAGCTTCTGAACTTCGTTGATTGTTTTTGGCTGTGGTAAG
The DNA here is from genome assembly GCA_026545765.1 of Plantago major. Lineage (NCBI taxonomy): Eukaryota > Viridiplantae > Streptophyta > Magnoliopsida > Lamiales > Plantaginaceae > Plantago > Plantago major. The sequence continues at coordinate 60,985,639 of CM048844.1, read as the reverse complement.
TCCAGGATTGCCTTTATTTTCTCCGGGTTAGCACTGATACCTCTCTCTGTGACCATGTAGCAAAGGAACTTTCCTCCCTTTACTCCGAACGTACATTTTTCAGGGTTTAACTTCATCCCGTATTTCCTAAGGATGGAAAAACAATTGTTGAGATGCTCGATGTGCTCCTCTCCAGTCTTGCTTTTTACAAGCATGTCATCAACATAGACTTCCATGGTTTTGCCCAACTCTTCTTGGAACATCTTATTTACTAGTCGTTGGTATGTAGCACCTGCGTTCTTGAGGCCAAAAGGCATGACCTTGAAGCAGTAGACCCCTCCTGCCGCAAAGAAGGCCGTCTTCTTGATGTCTTCCTAGGCCATCCAGATTTGGTAGAAGCCTTGATATGCGTCCATGAAGCTCAGGAGTGCACATCCTACGATGGAGTCAACTAGCTGATCCATGCGAGGTAATGGATAAGGATCTTTTGGGCAAAACTTGTTAAGCCTAGTGAAGTCATTACACATTCTCCACTTTCCTGGAGCTTTTTCAATAAGGACCACGTTACAGACCCAGTCAGAGTACCTGACTTCCTCGATGTGTCCTGCTTTCATCAATTTGTCCACCTCTCCTGCTATGATAGCATCCTCAACCGGCCCAAAGTCCTTCCTCTTTTGTCGGATGTGTTTTACCGTTGGATCCATGTTCAGGCGGTGAACTGCGATCCTTGGGTCTATCCCCTTAAGATCATCGGTGCTCCAGGCAAAGATATCGTGGTTGTCTTGAAGGCATGTGATGAGTTTCATTTCTACTTCCGTGCTCATCTCTGTTCCGATCCGGGTTACCTTTTCTGAATCCCCCTCAACCAGCTGAACCTTTTTCAGGGCTTCATGAGGCTCTATCCTGGAAGTCTTGGGGAACTTTTCCTTAAGCGACCCAACACCAATTTCTTCCTTTAATGGGGTAAGAGCCGCAGGAGGAGGGCTCCTGGGTCTCTTAATGACCGAAAGAACGGGTATTGTGGCTCCTCTAGTTGACATGATGTAACATTCCCAAGCTTCTCTTACATTTCCCACTTCTTCGCCCACGCCGTTCGGGGTTGGAAACTTTACCCTGTTGTGTAGGGGAGACGCGATTGCCCTGAATTGATTAAGTCCCGGACGGCCCAAGATCACGTTATTGTCAAAGGTGCTATCGACCATCACAAAGAGGATTGTCTCAGTCACTCTTGTCGGAAAGGTGCCCATGGAGACTTGTAGTGGTATACTTCCAATGGGACGTACTACAGATCCTCCAAAACCCACCAAGGAAGTATATACAAGTCCGTATTGAATACGACCCAGGTGCATTTGTTCCACGGTCCTCTTGGAGATGACATTGGAAGAACTTCTTGTGTCGACAAGTACTTTGTTGACCTTGTAAGTGGCGATAACCTGAGAGACAACCAAAGGAACGTCGAGGTCCTTGAGATCTCCTCCACCAGACGTTGGTGGGGGGGATTTCACTATCATCGAAGGTGATGGCGTTTGTGCCCTTCAGGGCTGAAGGAGCATAAGCTCTATCGTTGTTTCTCAAGTGTTGCGCGGTCCTTTCGCTTGCGTTTCGACTGTCTCCTCCAGTTGGTCCCCCTACAATGGCATTGATAACTCCGCTATAGGGGAGGTTTTCCATCTCTATATCCTCGTGGTACCCTCGATATCATTGGGCATGCTGAGGTGGGATCTCTACTGGAGGTGGCGGTAAGGATCCTGTCGGAGGTTCCGAACCACGCTCCTCCCTTCTTTGTTCGTTCTTCTGGTGTCTGGAAGGTTCCTCCTCATATATAGGTTCTTTCAGCTTTCCGCTCCTTATCATTCCTTCTATTTCTGTCTTCAACTGGATGCAGTCTTCCGTTGAGTGACCTTTTTGCTTATGGAACCTACAGTAATCCATGGAAGTTTTGTTCTTCTTGTTGCTCCTCGTAGGTTTTGGCCATTGTATATCCAAGTTTTTCTCAACGATGGAAGCCAAGATGTCGGATCTTGGTCTGTTGAGGCGAGTGTACTCGGCGTATCTCCTTGGAGGAGTCCTCTCTCTGCGGAATTCCCTCTTATCTCTAAGTTCCCTTTTTTGTTCAAACTTTCCCTGGCGAGGAGGAGGTTCTTGTCTTACTTGCTCTTTTCCCTTTTTGGCTCCAGCTCTTATCGGGACATTTCGTCTATACTCTTCTCCATACAAGACTCCTTCACAGATATCTTCCAAGTACTTTTCAGTTGTGATTTCTTCGTTGGAAAGCTTTCTTCTGAGGTCATCGTTGTAAGTGTTGGCATATAGGTGTCGGACCCGTTCTTTGATGCTATGAGGTTCTACCTGGAGTACTTCGGCATTGAAACGGTCAAGAAAGGTCCTAAGGTCCTCATGCTCTTTATGGATTATTCCTGGCAGGTGCTCAACTGACCTCTTTCTCTTCTTTGCTTTCTCAAATCTTTTCAGGAAGAGGGAAGTGATATCCGCATAGGACTTGATGGAACCATTAGGCAGTGAGGTCCACCAATCCATTGCTTCCCCAAAGAGTGTAGTGGAGAAGTTGAGAGCTATCATGTTGTCATTCAAGCCGTTGGTCTCCATCTTACTTTCGTATCTAGTAAGGTGCCCCACAGGACAAGTATCTCCGTAATAGTGCTCAAGATTTGGGATAGTGGAGTCAGGGCGTTTCCTTTCCTTCCTGATCTCGTCACATAAAGGATTGGGAGCTCTAAGAGTTACCTTCTCATGTGCCTTCACCATCTTGCTCAGAGTGGCAATTTGTGTTTCCAAGGCCTTTTGTTGGACATAAATCTGCTCAGCGGTTAGCTTCTCACCAGTCCTGGGTTGATGGCCACATCTGGAGGAAGGTCATCGAGAGGGACTATTGAGATGCTCTCCGCTACACGATCTCTTGGTGCATGTTGTTGTGCTCCATGCCGACTAGTTCCAACTTCATCCACTCGTAGCATTAACGGACTTCTCTCTCGCTATTCGTGAGAAGCAGCGGCCCTCCTGTTAAGAAGGTTCCTTAGATCCTCTGGTTGAGTTGGTTCCCCCAGCCTTTGTTGGATAGGACGATGATCATTCCTTGATTGCGCGGGTTCAGCTTGTCTCGGAATTGCCAAAGGAGGAGTGGGTTGAGGAGGCTAGAGGTTGTTTGATCCAAAGCACCCTTGAATAGTGGTGAGTAAGAGGCCGAACCGATTCTCGTTCATTCCGAACTCGCTTGTACAAATGATCTGCCCATTTGGAAGGGTAAAGTTTCTTCCTGGAGGAGGACCATGTGTTCCTGGCGGAGGAACTTGGCCTTTGACCCCGAGTACCTAGGTCCTTATTGGCGGATCAGCGGCTCTTTCCTCATCTGAAGAGAGACTGGCGGTGTGGCCATCGCTTAGATAGCCCATCGTGTTTCTTGGAGGAGTTCCTGCCACCCTTCCTCTCCTAGTTGGAGGTCTACCTCTTTGCCTTGGAGCAGGCGTGCCAATTGCAGTAGCGTTAGTTCTTACGGACCTTCTTGTTCTTGCCGTTACTGAAGAGAACAGAACTTTTTGTAAAGGATTCCCACAGACGGTGCCAAAATGTTGAGGGTAAAAATCCCCCAAATACTTTAGAGATTATTTGACTTCACAGTTAATGACCAAGGTATCCTCAAGTAAGAAGCTTGGTACTGCGTAAGAGCCAACGTGTGAGAGCCTGAGATCCGAAGCTCGGTAAGAACCTGCACGAGTGACTTGGAGGGGGGGTTAGGACCCGGTTTACTAAGTGTCAAACCGGTTTGAGACTTTACTCAAGAGAGAATGAAGATCTACTCTGTACAATAGTCTAGGTTTGGAAGTGATTATTGCTTACCATTATCATGGGGGTGTGTGCCCTATATATAGATTTCACCCCAATTGGGAGGGTTCCACCAGATCGTGTGAAGTGTAAGGCCTAGATTGAGCCACCAAGGCTTCAATAGGCCCATGGCCCATTAATGCCACTTGCCCCATTCCACTTTGGGCTTTTAGGGGTATTTTAGTCATTATAAAGAGAGTTTTAGAGGGTGTGACATAGTCTGCCGAGGGTCAAGGTCCGAGGAGGTTGGTCCGGATGCATGGTCCGGACCATATTGGGGTGTCTATGGGGAACTTCCCTAAGTTTGCCCAACTCTTCCGATTCGGACCTTATCGCTCGGACCTCCCTACTCTCTAGTGCTAGTTTACTTGGTTGCTTGTGAGATTGTCATGTTGGGTCCGAATGATCGTCCGTATCGGACCTAGATGGGTCGATCTCGAAGGCCTAGGGTCGGACCCAGTACCGTTCAAGCCCTCTGTCCCTCTCTTCTAGGGAGGGTCCGACCTATGGGTCGGATCATAGTGTCTCGGATCCTTTAGACAACTTGGGACGCCTTAGGATTCATTCCAAAGGCGGCTATGACGGATTGGACATATTTTCGTATTAACACATGTTATTATCACGCAACATGTCGAGGCCTGAGGAAGTGTGGAACAAAACATGGAATTTATTATCAGACGACATTATGTACAATCAACAAACGATACTCAGTAATCCTGGTACAATAAATTAAAAGACTATATTACCAATTCCCACGTCCAATGACAAACAGTTTAAATTTTGTATGTAATAGTCATGTAACGATAAAGAACTCTCCATCCAGGTTTGAAAATCACTGATGAAAAAAAAAACATTGCTATTATGCCCACTCTTCATTTTATATCAGAAGTTCTATGTTATAGTTGCAATGGAGCATAGCACGATGGCTTAAACCACAATTGACCGATGGATAACGTACCATATATGAAATTATGTCTATTGTCGATATCAAAATGACGAAGTATTCTTCTTATAAATCTACGGAGGGACCACAAAAACCTTTATATAGAGAACGACGTGTTCTGGTTTGAGGGCTAGAGAAGATATTGTACTTCCAGTTGCATCAAGTGGGATTGCATCACTCCTTTATAAAGGTAAGAGGATAGCCCGACATATTTGATATTCAGAATACCATTGCAAATCACAAGGACTCAACATGCAATAAGCTCATGTTTCAGAGGTCACAGGACTGCTCAAGGAGGCTCGACTTATATTTGGGATAAGGCTCCCATGACAAACCGACATTGTTTGAAGCGATTGATAGGAGCTTGAAGGATGTGATAGGCCGTTTAGATGAGCCATTTGGTGCGAGTGGTGATTGTCTTCGGCGGGAACTTCCGACATGTTTTGCCCGTTGTTCCATGAGGAATAGTTATAATATTGTTAATGCCTCTATATGCTTCTCTAAGATATAAGATGTTGTGAGCTGCTTCGGTTGACAAAGAACATGAGACTACAGGTAAATGGCCCGTCTTATCTATATACCACATATATCATAGTCAACATATCATTTTTTACGTCCAATTTAATCCTATACAATCTGGTTCGTCATCTTTTGAAATTTAAGAGACGGAATAATTTGCTGAGTGAATAACACAGGTCGGTGAGGGCATTGCCGCTGAACCTAATGACTGTGGGTTGATATCAAGATCCTCGAGCGTTTACTTATTTGAGAAGTAAGTCATCATATTCCAACTATTGTAGATAGTACATAACCTTTGTTGTTGTATCACTTAGGTGATCCATCACTTAACCATGTATATTTCATCATCGGGATATTCTTGCACCTACAAATGAAATATTTGATGATATAAATCAAATTTTTATGTCGAAAAATGTCTACAGATAGCGTTGAATTTTGAGTGCATATAGCATTGCTAGGGAAGATAATTTTGAGAACGGTCTCGAATATGTTTTCAATGTAGAATGTTTAACAACATTACTTGCTCTAGATTGCCTAACCATAGGATCATACTAAAGGTTGGGTGTATGATAATGCTTCTGAGGAATATTGATCAGACTTCCGAGTTGTGCAATGGAACAACGCTCATAGTTACTAATCTTGGGAAGCATATCATCGAGGTAAAGATGATATCTTGAAATAACGCGTGCCAAAAAGTTTTCGTTCCGAGAATGATGATGAGCCACCCGACGAGATGAAGTTCCCTATCAATTGATTGGAGACAATTTCCCATATTCGTCTGCTTTGCTATGAACATAAATAAGAGTAAGGGATATCCTCTCTCACACGTCGGCCTCTACCTCCCATCACATCTATTCAACCATGGTCAGTTAAATGTTGCTCTTTCTAGAGTTACCATCGGGAAGGGATTGAACGCAATAATTTGCGACGTAAAGGGTAATACATATGACACGACAACAAACGTAATTTATAGAGTAGTGTTCGACAAGTTATGAGTTAATTTTATCTTTATGTGTATTTTATATATGGTTGTGCTCAATTTTACTAATTTACATTATGCACTTTTCTACAGGTATGAGTGACTTTCGATGCAATGTTGAAGCGATTATATCGTGCATTTTGTCACCTTGCAGTTTTTATATGTTCCGCAACTTCGACATGTTATTATGCAAATTTATTTATTTCTTATTTTAAATTTTTTCTCCATGCCCCGTCGAGTATCGACGGGCCATTAACTAGTAGTTTAACAAAACAAAAGTATTGAAACAAACAAATTACCTGCAACCTCAAGTTTTTAGTTAATTTGAGGAATTCACATGTTGCTCATATTTTGGATGAGCATATGGCCACATTAACTATATCATATCTTGTTCCGCCAGGAACCACAAGAAGAATATGACTGAAGTCTCCACCAATAACAACCACAAGGCCACCAAAAGGGTCATGAGGGTGATGCATAGCATATCTCAAGCTCCGATCAACTTACTCAAAGTAAAATTTATTCGTCATAGGAGTCTCGTCCTATATAATAAGCTTAGTAATCCTAATTAACTCAGTAACGTCATTTGCACTGATTTTTGAAAATATTGAGTCCTCATTACGATGAAGTAGTATGTCGAATCTCGAATTAGCTGCGCTACCCCTCAGAAGCAATAGTGATGCAATACCACTCAATGCAACTGGGAGAACTACATCTCCTTTGGATCTCAATCCTGAGCATAAAGTTCCCCATATAAAAGTCTTCCCAGTCCTTTCATATCCACAAAAGAACAACACTCAACCTTTACCCGAATTGACAGAAGAGATTATCTTCTCGTAGATTGTACATTGCTCGTCAGTCAATCGTGTGGATACAACGAATTGAACTCCTCACTCTCAAAATCTTTATCGTTAAACGTATCATCCACTATGAACTGGTATGTAACACTATTTATGATGTCATTTGAAGATATAGGCATACCTTCAAATTGTCAGACAATTGTAGTTTGATCTTAAATGATTCTCAATCTCTAATAAAGTCAAATCTCTAATCTGATCAGCCGCGAGTTTCAGACATGTATTGTAATACAAAATATGAATGTAATAAAGCATATGTATAAGTATGTCTAACAAAATAATATTGAACCATAGTATGTAGTACATGGATTGTTTTTTCTCTTGTGTTGGGTATTCAATAGGTCATCTGATAAGAATTCTCATATCTTCAACTAAACATCTTTAGGAATTGACATGATGTGAGATAGAAGCAACATTGTGAATAGATGACAGGGGAAGAAGCCTAGTAACTTGCATTAATTATTCCACTATCGTACCCCATATCATCAAATAAGAGACCTAAGGAACCACATGCGGACTTGTATGAATCATAAATAATACCATTGACCGTTCTGATATCCTCATAGCAAGTCACACCTCTTAATTACATGATTCAACATGAGTCTCATGTAATACTGGTTCTCATTAATAATGTTGACATTATGTATACGCCCAACACTTTGTGCTTTTGTCTTTCTGCGAGTCCATATCTTCTCTCTTTCATTCCAACAATAATGTTGTGGCAATTCATGATACAAAAGCTTTCGGGCTTCACATACATAAGCATACCGGCCGTCAACATGACTCATGATTTAATCTGGATTGTTCTTGTCCACAAAACTAAGCCATATACGGTCACTCTCCTTGGACATATACTTAAACAAATACTTCATAGACCACCCCTAATTGCAAATTTTATGTTCATATGCGTCAATACTTCAACATCAATTGATGATTATATGGGATTACATATCTAGCCAAATTTGTAATAATGGAATAGCTTAATAACAAGAGACACGTTGATATTAATTATCTTAAAATTTAAAAAGCAAAAAAAATTCGACTTAGTTAGATTAAACCTATTGTCAAGTACTTGGCCATTTTTTTGACAGTTTCATCTGTATCCCTTCTCTTGTATATCCGGTACCCATTCTCATCTATGTGCGTGTTCTCATTGTAACTCTTGGGAAAGAATTTCACACATTTACCCTTCTCCATGGACGGAGCAGTACGCTGCATTAGATCACGACCGTGCATCATGTGGTTTGACACAACTTCATACAATTCCAGATCTTTCTCTTTTTCAGGAAGCTCAGCACATATATAAATGGAAGAACACACGGAGATGCCTATTAAATTACAATAGACATCATGAGCTACTTGAATTATGAACATGTATGATTTTGATCACATTATCATATAAATGGACCAGATTGCCCTTACTAATTGTTTTAGACATCAGGATGAACTGTGAACAGACCAAAACACCGTCCACAAACTTTTATATCCAATAGGAATTGAGTATTTTGCCACGTGGCATGACAAATGGACCAATAAGAAGCCTAGAAAACTAATTCGATTCATATATATATATAGAAAAAAAATCGTTGTGCATGGAATAATATAGTAGTACATAGTGCTGCCATATTTTGTTTTTAATAGTGAAACATCTATATAAATATTTAAATTATAATTGAAGCTCATATACATCAACAACTTACTCACCTGTATTTTATTTACTACTAAGTAGCAAGGTACCCACATTTTTTCAATGATAACAATAACTCAGCTAATTTACGTGATGGTGAAGAACGAACACGTACTCAAGGTTATGTGCAGTGTAAACTTTGACTCCGCATGAACCGCCGCCAGTTAAGAATCACAAATAAAGAGTATTCCTACCGTATCCAAGTCAAATATGTCGCAAATATTATTTTGCAACCACTCCAACCCCATCTAATGGAGCTTATTGTAAAAAATAGAAGCATCAAATTTCTCTTGATCCATATCAAATAAAAAAATAACGACTCGAGAAGAATATGCGTATAGTTACATTTAAGTACGCATTATAGTAGATAATATTGTTGTTAGCCGACTTTATGGAAACATGCGAGTCATAAAGTCGAAAACTTTTAGATGAATTCATCTTGGGCGACGAATTTAAATATATGTTCAAATATATTTTTCGAAATTTTGTAGATAAATTTATATGAGATTTAATAAGAACTATATATGCAACCAACATACAAAAAGGGTCCCTACAAAAGTAAACAGTGAAATATATACTGGCTAAAAATGCAACTAATTCCACAAAATTCACGTGGCGATGCCACGATATAGTTTACGTTTAATAATAGACTGAAATGGGAGAACAAAATAAATTAATCGAGACAACCCCTGGGTAGTATGTGCTCCCCTCACATAACAACTTGGTATGTATAATACAAATCTACCAATCCAATATCATCATAAAAACACCCAATTGATTATCTATGTGCTAAAACGTTAGCCTCGTGTTCAACTTGACAAAACATCATGAAACAAAAATCTCCATCAAATGCCTGAATTTCATTGAAAAGTGTAACAAATTGGCAAAGCTGAAATTTGTTGATTTAAAAAGTTTAATCACAACATAACAATCCCTTTCAATTACAATGTGTTACCATTCAAAATTTCGAACAAATTTAGTTCTTAATTTTGGCTGGCAAACCATCCACATTTTCAGCAACCATAAGCCATAAAATTTTGTCACCAAGAAATAACATTGCCATCATGATCCCTAGCAACAACACTAATACATCCCCTGTTCGGACTCTTCTCAACCGTATCAAAATTTCACGCAGTAGGATGGCAGGAATTTGAATGAATCTGGTGAGATTTAGCCCATCAACTTTATATATCATATTATATTATATGAAAACACCAAACTGATAATCTAAATGCTAAAACATTAGCCTCATGTTTAACCCGGCTAAAAACTTCATTGAACAAAATTCTCGCCCCCCCCCCCCCTATTCGGACTCTACTCAACCGTAGAATCAAAATTTATTAATTTCTTGTGAAATAGATGGGGAGAGTATTAAATATTTAATAAATTCTCTATTTTTAAAATTCTTTTATTTCATTTTATTTTATTTATTAAATTTATATTTTATTTTAGTGAATAAAATGATGTATTTAATTAATAATAATATTATAAATTGGTGTTTATGGATTTGTCTTGTCATGATGAATTGAAATATATGTTCAAAATATTTTCGAAGTTTTGTAGATAAATTTATATGATATTTTATAAAAACTATATATGCAGCCAACATACAAAAAATGAACATTATTAAAAGATATATTGATTGAAAATGCAACTAATTCCACAAAATTTCACGTAGAATTGAATTAATTTAATAAATTCTACATTTTTAAAATTCCATTATTTCATTTTATCTTATTTAATAAATTAATATTTTATTTTATTGAATAAAATGATTTATTTAATTAATAATAGTATCCAAGATTGATGTCTATGGATTCGTCTTGTCACGACGAATTCAAATATATGTTCAAAATAGTTTTTTGATTTTAATAGATAAAGTTATATTAGATTTAATAAAAATATATACGTAGTTAACATACAAAAAATAACAGTGGAATATATAATTAAAGAAATATTTGAATGGACTGGATTGCCCTTACTAATTGTTCTAGATATCAGGATGAACTGTGAACATACCAAAACACCCTCCACAATTTTTTTCAGCCAATCAGAATTGAGTATTATACCACGTAAGCATGAAAAAATGAAGCAATAGTACGGCTTGAAAACTTTTTCAATTCATAGATATATATATAGATAGTGTTGATACGAAAATATGTCCAATCCGTCATAGACGCCTTTGGAACGAATCCTAAGGCGTTCCAAGTTGTCGGGAGATCCGAGACATCACAGTCCGACCCGTAGGTCCGACCCTAAGCCCATCAAGTCCGACTCATCCTGGAAGAAAAGGGCAAAGAGGGCTCAAAGGGTAATAGCTCCGACCCTGCCAATGCTCCATAGCCACGGGGTCCGACCCGGATGGCCGTCCGGACCCAACACGACAATCTCACAAGCAACCAAGTAAGTTGGCACTAGAGAGTAATGAAGTCCGAGTCACAAGGTCCGAATGAGAAGTAGTGGACAAACTAATGAGAGTTTCTCATAGGCAACCCTATACGGTCCGGACCAAACGTCTGGACCTGCCTCTTCCGACCTTAACCCGCAGCAGACTGCACCAAAGCCTCTAAGACTCTCACACTAATGATTAAACTACCCTAAAAGCCCAAAGTGGTATGGGGTAAGTTTCACTAATGGGCCATGGGCCTAGTAAATCCTTGGTGGCTCGATCAAGGCCTTACACTTGGTGCGATCCAACGGAGTCCTTCCTCTTTGAGACATTTCTATATATATGGCACACTCACCCATGTTAAGGAAGTAAGTTAAGTGTTCCTTACGAATTAATTCTGAACATTACACAGAGTAGATCTTCAGTCTCTCTTAAGTGAAGTCTCAGACCGGTTTGACACTTAGCAAACCGGGTCATAACCCCCCCCCCCCCCAAGTCCCAAGTCACTCATGCAGGTTCTTACCGGGCTTAGGATCTCAGGCTCTCATACGTTGGCTCTTAGGCAGTACGGAGCTTCTTACTTAAGAATATCTTTGTCATTACGCGTGAAGTAGTTTAAAGAATAATCTCTAAGTGGTTGGGGGAATTATACCCTCAACATTTTGGCTCCGTCTGTGGGAATCTTCACGAAAAGTCCCGTGCTCTTCAGCAATGGCAAGAACAAGAAGGTCGGTAAGAACCAACGCTACTGCGATTAGCACGCCCGCCCCAAGGCAAAGAGGTAGACCTCCCACTCAGAGAGGAAGAGTGGCGAGAACCACTTCAAGAAACACAATGGACTATCCAAGTGATGGCCACACCGCTAGCCTCTCTTCAGAGGAGGAAAGAGTCGTTGATCCACCGGCAAGGGCCCAGGTACTCGGGGTCGAAGGACAGGTTCCTCCGTCAGGAACGCATGGTCCTCCTCCAGGGAGAAACTTCACTCTTCCAAACGGGAAGACCAAGTGAGTTTGGGACGAGTGAGAATCAGTTTGGCCCCTCTTACTCACCACTATCCAAGGATGCTTTGGATCACACAACCTCCAGCCACCTCAACCTACTCCACCTTTGGCAAATCCAAGACAAGCTGAACCTGCACAATCTAGGAACAAACACCGCCCAATCCAACAAAGACTAGGGGAACCAGCACAACCAGAAGATCTAAGGAACCTTCTCAACAGGAGAGTTGCTGCTTCTCAGGAACAGCGGGAAAGAAGCCCGGTGAGACCACGAGCAGACGAAGCAGGAACCAGTCGAAGAGTGGCACTTCAACCAGGGATAAGGGACCACGTGGCAGAAAGCATCTCGATAGTCCCCGTTGATGATCTTCCTCCAGATATGGCAATCAACCCAAGGACGGGCGAGAGGCAAAACGCCGAGCAGATCTATGTCCAGCAGAAAGCCTTGGAGACTCAAATTGCTACTTTGAGCAGGATGGTGAAGGCCCATGAGAAGGTGACTCTTAGAGCTCCCAATCCCTTATGTGATGAGATAAGGAGGGAAAGGAAGCGCCCCGACTCCACTATCCCAACTATTGAGCACTATTATGGGGATACTTGTCCTGTGGGGCACCTTACTAGATACGAGAGTAAGATGGAGACCAACGTCCTGAATGACAACATGAAAGCTCTCAACTTCTCCACTACGCTCTTTGGAGAAGCAATGGATTGGTGGACCTCTTTGCCCAATGGCTCCATCAAGTCCTATGCGGATATCGCTTCTCTCTTCCTGAAAAGGTTTGAGAAAGCAAAGAAGAGGAAGAGATCAGTGGAGCATTTGGCAGGAGTAATCCAGAAAGAGCACGAGGACCTTAGGACCTTTCTTGACCGTTTCAATGCTGAAGTACGCCAAGTAGAGCCTCACAGCATCAAAGAACGGGTCCGACACCTATATGCTAACACTTACAACGATGATCTCAGAAGAAAGCTTTCCAATGAATAAATCACAACCGAGAAGTACTTGGAAGATATCTGCGAAGGAGTATTGTATGGAGAAGAGTACAGAAGAAATGTCCCAATAAGAGCTGGGGCTAGAAAGGGAAAAGAGCATGTAAGACAAGAACCTCCTCCCCGCCCTGGAAAGTTTGAACTAAAGAAGGAACTTAGAGACAAGAGGGAGTTCCGCAGGGAAAGAACACCAGCAAGGAGATACGCCGAGTATACTCGCCTCAATAGACCAAGATCCGACATCTTGGCTTCTATTGTTGAGAAAAACATAGACATGCAATGGCCGAAACCTACAAGGAGCAGTAAGAAGAACAAAGCTTCAAAGGAATACTGTAGGTTTCACAACCACAAAGGTCACTCAACGGAAGACTGTGTCCAGTTGAAGACAGAAATAGAAGGGCTGATATGGAGCGGAAAGTTGAAAGAACCAGTGTATGAGGAGGAACCCTCCAGACACCAGAAAAATGAACGAAGAAGGGAGGAGTGTGGTTCGGAACCTCCGACAGAATCCTTACCGCCACCTCCTGCAGAAATTCCACCCCACCATGCCCAAAGATACCGTGGGTACCCTGAAAACATGGAAATGGAAAACCTCCCCTATAGCGGTATTATCAATGCCATTGCAGGAGGTCCAACTGGAGGAGATAGCTGAAACGCAAGGGAAAGAACCGCGCAACATTTGAGAAACAACGATAGAGCCTATGCTCCATCAGCTCTGAAAGGCACAAATGCCATCACTTTCGATGATAGAGAAATCCCCCCACCAACGTCTGGTGGAGGAGATCTCAAAGACCCTGACGTTCCATTGGTTATCTCACAGGTTATCACCACCTACAAGGTCAACAAAGTACTTGTCGACACAAGAAGTTCCTCTAACATCATCTCCAAGAGGACCGTGGAACAGATTCACCTGGGCAATATTCAATACGGGCATGTACTTACCTCCCTGGTAGGTTTCGGGGGATCTATAGTGCGTCCCATTGCAAGTATACCATTACAAGTCTCTATGGGAGCCTTCCCTACAAGGGTGACTGAGACAATCCTCTTTGTAGTGGTCGACAGCACATTCGACTATAACGTAATCCTGGGTCGCCCAGGACTTAACCAGTTCAGAGCAGTCGCATCTCCCCTACACAATAGGGTAAAGTTCCCAACCCCGAATGGTGTGGGAGAAGAAGTGGGCAATGTTAGAGAAGCCTGGGAATGCTACATCATGTCGGACAGAGGAGCTTCAGTACTCGTTCTTTCGATCACCAAAAGACCCAGGAGCCCCCTCCCCATGTGGCTCTTACTCCATTAAAGGAAGAAATTGGCGTTGGGTCGCTCAAGGAAAAGTTCCCTAAGACTGCCAGGATGGAGCCTCATGAAGCCCTGAAAGAGGTTCAGTTGATTGAGGGGGATCCAGAGAAGGTAACCCGGATCAGACCAGAGATGAGCACGGAGGTAGAGATGAAGCTCATCACATGCCTTCGAGACAATCACGATATCTTCGCTTGGAGCACTGATGACCTTAAGGGAATAGACCTAAGGATCGCAGTTCACCGCCTGAACATGGATCCAACGGTAAAACATATCCGACAAAAGAGGAAGGACTTTGGGCCTGTTGAAGATGCTATCATAGCAGGAGAAGTAGACAAGTTGGTGAAAGCAGTACATATCGAGGAAGTCAGGTACTCTGACTGGGTCTGTAACGTGGTCCTCGTTGAAAAGGCTCTAGGAAAATGGAGAATGTGCAACGATTTCACTAGGCTTAACAAGTTTTTCCCAAAGGATCCTTACCCATTACGTCTCATAGACCAGTTAGCAGACTCCACCACGGGTTGTGCACTCCTAAGCTTCATGGACGCTTATCAGGGCTTCTACCAAATCAGGATGGCCCAAGAAGACGTCAAAAAGACGACCTGCTTTGCGGCAGGAGGGGTCTGCTGCTTCAAGGTCATGCCATTTGGTCTAAAAAACACAGGCACTACATATCAACGACTGGTGAATAAGATGTTCAAAGAGGAGTTGGGCAAAACCATGGAAGTTTAAGTGGATGACATGTTAGTAAAAAGAAAGACCGAAGAGCAACACGTCGAGTATCTCAATAAGTGCTTTTCCATCCTTAGGAAATATGGAATGAAGTTGAACCTAGAGAAGTGTACGTTTGGTGTAAAGGGAGGAAAGTTCCTCGGCTACATGGTTACGGAGAGAGGTATCAGCGCCAACCGAGAGAAAATAAAGGCAATCTTGGACTTACCACAACCGAAGACAATCAATGAGGTGCAGAAGCTCTTGGGAAGGGTGATGGCCCTGAGCCGTTTCATCTCCAAATCCGCCGAGAAAAACTTACCTTTCTTCAAAATTCTATGGAAAGGAGACAAGTTCGAGTGGACAAAAGAGTGCGAAGAGGCCTTGGATCACTTAAAAAGCTACCTCCTCTCACCACCCCTCTTGTCCAAACCCGTAGGAGGTGAACCTCTCTACCTCTACCTGGCTACTACTAATGAAGCCATGAGTTCCGTATTGGTGTGGATACAAGGAAACAACCACTTGCCAATCTACTACTTGAGCAAGGCCCTTGTGGTTTCCGAGCCTAGATATGTCAAGATCGAGAAGCTCGCCTTCGTGCTAGTCTACACTGCCCGGCTGTTGGTCCAGATAACGGCAAAGTAAAAGACTAGAGGGGGGGGGGGTGAATAGTCTTTTAAAACTTTTGTCGATAAACACAGTTTCTCAGAAACCTGGGGGTTTCTGATACTTAAATTCAGACCGCGAAAGACTTTAAGATAGGTAAGTGCAGAAACAATAAGTATGTGTGTGTGCTTTGCTGAAATGTAAATACAGAAAGGTAAATGACACAGCAAGTACAGTGGTATCTGGAGGTGGCATAATCCTCCAACTAATCCACTTCGGTCTTTCTGAGACCTAGAATTCACTAGAACAGATAATTGAGTTCACCTTACAATAATCCTATTCTAAGATTCCTAAACAAATGGTTCCCAACCAAATGTTCCCCCTGAGTTATTCCCCAGCTCCTAGAGTTAAGTACTTCCTCTACTTAGATAACCTTGGAGTTATTCCTTGATTTCCCAAATCAAGTACTTCCTCTACTCCACGCCTTGATGGTGTTTGTTATAAGGTTTGTCATAGAGGCTTCTCATATAACTTTTCAGTTATGTTTTCAGAGAGCCTAATAGAACAAGACTACTTAATACACTTATTCAAATGGATGGCGATCGCTCTTCTTGACCCAAGTAATTGATGTCCGTTCTGGAGAATGAGCTTCAGAAAGGGTATCTGATAGTTAAACTCTTTCACGAATAACAATCTCTTGTTAAGGTTCAGGACAACTTAGAACTACTAGTGATTCTTCGAGCAACAGAAAGCTTTCAGAAAGGGTAGTAGAGTGCTTGAGAGAATACTTTGCTTGATGGTAAGTTTGCAAGATAGAGCGTTCTAAGGTGTGTGTTTCTCAGCATCTAAGTGTGTGATATATATAGATAAATTTGAGAGTTGTTGGAATGATATCCGTTAGACACAATTCAAATTCAGTCCGTACTTATCTTGAAATGAGTACTCAGAAGTCCTTGTCTTATGTTTCAGAGAGGACTGTGCTTCAGCGGCTTTTCTGCCGATGCAATTAATGCACTTGTACTATTTCTTGTCCTGTAGTCTTCAACGGATACATGAGCCTTTCTGATGGCTTGCATGCTCCATACTCATGATGTCATGTGTCCAGAATCATATTTCAAAAGTAAGTAAATACACTTAAGAAAGGATTAAGGACATAGTCTTTCTGAGTTAGACTAAACGTTGATATCTTCATAAATCTTGTGCAATCTTCAGTCTTCTAATCTTCAGAAAAGCTCCATTGCTAGGATTGATCTTCATGGTCTTCTGGAAATAAAAATTACACTCAGATACCTATAATCCTAATACAAGATTTACTAGACTAATCATACTCAGTGATTTCCTCTTTTACAATGTTCAAGTGAACCAAGAGTACTTAATCACCTTTCTGGCTATGATAAGAACACGTGATGAGTGATCAAAATACTAACAGATATTCCTAACAAATTTTCCCCTTTTTGATCAGTCATCCATGACTATCTTTTAAGTCCTATTACAAATTTGTAATCCTGGAAGAGAAAACAATCCACCACTTAATCATTTCGAATGATATTCAATTTTAGTTGAATTAAGTGCCGAAAGTAAACATCAACCAAATCACAAGAAGTGATCTTTGCTGATAAGTTGTGATCTATTAGAATGTATCTGAGAGTATGATTACAGATAGAGAAATTCAGAAACAATCAGTAAGATTACAAAAACGTAACAAAACATACTAAGTGAATTAGAACAAAGGAGAATCCAAGCTCCAAGAGAGTATTCTAATGTTACTAGTCTTCAAGTCTTCAGAAATGCAACTTGGGTTTAGATACCTCAAGTTCTTCAGCATCCTTTCTGGATCAGTTAACATAATCATCCACTTTTCTGCATTCTTGGACATAGTCATAAAGAATCCTTCTGACAGAGAGCTCTGTCTTTCTGGATAAGTCACATATTTTATGGTAACTCTTGCCAAGCTTGTGATTCTTCCGCAGAAAGTGTTTGACCCAGAAGTACTTTCCCCAGACCCAGGCATGGTCTACTTGCAGCTGAGATAGGTTGAAATACTTATATATTTCTTCCAGATAGTGTATATCATCTAGGTATTCATCCAATGTCATATAGAATGACTCATAGGTTGAAACACCTAGTTTGTTCTTCCTACTGTAGCTAACATCCAGTTTTCTTACCTTGTGTACATCATCAGGCTTTGGGTAAGGACAGGCAAAAGAATGATCCATCTTTCTGGCTTCATTCCTCTTTTCTACTTCAAAGTTTAGTCAGGCATGAAGGTGCTCAGGTTTTAGCAATTCTGGCATGCCTTCTCTCCATTTCAGGATCTGGTTGAGGATGGGAGTTGGAAAGTTATCATTGACAAGTAGATGTTGTAGTTCCAGAATCCAATACCCTCTCTTGTTCAGAATGCACCTATATGAAGACTCTTCATTACTAGTCTTCACATACTCAATGTGGGCATCAGTTGGCCTTTCTTGATGAGTTTCTCTGTTTACTCTGCCAAACTGGGAATCCCTTCTTGCTTTTCTGTTAGGTGGCCTTCTGTCAGGAGATCCTCTAACCCTTTCTTCCTGGCTTGGGGCTGTGCTGGTGGATGTTCCTTGTATTGACTTGGGATTTCCAGAAGGAGTTCTGGCTGCCAAAGGACTTGCTTCCAGAGGAGGTTGTGAAGTAGTGGCTTGTCTCCTTTTCTTGTGAACTGGATGTTCATCTGTATCAGATTCATCCTCATCATCATTGAAGTCCAAAATTGGAGACTTGCAGCTTTCTTGGCCTCTCACTTCTCCTTCTTCCTTTTCTTCTTCTTCAGAAGTCTTCTTCTCTTCTGAGATTCTAAGGGACTTGGCTCCCCTAGTTATCATACTTCTTAGCCTTCTGGCTGGTTGATCTGGAACAACTTCTTCAGTAGGGGTGTCTCCAGTGGTGTCCTTAATGACAAGTTGACTTGAGGAGGGGGGATTTGATTGTTTTCTTTTTCTTCCTCTGCCTTTCTGAGGCATCTCTTCCCCCTTAGTCATGAATGACTAACTCATGATAGAATAAGCTTCAGAGAGTGACTCAAAGTTCTTTTGGAGATTGTTGTGCACCCTGACTAATTCTTGAAGTTCCTTCTTCAGTTCTTTGTTCTGCCTAACCAGTTCCTGCTCCTTTCTGTTGAGCTCTTCAAGCAGCCTTAGGATGGCGTTGGCTTGCGGATGACATGGTGGCTTCATTCAATCTTTGCATTAGCATTGTTACAATCCTCATCCTGACCAACCCTAGGTCTTTCGAGAAAGAGCTATGCTTTGGTTATCTGTTGAGTAAAGCGTGACAATGGCTTCATCTCTTCTGGGATGGATTTTAGCACTTCTGTGTCTTGGGCAACTAGTGTCTCTCTGAGTTCCAAAAAGACACTGTTCCTTGCACGGTGCTCTTCACTTCTTGAACTACCTGGTGCAGAGAAGATATGAGGAGCAAGTAGGGCTCTCTTTTGCTGAGTGATAAGTCTCTCATCTTCTTCTGCAGTAAATCAAGTTGCGGTCTTCTTCAGCATCACTCTCATAATCCTTCTTTGGGATTGTTTGCAAGCTGGCTAACATCTTTTGTTTGCCTTGGAGTATGCTGGCCTTCTGAGAGGATGTAGAAGGTCTTTCTGATGCAGCCTTAGTATCATGCTCTTCATCATTATTGTCATCCATGGCATCTATCTCAGCAGCTGTGACAACAATGGCATTCTTCAGATTTCTTTGCTCATCTAGGAGTGCCAATTCCTTGGCATTAGCTTCTTTGAGCTTCTTGAGTTTGGCCTCCTTTTCATCACCAAGAGCTTGACACTCAATGCTGATTCTCTTTTCTTCTTCCAACACCTTTCTGAGTTGTTCAATCCTGAACTCAGCGGCTGAAATTTCTTCTATGGCATCATTGTGCTCAGCCTGTTGGATACCTTGATGAGACTTGGGAGGTGATGATGATGGAGCTTTCCGAGCATTTGAAGGAGTAGCCTTTTCTCCACTTTGCTAGCTTTCTGAATCCCGCCTTGTCCAGGTTGGGGATCATGATTCTGATCATCATCATCATCATCACTCTTGTTCTTTGCTTCTTGGTTTGGATGCTCAGAGGGAGGTTCTTGATAATCATTTTCGTCCGTCTCCTCGTCATCTTCTGAAACCAGGTTGATCACATTTGGGAATGTAATCATCCTCCCATTAACTTCTTCTTGTTCAGTAGGATAAGTAGTGAGCTTGCTGGGCAAGGCAGGATGGGTAACCATCTGCTCTTGGGTTTGAGCATCCGCAGACTTGAAATCTGCTATAAGTCTTTGTGCTACTTCATGAATGAAGTCTTCATTCATCAGAGTGGCAAAAGAGTAGGACTCTGTGGGGAACAATGCATGGATATAATCTTCCAGATTGAAGGCGATTGCTCTCTTTTCTGGGACGTCGATTACTCGCTAATTCGAAGGTCACCTTTACGAAGTTTACCTCATTGTCTGAAGCACTTGAGATGTTTCTTTAAAGTGTGCTTCTGGAAAGCCTTGAGTAAATCAACTGGCACTAGACTTCGAGCCTGAAAGAAAGGGATCAAGTTAGTTTTGTTCAAACCACTTGTGTTAGTATCTGTGTGCAAAAGTAAGCTTTCTGAGCATACCTGTGTATAAACACTAGGCTCATCTGCTTGGGCTTCTACTTGTTTGGGCACAGAGGCCTCAGATACCTTGCTGTGAGGAGAAGTCTGGTCCTCATCAACCCTTCTTTCTGCTAGAACCTGAGAATTAAAATCAAATATGTTTAGAAACTGTTAACATAAAAGATAAGTGGAAAAATGCTTTCTGAGACTTCACTTACTTCCAAGTGAGGAAGCTCAGTGGCATCTTTCTCAGAAACCTTGTAGGTTTCTGGAACATTTTCTGCTGACTCTACTTCTTCAGCATTGCCAGTTTCTTTTGGAGGAGATAAGACCACAGTCTTTCCTACCAAGTGTTCTTCTGACTGAGCCTGTAAGAACAAACATAAAAGATTTAGTAGTGGGTTTTCCAGAGCATTCGTGAAGAAGACTATTACTGATTACTTACCTTCTCAGAAGAAGGCTCAGTAAATACTTCCTCAGAGAGATTTTCAGCCACTGGAATCTCTTGGTTTTGGGGTGTTAGTTCCACCACCACTACTTCCTCAGTTGGAGCCTAAGAAGAAACATTAAGAAGTTTAGAACATAAGATAAGAGCATTTTTAGTTAGTTATTTCTTGTTCAAAGATAACTTTGCTACCTGTGGGATAGGCTCTTCTTGATGTTCTGAGGTTGGAGGAACCTCTTCTTGATTCAAAGGGGTGGACAAGTTTTCTTCCCCCTGAAAGATTGCCTCTAAATTGCCCTGTAACAAACAAAGCTTATGAATAACTGGTTAACATATACCTATGGTCACAAGTTAATTACAAACCATCTTTGTTACTTGAATAGAGTCAGGCTGATCATTGATCTCTTGGACTTGTGGTGATTCCATAGTCTCTCTGTGCTCATTGTTGTTCTCCTCTGCAGTATCATTCTGAGTCTCCATCTCAGTTTGATCCCTTTCTGAGAGTTTAGCTTTCTCAGAAGGTTGAGGAACCTGTGTTAAAACAGGATTTTCTTCAAAGAACATTAAGTCTTGGCATTGTGAATGTGGAAGCAATGTCGATCTTCCAGATTCTATCTTCCTCACCCAGCCTTCTTCTTCCTGCCAAGTAGGGCTCTTGTCTCTCAAGAGCTGAGCTTGATGCTCCTCCATGGGTCTCATACTTGAATCTTTTGAGTACTTTTGCAAGTACTTCATCATCCTCGTAATCACTATTCTCAGATTGCGCACCCATCTATGATATTTCTATCATCTCCGGAGAGTTCTGAGCGATGCGTTCAGGATTCTTGGAGCATTCTGGAGTTGCCTTTCTGGGCATCCAACATCTTCTGAGACCTTGTCTCCAGAAGGTTGTGCCTCTTGTATGCTTAGGGACTTGGAGGCTCTTTTGCTTTGAGTCCTCTTTCTCTTGGCAACTGGAGGTTTAGCTTGAGCTTGCTCAGAGACCTCCTCACCTTTCTGTGCAGTTTCTTCTTCTTACGCTTTTCCGAAAAGTGCGTTCAAGCAAGAAGTTTCTCCTTTTCTTTAAAGGCGTGTCTGAAAAGGGAGTTGGTGACTGGGATTTCTTGTTTCTCACTGAGAGTGATTCCCATTGTTTCCAGAATGTAACAGATTCTGAGACCAAAGTGCATATTGGCCTTTGGCTCAGCAAGGCCATTGATGATTTTGGGCTCAAATTCCTCAATATGTCCAAGGAATTCGTTGAAGGCGTACTTCCCCCAATTGAAGTGGGTTTCCTGCCCTTCATGCTTCTTGTTCAGAAGATGCATCATCATCCATCTCTCCATGCTTATCTGGTCTACTCCACCTTTGTTGCCATCAAAGCAACGGGCCAGAATAAGAGCTAAAGTACTCCAGTGTTTCTGGAGATGACTAGTTCTGATGGCTTTCAGAATAAAGTCTCCTGGGCAACCCTTTGCATTTTCTAACTGGATTGCTTCAAATAGCTCTTTGACGCCTTGAATCATGGAAGCATCCTTGATGTTGATGTCTTCAATTGTTCCTCGATTTTTCAATCGGAATATCTTGCAGAAAGTCTTGCAGTCTAGAACAATTTCTTGTCATTGGACTTCAGTCTGCATGTATTTCTCTTCTTCATCATTCACAACATTTGTGAAGATTTTGGATTTGTTATAGAACTCCAGTACATCCAGTGTGGATAGTCCACTGGGTGCAGCAGATAGAAGCTTGTAGATATGGGAATTCTTCAGCATCCCCAATATCAGTTTCCTTTCTGGTCTTGAAGGTATAAATGCTGGTACATACCTCATCACCAGAAAAGCTCCCCAATCCATTTTGTGGTTAGGGTTCTAGTCCGATGGAGTGAACTTTCCCAGAAGGCATTTATTCAACACCTTAAGTTCCTTTCCTCCTTGCTTTTCAGCAGGAGTAGATGATGCAACCTTAGGGTTCTTTTTGGTCATCTTCTTGGGTGCCATCTCTTATATAGAGTTTTGAGTGAGTGTTTTTCAGATGAATTTTGCACAATTAATCGAGATTAGTCTATCTTTTCAGAAGACTAAGCACAAGAAGTTGAGTTTGCAGAGGGGGTTTTGCATAAATCTTGAGAGATTTTGCTGTTTTGATGCAAGTTTGAAATTTCGGAATTGGTAAAAGTATTTGTCTTTTGCCCAAATCCTATATATATATCAGACAAAATGTACATAGATACAACATACATACAACTAAATATGAATGCGTGTCTTTTGTGGTACGTCCTTTGTACTTCATTAAATGCGTAGTGGGCCATGTCTGCATTTCTCAACAGACATTACTTGCTTTGTTTTAATCTCAACCATTGAGATCAAACATTATTCATCAAGGCCTTATATTGAATATCTTGTAATGATATCAATCAACAAATGGTATTGTGCCGACTTGATGGATTTTTAACAAGTTACATCCATTATGTCACTTAGTAAAGAGTAAGAACACTCAATCGTTTGAACTTATCATTCTGAGTGTCAAGTCCTTATCTTTATATTGTTTATCATAAAAATGGCAAAAATACGAGACATTAGACATGTTTGACTTTCGGTACTTATACTTTTCGGGCTTTGTGTGCCTTTTCTCTTTATGACTAAATAGCTTTCTGAATTCAAGTGTCAGAAACTTCAGTTGTTTGAATGTATTTGACCCACTCTCAGTAAGTAAGTTCTAGTCTTATTTACTTATTGAGTGTGTACCAACCTTTGCCTTTCTGGATACCCATTCCAGAACTATTTTGCCCTTCTGAGTGTTGCTACTCAGAAACCTTTGCATCACTTCTTATCAACTTGGCTTTCTGAGAACATGTTCTCAGAGGCCTACTTCTTTTCTACCTCACTTACTCAGACTTTAGAGATTCAGGACATTTTTCAGTCCATAGGCATCTCCACTAAACCAAGATTATGTCTTAAGGTCAAGAACTGGCTTTCTTGTAGGGGCTTGGTGAAGATATCTGCAAGTTGGTCTTCTGTGCCAATCTTGAGTATCTCTATATTTCCTTTCTCAACATGGTCTCTGATGAAGTGGTGTCTAACATCAATGTGCTTTGTTCTGGCATGGAACATGTGGTTCTGTGTGATTGCGATAGCACTTGTGTTATCACAGAAAATGGGAGTTTTCTCTTAATTGAGTCCATAATCTCTGAGTTGTTGTTGAATCCACAGAATTTGTGTTGCACAACAACCAGAAGCAATATATTCAGCCTCTGTGGTAGAAGTTGCAATTGAGTTTTGCTTTTTGCTAAACCATGAGATAAGTCTAGTTCCCAGAAACTGACAAGTTCCTGAGGTGCTTTTCCTATCAAGCATTGATCCAGCATAATTAGCATCTGAGTAACCAGCCAAACTCAATCCACTTTCTTTAGGATACCACAAACCTACATCTACTGTACCTTTCACATACCTTAATATTTTCATAGCAATGTTGTAGTGTGATTGCATTGGATTTGTTTGAAATCTAGCACACACACCAACTGCATATTGAATATCAGTTCTGCTTGCAGTAAGGTAAAGTAGTGAACCTATCAATTTCGTATACTTGTGTTCATCAACACTCTTATCTGATTCATTATACGTCATCTTGGTTCCTATGCTCATAGGTATCTTAGAATTCTTTTTAGAAGGCTTAAGATTGAACTTTGTGAGCATGTCTGTTGCAAACTTTGTCTGACTAATGAATATTCCATCATTGAGTTGCTTGACTTGCAATCCTAGGAAATAGTTCAATTCTGCCATCATGCTCATCTCAAACTTACTTTTCATGAGATTTGCAAAGTCATCACAAAGTTACTTGTCCTTAGATCCAAATATAATGTCATCAACATATACTTGAACTAAGAGTAGTTTCCAGAACCACTTTATAGTAAATAAAGTTTTATCAACTTCACCTTTCTTGAAACCACTTTCCAGAAGGTGTTTGGCCAAAGTTTCATACCATGCTCTTGGAGCCTGTTTCAGTCCATATAGAGCTTTCTGTAGCTTATAGACCATTCTACTTTCTGAGGAAACTTCAAAGCCAGGTGGTTGTTCAACATAGACTTCCTCAACAAGTTCACCATTCAAGAATGAACTCTTGACATCCATCTGATAAACTTTAAAGTCTTTATGAGCTGCAAAGGCCAGAAAGAGTCTTATTGCATCCAATCTGGCAACTGGTGCATATGACTCATCAAAATCTAAACCTTCAGTCTGGGTGAATCCCTTGGCACCCAACCTTGCTTTGTTTCTGGTTATTTCACCAGATTCATTCATCTTGTTTCTGAAAACCCACTTAGTTCCAATCACAGATATTCCTTCTACAAATGGAACTAGTTTCCAGACTTTGTTTCTCTCAAACTGATCCAACTCTTCTTGCATTGCAGAGATCCAGTCTTGGTCTCTTAATGCTTCTTCTACAGTTTTAGGTTCAATGTTTGAGATGAAACATCCAAAGAGAGAGTTAGCATTTTCAGCTATTGCTCTCCTAGTCCTAACACCTTGATTGATTAGTCCAATCACATCTTTTGCAGGATGATCCTTGATCCATCTCATTATGGGTTTAGGGCTAGTAGGGTCAACATCTATGTGATCTGAATGTGAATCGCTATGATTATGACTTGATACTTCTTCAGTATCTGTGACATCTTGCACCTCAAAGGGACGGTGAATGTCTGACACTTGCTCAGTGTGAGAGCTTTCTGGGACATGCCGGTCAGAGAGGTCATTTCCAGAGTTAGCTCACTGATGAACATCTTCAGTTTCCATTTCTGGAATTCTCATAGGAAATTCTTCATCATGTCTGAGAATCATCTGGTTGTTACTAGGCATTTCATGCTTTTCTTCGTCAGAGTCATCCTCCCTTTCCACAATGATGTTTTTCCTTTCTGAGGGTTCTTCTTCAGAATCCTTTATCATTAGTTCCTTGAATCTTTCTGAGAGTTCATCAGCAAGGGGTGTTTTCTTGCTTCCTTCATAGAATACAACATGAACTGATTCTTCAATCTTCTTTGTTCTTTTGTTGTAAACTCTGTATCTTTGCTATTCATAGAATAACCAAGAAACACACCTTCATCTGCCTTTCGTTGAAATGTTCTTAGATACTCTTTTCCATTGTTAAGAACAAAACATCTACAACCAAACACTTTCAGATGTTTGATATTAGGGGGTCTACCAACCAAAAGTTCATATGGGGTCTTGTCATGGTGTTTGTTTATCAAACATCTGTTCTGAGTGTGGCATGCTGTGTTTACAGCCTCAACACAATAAACATCACTTATTTCAGTGTCAGCTAGCATTGTCCTTGCTGCTTCTTTAAGGGTTCTATTTTTCCTTTCTACAACACCATTTTGTTGTGGTGTTCTCACAGAGGAAAGTTTGTGTTGTATACCTTTGCTGGTACAAAACTCCTTTATGTACTGGTTGACAAACTCAGTACCATGGTCTGTTCTGATTGCAGATACTTTGTCATTTTTCATGACTTCAAGCTTATTCAGCAAATTTGGTATCTCCACCCTAGCATCAGATTTGTGCTTCAGAAAGACAACCTAAGTGAATCTTGAGAAGTCATCTACAACAACCAGACCATACAGCTTTCCTGCATAACTAGTTACCAATGATTCAAAAAGATCCATGTGTAATAGTTGTAGTGGTCTAACACTAGAGTGTCTGGTTTTGGTCTTGAAAGAGATATTGGATTGTTTCCCCATCTGACAGGCAGAACAGATACCATCCTTTCTGAAAGATGTTTTGGGAAGACCAACCACTAACTCTTTCTTAGCAAGTTTGTTCAGAGTTTTGAAATTCAAGTGACTCATTCTTTTGTGCCATAACCAGTGCTCTTCTGTGTGACCTGATTGACTCACCATGAGACATTCTTCAGTTGTGGCAGATGCCCAATCGGCAACACAAAGACTACCTTTTCGCCGAGCAACCAAGACTGTCTGCTTTGACTCATTGTCTATAAGTTTGCAATACTTTGCTTTGAATTTCACAGTGAATCCCTTGTCTGCAAACTGGCTCATGCTAAATAGATTAAATTTCAAACCTTTAACATGTAATACGTCAGTGATTGTTAATGATCCTAATTTGACGCGTTGCGAGATCCCGTAGAGGATTTAATTCTCCTCCAAAGAAATCGATGTCCGGTCTAGTGTTGCAATCTTTGTAGTTGACGGTTGCTTTGTCTCCTGTTGTGCTTTCGCATCCACTATCAAATAGCCATTGAGCCTTAGTCCAAGAGGCGTTCTGCACAAAACAGGAAACAGGAGTTAGGTTCTTGCCTCAGAGATAGAACCACTTAGACTAAACATTCTTCCAGTAGGAATCCACATTTTAGTGAATTTATTGGGAGTTTGTTTTTGTCTAACTTGATCAGAAGGAGATGCAATAAAATCAGTAATTTTGATCTCAATCTTCCTTCTTGGGGTGTTTCTATGTGTTCCCTTTGGTGCTTTCTCGGACCACAGGTTTACGGGGTTGCTTTTCAAAAACTTAGCCTTTCGCCAGTTCCTTCTAGCTCGGCATTCAGCTTTTTCGGTGGCTTGAGATTTCTTCCACTTCATTGTTACGCAATATCAGCCTTGCGCCATTGTTCTTGTCCTTCCTTATATTGTTGCAGAAGGACCTTTCGAATAGCACGATAGCCAATGCCATTTCGAACACCTTTGGCATTCTGAATGCGCTCTTCAGAAGCCTTACTAGTTTCTGCACCATCTTTATTTTCATAAAATGGTACAGTAGAGAATTTGCCTATTCCAGCAATTCTTCCCTTCCTAGTAATGCAGCAATGTGGATGGTTGCATATCTGAGGTTGTTTCTTTTCAGAAACCTTATCCACATGTTTCTTGTGAACTTGTTGTTCTTTCAAAGGCTGGGTTGCAACTCCTTTTCCTTTGTCAACTACCCTAGCTTTCTGACCAATGCTATAGGTGGTTGAAGAATCATTCTGTTGACTTTTTACAAAGGTCAACCTTTCATCACTCTTCTTCAGAGGAGATGAATTACTTGATTGTTCATCAAGTCCAAGTCCACCTTTCTCAGAGGGATCTCTCAGATAGGATTGAACCTCAGTGAGAGTGTCACTAGCCTTTGCATAAGATTGGAAGGATAGCTCTTTCTTTCTGAGTTCTTCATTCTCAGAAAGCAGCTTCATCATTTTCTTATTAAGTTCATCCTAGGCTTGTTTGTCAGAATTTTCATTCTCAGATATCTGAGCTTTCAGAAAGGCTATTTCAGCGTTCTTGTTCTCAGATACTCTGGTTAGCTCAGAAACCTCTTTTTCAAGAGTTTCTTTGCTTTCCTCTAGAATTCTGGTTTTGGATTGTGCTTCCAGAAATTCTTTCTCATAACGATCCAATTCACTCTTGACCAACTCCAGATCCTCAATTCCATCATCACTCTCATAGTACAGAAATTGTGAATTGTTAGTTACCTCATCAGCCATAAGACATATTTCAATGTTGGAGATATCTAGATCAGCAATCTCAGCAACTCCACACATTTCATTCTTCTTAAGGCCGAAGTCGATTACATCGTGGGTGATTCCACACAATTCTGGTGATGGTAGGTTTGAGTCATCTGAATCTCCATCTTCAGAATCTATCTCAATGTCTAGAGCATCAAGTTGAATTTGAATCTTCTTCCTTTCTTCAGTCAGTAAGGCCCTTTGATTTCTCTTGAAATTTCTTCTGTCCTTCTTGTCACCTGTCTTGAGCTTGTTTAAAGCAGGACAATCTCTCTTGAAGTGACCAGGCTTTTGACAATAGAAGCAGATATCATTTCCTATTTCTGCAGCTTCAGTACTAACACCTTTCTGAATGGGGGTTTTCAGAGAGTTGTTCATTTGTATGTTCTTGTACTGATGATAGTTTGGGCCAAGATGCTTTTTCAGCTTTTCTTTAGCTTTTCTTCTCTCAATCTCTTGACTCACAAATTTCTTCATGTGTCTTACTGCAAGAGCATTTTCTTCAGATGCATCTTTGATATCCTTCTTTTCAGAAGTACCTTGAGAAACTAGAGCAACACTTTGCAACTTTTCAGCTGTTTGTTCTCTCTGAGTTGTCTCATAGTCTACAGTAGCAAGATGAGAGAAGAGCTCTACTGGAGTGATATTTGGCATCCCTTGGTTGAAATAAAAGAACTTAGTGTGCTCCCAGTTGTGATTGAGACTTCTGACAATAGTCTTAATCTTTTCTGGCTGGGAGTATCTGTTGCTTTCACCAAGTGCAGCCATATCACTCATAAGAGTAGTAAACCTGAAATCAAGTTCTTCCAGAGTTTCAGTGGGACCTTGTTTGAAGTTTTGGAACTTCAATATAAAAACTTCGAACTTGTTTTCCTTGGTTTTCTCAGTTCCGGCACAGATTTCTTCAATCAATTGCCAGGCAACTTTTGCCGTTTTAGCACCCCATAGTTTACACTGTATGTGCTCAGGTGTCGATCTGATGATGATATTACAAGCTTGACCATCCAATCTGTGTCTCTTGGCATGTTCAAATGTCCAGAGCTCTCTTGGCTTGTCTTCATACATAATGCTTCCACGAGCAACACGACCACTATCACTAGCAGCCGCATCCTCGCTTCCATCTTCCTTGTCTGAGGCTTTTCTTCCTTCAGACACCTCTGTAACTTGTTTGAGTTGTCTAATTTTGATAGGCCCTTCATTGATGACATAGATCATCTCGTCACTAATGGCCTCCAGATGGAGCATCATGTTGTTTTTCCATTTCTCGTAGTTTTCTGGCTTCAGAACGGGTGCATCACTCAGAGACATACCTGCACACTTAACACAGAAATTATATAGTCCTCAGAAAGGGACAAAGTTCCTTCACCTATCTGGGGATCTAGGTTCAGTGCAGAAGGCTTGTGAATCTCCTACTCTGATACCACTTGTTGGTCCAGATAACGGCAATGTAAAAGACTAGAGGGGGGGGTGAATAGTCTTTTACAAATTTTGTCGATAAACACAGTTTCTTAGAAACCTGGGGGTTTCTCATACTTAAATTCAGAGCGCGGAAGACTTTAAGATAGGTAAGTGCAGAAACAATAAGTATGTGTGTGTGCTTTGCTGAAATGTAAATACAGAAAGGTAAATGACACAGCAAGTATAGTGGTATCCGGAGGTGGCGTAATCCTCCAACTAATCCACTTCGGTCTTTCTGAGACCTAGAATTCACTAGAACAGATAATTGAGTTCACCTTACAATAATCCTATTCTAAGATTCCTAAACAAATGGTTCCCAACCAAATGTTCCCCCTGAGTTATTCCCGACTCCTAGAGCGATTTCCTCTACTCAGATAACCTTGGAGTTATTCCTTGATTTCCCAAATCAAGTACTTCCTCTACTCCACGCCTTGATGGTGTTGGTTATAAGGTTTGTCAGAGAGGCTTCTCGTATAACTTTTCAGTTATGTTTTCAGAGAGCCTAATAGAACAAGACTACTTAATACACTTGTTCAGTGGATGGCAGTCTGCTCTTTACTGACCCAAGTAATTGATGTCCGTTCTGGAGAATGAGCTTCAGAAAGGGTATCTGATAGTTCAACTCTTTCACGAATAACAATATCTTGTTAAGGTTTAGGACAACTTAGAACTACTAGTGATTCTTCGAGCAACAGAAAGCTTTCAGAAAGGGTAGTAGAGTGCTTGAGAGACTACTTCGCTTGATGTTAAGTTTGCAAGATAGAGCGTTCTAAGGTGTGTGTTTCTCAGCATCTAAGTGTGTGATATATGTAGATGAATTTGAGAGTTGTTGGAATGATATCCGTTAGACACAATTCAAATTCAGTCCATACTTATCTTGAAATGAGTACTCAGAAGTCCTTGTCTCATGTCTCAGAGAGGACTGTGCTTCAGCGGCTTTTCTGCCGATGCAATTAATGCACTTGTACTATTTCTTGTCCTGTAGTCTTCAACGGATACATGAGCCTTTCTGATTGCTTGCATGCTCCATACTCATGATATCATGTGTCCAGAATCATATTTCAAAAGTAAGTAAATATACTTAAGAAAGGATTAAGGACATAGTCTTTCTGAGTTAGACTAAACCTTGATATCTTCATAAATCTTGTGCAATCTTCAGTCTTCAAATCTTCAGAAAAGTTCCATTGCTAGGATTGATCTTCATGGTCTTCTGGAAATAAAAATTACACTCAGAGACCTATAATCCTAATACAAGATTTACTAGACTAATCATACTCAGTGATTTCCTCTTTTACAATGTTCAAGTGAACCAAGAGTACTTAATCACCTTTCTGGCTAAGATAAGAACATGTGATGAGTGATCAAAATACTAACAGATATTCCTAACACCGGCGACTGAAGCCTTACTTCAAATCTCATCAGATTGTGGTCCTCACCAATGAATCACTCAAACATGTCCTAGACAAGTCGGATCAGTCTGGACGCTTATCCAAATGGGCGATCGGACTAAGTGAATATGATATCGGGTACCAAGCTCCATCTGCCAAGAAGGCTCAATTCCTTGCTGACTTACTGGTAGATTATCCGGAGGAAACGGAAGAAGGGACCGAAAGTCCACAGGAGGACGTGACTGTGGACGTGAGCTACGTCATGCTCACACAGGCAAAGGCTAACCCGGAAAGAGAAAGGGCCAAAGAAAATGGGCCTGAAGAGATGCTCAGGAATAACGTCCAACTTCCCAACTTCCCCATCTTCGCCTCCCACTGCCTCTCCAACTTTGCCACCACTCAAACACGAGCAAACGTACCTGAACAAATCTTCATCATGTGCTCAGCCGTTGTACAGGATATCCAATCGAAGTGGAACTCTGTTAAAACTTCCATGGACATTGATTTGAGAAATAAGAGAATGAGGCATCAGAAAAATAGAGAAAAGGATTTTTGGGTTGATTTAATGAAGATGGATTTGAACCTATTGAATGAAGAGGTGAATAGAGGGTGATGTGATGGTGTTGTAAAAGAAACCAAACATGGTGGCCGGTGGATTAAAGAAGAGCACGAGAGGAAGAAGAAAGAGATAAATGAGATATTGTCCTCTTTATCTCTCACTACTCTCACTACAGGACAATAAATTATTGTTCCCCACTAAACAGTGTTCTACATCATGTTCTCTTATTTTAATTAAAATAAGTGCAACTTTCTTCAATTTTATGGACCGCTCCGTCACGAAACGAACAACAACCTTCGGACTGCTGCAAAGACAATATTCGGATCCAAGTTACATCACATTGGAACTCCAAGAAATTATTCTCTATAAGGAGTGTGGCAGCGGGAAGATATTATATCATTTTTCGAAGTCCGGATCCGACATCCAAGCGACGAAATCTACCCGGACTTGACTCCTCGGATCCGACATTCGAGCGACAAAATTTACCCTGATCCTAAGCCTCCACGTTTGACCCTTATCTCGCTTAATACCTCTTTTTCTATAGTCTGATAGGGGAAAGAAGCTCCCCGGACACTATAGTTCCACAAGTATCTTCTACAAAGATACTTGGAAACTAGGGGGACATATGTTGATACAGAAATATGTCCAAGGCGCCAAAGGCATTCTAAGCTCCCCGGACACTATTGTTCCACAACTATCTTCTACAAAGATACTTGGAAACTAGGGGGACATATGTTGATACAGAAATATGTCCAAGACGTCCTAACCGCTCTGTCACGGACTACAGTCCTAAGCGGGACGTCCTAACCACTCTATCAGACTACTGTCCTAAGCAGGACGTGCTAACCGCTCTGTCACGGACTACAGTCCTAAGCGGGACGTCCTAACCGAACCAACCTATTGGGCCATAGGCCTATCAAGACATTGGCCCATGGGCCCAATAGAGCATTGTTGGCACGGTCTAAGTCTTACACTTGGCGTGATCTTGTGAGTTCTCCCTTTCTCAAGGGAAACCTATAAATATGGACATATCCTCATAATGCAAAGTAAGTCAAGTCTTCTTCTCAGACTCTTACCTTCCCGACTATTATACAGAGTAGATCTTCAGTCTCTCTTTAGTAAAGTCTCGGACCGGTTTGACACTTAGCCAACTGGGTCTACGGTCCAAACCCCCCCCCCTCCAAGTTATTTGTGCAGGTCCTTACGCATCGCCTCATGCCAGTACGACGGTTCTTACGGGCTCTTACTCTTTGGTTCTTACAAGCAAGGTGGTTCTTACTCAAAGGTGGTCTAGATACTCTGGGAGAAGGAGAACAAGGGAAATTTATCAAAGTGTTCGGGGGATTTTACCCTCAACATTTTTTATGTTGAGATAGAAATATGTCCAAGATGTCCAAACCGCTCTGTCACGGACTACAGTCCTAAGCGTGACGTCCTAACCGAACCAACCTATTGGGCCATAGGCCTATCAATACATTGGGCCATGGGCCCAATAGAGCATTGTTGGCATGGTCTAAGCCTAACACTTGGCGCG
The DNA here is from genome assembly GCA_026545765.1 of Plantago major. Lineage (NCBI taxonomy): Eukaryota > Viridiplantae > Streptophyta > Magnoliopsida > Lamiales > Plantaginaceae > Plantago > Plantago major. The sequence goes on along the minus strand of CM048844.1, from coordinate 60,952,401 downwards.
ATCTTGTGAGTCCTCCCTTTCTCAAGGGAAACCTATAAATATGGACATATTCTCATAATGCAAAGTAAGTCAAGTCTTATTCTCAGACTCTTACCTTCCCGACTATTATACAGAGTATGTTAGGAAATTTGTTAGATATTTTGTTATAAATATCGGTTTAGATTTTGATCAGCAACATGATGACTTATCTTAGTCTCAGAAAGGTAATTAGTACTCTTGGTTCACTTGAACATTGTAAAAGAGGAAACCCACTAAGTATGATAGTCTAGCTAATCTTGTATAGGATGTTAGGTTTCAAAATGTAATTTTCATTTTATGAAGAGAAGACCAAGAAGAAGACATCCAAGCAGAACAAGTTCAACGACATTGAAGATTTGAAGAAACTGCACAAGATTACTGAAATAGTTTTGCAGATACCTTGGTCAGATATCTTGAAGACACGAATAGTTTTAAACAAGCTGTGTCACAAGAGATATCTGAGAACTAGAAGGTTTTCTGAAAACCAGGAAAGTGCCCACAGATATCTACTCTCAGATACCTTGAGCCTTAACCACATTTCTGAAAAAGAAATATATTGCAACAAAGTTGTTTCAATAAAGTGGTATCTGAGATTAAAGATAAGGACGTGCAAAGAATCAGATAATACTAGTCTCTGATACTGAACATAGTTCATCGGCACTCTGAGGACAAAAGTACAAGATAATGCATTTAATGCACGGACAGAGATGTCTGAATAAAAGCAACGGTAACTTCTGAAGAAGAAGACAAACTCATTTAGATACTATACACAGATATCAATAGTTTGAATTTGAGCCTAACGGATACTATTCAACGGCATTCAGATTCATCTATAAATATCAATACTTAGACTACTTGAGAAGACACCTTGAACTCCATAAACACGCTGAACAAAATATTCTCTCAAGCAAACTACTTATCCTCAAAGCTTTCTGTTGCGACCAAAGCTCCTGATCTTAAGTAGCACTAAAGTTCTAAGTGTCCTGATCCTAAACAAGCACTACTATCTGTGAAAGAGTTGAATTGAAAGATCAAGTATCTGAGATTCATTCTCTTGAACATTTATCTAAGACTTGGGTCAGTAAAAAGAACAAGATTCCATACATTGAAAAGTGTATTAAGTATACTTGATTCACAGAGCTATCTGATTAACTGAAAAGTTATTAAAGAAGCTCATCTGACAACTCAAACCAAAACCAACACCATCACTGGCGTGGAGTACAGGAAGTACTTAGTTTGAGAAACTAAGGAATAACTCCAAGGTTATTAAGCACAGGAAGTACTTAGCTTGGGAAGCTAGAGAATAGCTCAAAAAGGTTTCTGAGTACAGGAAGTACTTGGCTGTGAAAGACGGGGAACAACTCAGGGGGAACATTTGGTTGGGAACCATTTGTTTAAGGAATCTTAGAATAGGATCTTTGTAAGGTGACCTCAATTATCTATTCTAGTGAATTCTAGGTCTTTGGAAGACCAAAGTGGATTAGTTGGAGGATTACGCCACCTCCAGATACCACTATACTTGATGTGTTATTTACTTCTCTGTACTTACTTTTCACCATCACACACACACACAGTTTAACTGTTTCTGCACTTATCTATCTTAAGTCTTCCGCGCTCTGAATCTAAGTATCAGATATCTACACAGATATCTGAGAAATAGTTTTTATCGACAAAAGATTCAAAAGACTATTCACCCCCCCCCCCCCTCTAGTCTTTTACTTTGCCGTTATCTGGACCAACAAGTGGTATCAGAGCAGGAGGTTCACAAGCCTTCTACACTGAACCTAGATCCCCAGATAGGTGAAGGAACTTTGTCCATTTACGAGGACTATTTAATTTGTGTGTTAAGTGTGCAGGAATGTCTCTGAGTGATGCACCCATTCTCAAACCAGAGAACTACGAGAAATGGAAAAATAACATGATGCTCCACCTTGAAGCCATAAGTGACGAAATGATCGAAGTAATAAAATTGGCCCAATAGTCATTCAATAACTTAAACAAGTCATGGAGGTTTCTAATGGTAGAGACAGAGATCAAAGCGAAGGATCTTCACAAACTGATGTGTCAACAAGTGGGAGATCTACTAGTCAAGTTATTTACGAACCAAAGCCCAAAGAACTCTAGACATCGGAAGATGCCAAGAGAAATCGTGTGGATGGTCAAGCTCGTAATATCATCATCAGATCTACACCTGAGCACATACAGTGTAAACTGTGGGGTGCTAAAACGGCGAAAATTTCCTGGCAACTGATTGAAGAAATCATGCGGGCGAAATCCAAAGAAAACAAGTTCGAAGTTCTCAAGTTGAAATTTCAAAATTTCAAACAAGGACCCACTGAAACTCTGGAAGAACTTGATTTCAGATTTACCACTCTCATGAGTGATATGGCAGCACTTGGGGAAAGCAACAGATACTCTCAGTCAGAAAAGATTATGACTATTGTCAGAAGTCTTAACCACAACTGGGAGCATACTAAATTCTTTTATTTTAATCAAGGTATGCCAAATATCACTCCAGTGGAACTCTTCTCACATCTTGCTACGGTTGATTATGAGACAACACAAAGATAACAAACAACTGAAAAGTTGCAGAATATTGCTCTAGTTGCTCAAGGAACTTCTGAAAAGAAGAAAAGCAAGGAAGAGACTGAGGATGCTCTTGCTGCAAAGCAAATGAGCAAATATGTCAGTCGAGAAATTGAGAGAAGAAAAGCCAAAGAGAAGCTGAAAAAGCATCTAGGCTCAAACTATCACCAGTACAAAAATATGCAAAGCTCGCTGAACAAGCCAGCTCAGAAAGCATCATGTACTGAGGAAGTAGAAATTGGAAACGATATCTGCTTCTATTGTCAGAAACCTGGTCACTTCAACAAACTAAGGACAGGTGACAAGAAAGATAGAAGAATCTTCAGAAGAAGCCAGAAAGCTTTATTAACTGAAGAAAGAAAGAAAATCCAAACTCAACTGGATGCTCTAGACTATGAGACAGATTCTGAAGATGACAATTCAGATGACTCAATCTTACCGTCACCAGAATTATGTGGAGTTACACATGATACAATCGACTTCGGCCTCAAGAAGAATGAAATGTGTGGAGTTGCTGAGATTGATGGTCCAAACATCTCTAACATAGAAATCTATCTTGTGGCTGATGAGGTAACACATACTTCTTGTTATACTTATGAAAGTGATGAAGAAGAAATAAAAGATCTAGAAAATCTCAGGAAAGATCTTGACATCTATGAAAGAGAATTTCTAATGATTCGAGCTAGAGCCGAAAATCTTGAAGAAGAAAAGAATTCTCTTGCAATGGAAAATTCTCAATTAGTTAAGATATCTGAGAAAAAGGATGCTGAAAATGCATTTCTCAAAGCTCAGATATCTGAGACTGAAAAGTCACATAAAGAAGCAATGGCTGAATTACGAAAGAAATATGAAGATCTTCTTTCTGAGAACAAGGAACTCAAAAAGAAAGAATTATCTTTTCAATCTTATGCCAAAGCTAGTGACACTCTTACTGAAGTACAATCTTACTTAAGAGATCCTTCAGAAAAGAAAGGACTTGGGCTGAATACACAGACACTTCTATCACTCTGAATAAGAGTGAGGAAAGAAGAACATTTGTAAGCACTCAGCAAGATGGATCCCATGCAATCTATAGTATCGGTCAGAAGACGAAGATTGTTGACAAAGGATAAGCAGTTGCGACTAAACCTTTGTGGGAAAAACAAGTCAAAAATAAAACTGATGGGCACGTCTCTGAAAAGAAACACAACACTGAAAAGTGTAAACACCCACAGTGCTATGTCTCTCAAAAGGGTAGAATTGCAGGAGCTGGCAATTTCTCTCATGTCAATTTTTCTGGAAAGAAATTGGATCAACCAGAGACTAGCAAAGCTGCTGAGAAAAGATCTCAGATAGCTTCAAGTGCTCGAAACGGTATTGGCTACAATGGCATCGGGAAACAACTTGCTCATGAATACAAACAAGAGCAAGAACGATGGCTAAAGGCTAGAATTGCTCAAAGCAATTATCAGGAGTGGAAGTTGAATCAAGCCACTGAAAATCTGAATGCCAGGGCTAGAAGAAATCAAGGAAAGCTAAGTTCTTGAAAAGCAAACTCAAGAATCTCGACAGTATCTGAAAGCACCAATGGAGCACCTAGGAACACCAAGGAAGAAAATAATTCTTAATAATGATAATCATTCAATCGTAATTCCTCCTTATGTTCCTATCGGAGAAAAGAATGTTCCAAGGAAATTCATTCAAAATGGATTCCCTCTTGAAGATTGTTTAGTCATGATGGTTCCAATCGTAAAATGAGAACCTAATCTCTGTTTCCTTATATGCGAATGCTTCGGACTAAAGCACAATGGTCATTTGATAGTGGATGCGGAAAGCACATGACAGAGATAAAGCAAATCTGTCGATTACAAAGCTTGCAACACGGACCGGATATCGATTCTTTGGAGGAGAATTAAATCCTCTCTCGATTTGGCGTTAAATTGGGAACATTAACAATCACGTATTACATGTTAAGGATTTGAAATACAATCTATTTAGCATAAGCGGTTTGCATAAAGGTTTTACTATAAAATTCAAAGCAAAATACTGCAAACTAATTGACAATGAGTCAAAGCAGACAGTCTTGGTTGCTCGACGGAAAGGCAGTCTTTATGTTGCCGATTGGGCATCTGCCACAACTGAAGAATGTCTCATGGTGAGTCAATCTGGTCACACAGAAGAGCACTGGTTATGGCACAAAAGAATGAGTCACTTGAACTTCAAAACTCTGAACAAACTTGCCAAGAAAGAGTTAGTGGTTGGCCTTCCCAAAACGCGTCTTTCGTAAAGGATGATATCTGCATCGCATGTCGATGGGGAAACAATCAAAATCTCAAGTCCAAAACTAGACACTCTAGTGTTAGACCACTGCAACTACTACATATGGATCTTTTTGAATCATCTGTAACTAGTTATGCAGGAAAGAAGTATAGTCTGGTTGTTGTAGATGACTTCTCAAGATTCACTTGGGTTGTCTTTCTGAAACACAAATCTGACGCCAGGGTGGAGATACCAAACTTGCTGAAAAAGCTTGAAGTCATGAAAAATGACAAGGTATCTGCAATCAGAACAGACCATGGTACTGAGTTTGTCAACCAGTACATAAAGGAGTTTTGTACCTGCAAAGGTATACAACACCAGCTTTCCTCTGTAAGAACACCTCAACGAAATGGTATTGCAGAAAGGAAAAACAGAACCCTTAAAGAAGCTGCAAGGACGATGCTAGCTGACACTTAAATAAGTGAAATTTATTGGGTTGAAGCTGTAAACACAGCCTGACCATGAAAAGACCCCTTATGAAATCTTGGTTGGTAGACCCCCTAATATCAAACATCTGAGAGTATTTGGTTGTAGATGTTTTGTTCTAAACAATGGAAAAGATTATCTGAGAACATTTCAACCAAAGGCAGATGAAAGTGTATTTCTTGGCTATTCCAGAATAGCAAAGCATACAGAATTTACAACAAAAGAACAAAGAAAATTGAAGAATCAGTTCATGTTGTATTCTATGAAGGAAGCAAGAAAACACCTCCTAATGCTGAACTCTCAGAAAGGTTCAAAGAACTAATGTTAAGGGATCCTGAAGAAGAATCCTCAGAAAGGAGAAACATCATTATGGAAAGTGAGGATGACACTGACGTAGAAAAGCATGAAGTGCCTAGTAACAACAAGATGACTCACAAACATGATGAAGAATTTCCTATGAAACTTCCAGAAATGGAAACTGAAGATGTTCATCATGAAGCTATCTCTGGAAACAATCTCTCTGAAAGACATGTTTCAGATAGCTCAAACGCTGAACAAGTGTCAGACATTAATTGCCTTTCTGAGGAGCAAAATGTCTTAGATACTGAAAAAGTATCAAATCAAAATCCCAGTGATTCTCATTCAAATCATTTGGATATTGATCCTACTAGCACTAAACCTATGATGAGATGGATCAAGGATCATCCTGCAAAAGATGTGATTGGACCAATTAATCAAGGTGTTAGGACTAGGAGAGCAATAGCTGAAAATGCTAATTCTCTCTTTGGATGTTTCATCTCAAATATTGAACCCAAAAATATAGAAGAAGCATTAGGAGACCAAGACTGGATATCTGCAATGCAAGAAGAGCTGGATCAATTTGAGAGAAACAAAGTTTGGAAATTAGTTCCATTCATGGAAGGAATATCTGTAATTGGAACTAAATGGGTTTTCAGAAACAAAATGAATAAATCTGGTGAAATAACCAGAAACAAAGCAAGATTGGTTGCCAAGGGATTTACCTGCATCAAGGCTTAGATTTTGATGAGTCATATGCACCAGTTGCCAGATTGGATGCAATAAGACTCTTTCTAGCCTTTGCAGCTCATAAAGATTTTAAAGTTTATCAGATGGATGTCAAAAGTGCATTCTTGAACGGTGAACTTGCAGAAGAAGTTTATGTTGAGCAACCACCTGGCTTTGAAGTTTCCTCAGAAAGTAGAATGGTCTATAAACTACAGAAAGCTCAGATGGATCAAACAGCTCCAAGAGCATGGTATGACACTTTGGCCAAATACCTTCTGGAAAGTGGTTTCAAGAAAGGTGAAGTTGATAAAACTTTATTTACCTTAAACCATGATGGGAAACTACTCTTAGTTCAAGTATATGTTGATGACATCATATTTGGATCTAAGGACAAGCAACTTTGTAATGACTTTGCAAATCTCATGAAAAGCAAGTTTGAGATGAGCATGATGGGAGAAATGAATTATTTTCTAGGATTGCAAGTCAAGCAACTCAATGATAGAATATTCATTAGTCAAACAAAGTATGCAAAAGATATGCTCACAAAATTCAATCTTAAGCCTTCTGAAAAGAATGCTAAGATACCTATGAGCATTGGAACCAAAATGACCTATCTTGAATCGCATAAGAGTGTTGAAGAACATAAGTATAGGAAATTGATAGGTTCAAGATTTTACCTCACTGCAAGTAGACACGATATTCAATACGCCGTTGAGTGTGTGCTAGATTTCGCACAAATCCGATGCAAACACACTACAACATTGCTATGAAAATATTAAGGTATGTAAAAGGTACGAGATGTAGGATTGTGGTATCCTAAAGAAAGCGGATTGAGTTTAGTGGGTACTCAGACCGATTATGCCTTTGATCATCGCTGATAGGAAAAGCACCTCGTGAACTTGGGTTTCGGGTACTAGACTTATCTCGTGGTTTAGCAAGAAGCAAAACTCAATTGCAACTTCTACCACAGAGGCTGAATATATTGCTGCTGGTTGTTGTGCAACACAAATTTTGTGGATACAACAAAAACTTATAGACTATGGACTCGATGAAAATAAAACTCCCATTTTCTGTGACAACACAAGTGCTATTGCGATTACACAGAATCCTAAATTTCATGCCAGAACAAAGCATATTGATGTTAGACATCACTTCATCAGAGACCATGTTGAAAAAGGCAATATAGAGATACTCAAGATTGGCACTGAAGACCAACTTGCAGATATCTTCACTAAGCCACTACAAGAAAGTAGATTCTTAGCCTTAAGACATAGTCTTGGACTAATGGAACTACCAATGAACTAAAAAAAAAAGTTCAGGTATCTGGAACGGGCATCCAGAGAAGAGGTATCTGGAACGGGCATCCAGAGAAGAGGTATCTGGAACGGGTATCCAGAAGTCAAAAAGGCTAAAGAGCAAAAGACGACAATATCTCGAGACGGAACTCGGATATCTGAATCACTCTATAAACGGGAACACAAAAGAATAGTACAACTATCTCTGCAATAACTACTCTCTTGAAATTCGCATTATTTCTATCTTGATGAAAAACTTGGAAAAATCCTAAGTATAAGACAGATTCAGATGCAAACAGTGTTCTTGGTCATACAAAAACGTGATTCAGATAGCTATTAGCCAAAATTCATTAAATGGGCACAATTACACTTGTTGATTGTGATCATTGCTGAAGAAGCAATGGTGACCCTTGATGAAATTAAGCGATTGATCTATACGGTGGAAATTAATTCACAATAAATAGTGGGCTGTAAAAATTCTGACAAAGCCCACTTCGCATTTAATGCCGAACTAGCTTTTGCTCATGCCTGCTTGCAAATCACAGATACGTACACACAAAATCAATTTGTATGTATTTGTCTGTTGAGATTCTATTGCTATATATATAGGATTTTGGCAAAAGAAATCACTTTCGCCTAATCCAAAATTCCGACTTGCACAAAAATAGCAAAACCTTCTCTTGATTCTCTGCAAACCTTCTACAATCTCTGCAAATCAAGATTAAGTTTTTCTGCAAAGAATTACTGAATCAAATCTCTTTCAAACACCAAAATTCCTACACTATATAAAGAGATGGCCCCAAAGAATTCTTCCACACTGAAATCTCAATCCTCCACTGGTACTGCTGAAAAGCATGCACCAAGTTGGTTATTGTGAATAACCGACTGGTAGGAGATTTTAATCCTGACCATTGGACTTCAAATCACAGAATGATTCGGGGTGGTGCCATGGTTGAGGAATACCTCACGGCTGCAATTGAAAACCAAACCGACAGAAAGCTGATTCTTGACATGCTTGAAAAGGCACAAATCAAGGGATTTCTATCTGCTCGCCCAAGTGGAATTTCATCACTCGATGTGTTGGAATTCTACAACAACTCCAGGATAATTTCTTGTGTTTCTGAAGGCACTGCAATAGTGTCTGTCAAAACCTCAGTCCAAGGAAAGGAAATCCTTCTGGACTTAACAACTTTCTGTAAGTTGTTTGAGTTTTAAAATCTTGGAAAGGATTTTGAAATAAACACCAAGGACGATGATCTCCTTGAAGGTGTTAAAGAACTGTACAGTGACGTGTGTGATCATGAAAAATCAGATACACCCACTGAATTCAAACTTGCTGACATCCGAACCAGACATCTGATGGTTCACTGGGATGTATTGGCTTGCATTCTTCACAGATGCTTTGATGGTCTACAAGGAGGTGCTGACCAGATAAGCCAAGAACGATGGATCATGATGTTCTTGCTGAATCAACAAGAAAAACGGCTGGAAAACCCTTTTAACTGGGGAAAGTACGCCTTCATGAAGTTTGTGAAGAAGATTCAAGGATTCGAGCCTAAAATCGCCAAAGGACTAGCTGATCCAAAGGCCACAGTAGGCTATGGTCTGAAGATATGCTACTTGCTGGAGAAGCTTGGCATTGAGCTCAGAGAGACAGCTGAAATAGCCAACAGTAACCTACTCTACAAATATGAGTATACAAACTTGTTGAAAAAGGTTACTGGGTCTCAGAAAGGTTCTAAGAAGCGAAAGTCTGAAAAGGTATCTGAAGAAAAGCTTGCGACCAAGAAGCCCAGAACTTTAAGAAAGAAGTCTGCTGGCAAATCAGAAGACATACCCATTGAGGTTGTCGATTCTCAGATATCTGCAGGCCTTGCCGATGAACTGATAAAGGCAGATGAACTCATCAATGCTGCAAAAGAGTTATCAACTACTGAACAAGTAGACTCAGCAAGAGAAAGTGCTTTCAGAAATGTGAAGACTATTACAGAAAGCCTTGCTGATGATCTCATAAATGCTGCCAAAAGTGGTGAAAAACACCAAGCCCTATCTGCAGAAACTGCAGGAGTAATGGACCAATCAGTTCCTAATGCTGATGAGAGCTCTGACGATGAAGATGAGAAGCTAGTCATCTCTCAAGTCCTAGAAAGAACAAAAAGGGCTAAGGTTACTGAAATAGTAACTGGTGAAAAGGTTTCAGAAGAAAAACCTACACCTCAAAGTTCTTGAACAAGCACCTATAGCAAAGGTTGGTGCAAACACATCATCAGGGAACGTTTCTTACGCACAACTTCAAAAAGCCCTGATGAGTGGTATTTTAGTGCTGGCAGATGCTGATGGAAACGCCACATCTAAAAATCTGGAAGAACACTCTACTGACCAATCTTCTGCTTCCAGACAACCACAACAACCACAACCACAACAGCCACAAGTGGTTGATGAAATGGTAAATAAACTCCATTTTGAATTACCAGCAATGCAGTATGCTGAAGAAAATCCTGCAAAAGAGCAGGTTCCCCAACTCAATGAGAGGGATCAAACTGAGACATCTACTCAGAATGATCAACCAGGGGAGGCAACTGAGTTGCACACTCAGGAAAGGTGTGAAGTACCTGAAACTTCAAACAAAGAAGTGTTACTGGAACAAGAAGACCAAAGTATAGAAGGGTCACGAGTTTCAGAGACCAATCAGCCTGACATGGATCAGGTAGCTGAATGGTTTAACTCTCATCTTGTGAAACTTTATGCTTATATATATCTTGTTACTTATAAAATTTCTTTGTTACAGGCTGAGTTAGAAACACAGAAACAAGAGGAAGCTGGGAAGCTTGCCTCAGAAACTGAGAAGGAGGTTACCCAAACCTCACCTCTTAAGAAATCTGAGCCTGTGCCACAGGTGATAATTGATTCTTAAGATAACACTTTTCAGTCATATGTTCATGTGCTTAAAGTAAATGTTTCTAACAGGCTCCAACTGAGAAAGAGGAAGATAAGGCAGAAATGCCAGAAAAGGACCCAGAAACCAACAAGGTTTCTGAAGAACACATCATTGAGCCTTCCCATATATATATATATATATATATATATATATATATATATATATATATATATATATATATATATATATATATATATATATATAGATATATTTTCCTAATTATAGGCTTTCCATATATATATATATATATATATATATATATATATATATATATATATATATATATATGAAAATCAGTGATAAAAATTCTTCACCTTGGGTTATCTCAAACTTCTTCTAAATTACTCAATACTTTCTACTCACAGGCTCACTCAGAAGTAGAAGTGCAAGGGGACAGAGTTGCGACATCCCCTGCACCTATGGAAATTGATGAGGCATCAAGGCCTTCATCACAAGAAAAGATTCCAGAGACTGCACAAGTCTCTGAGAGACAAGTATCTGAGCCTCCCATGGAGGTAATTGACCTCTCAGATATCTGATTTGTCACTTAAAGTTTTCTTGATAAAATTTCCTAAGTATTGTGATAATTTTAATTCTCAGGTTCAAGAAAGAAAGGTTGATGAGGACCAGACTTCCAAGTCTCCGCCTCACAACAAGATATCTGAGACACCAATTGTCTCAGTAGCACAAGTCTCTGAGCCTGAAGTACTTACTCAGGTAACTCAGAAACTAAACTACACTTCTACTCAGATATCTATAAAAGTTTTGAAGCTCACTCAAAACTCTTTCTATCAGGCTCAAACAAGTGCAAACCAGGCTCCCAATGATGAGAAAAGGGACCTACTTCCCTTCCTCAAAGCTCAAACCCTGCCAAAGCATATACAATGCTTCAAAAAATGGCAAAGGTTAAGGTGCTCTGATCTCTCTGAAATATTGAGAATCACAGATCAACCAACCAGACGAGCACGAGCTCTTGACTTGGAGACATATATCCATGCAATGTTCCCTACCGAACAGTACACAGTTGCGACTTTATTGCATAAGGATTTCTCCAGAGAAGTGGCGCACAGTTTGATACAAGCCTTTGAATAGGCAGATGGTCAGACAAGATTACAGATGGCATTCAAGCCAGTTCTGCCCCAGACTCTGCAATTTATACCTTCTGAACAAGAAGAGGTTAATGGGCAGAAGATCACTATTCCTGAAGTGATCAATCTTGTATCTGAAGATGATGAGGAGGAAGAGATAAAGCAACGACTTGATGAACCTCCCACCGATCATCACCCAAAGGATGACAGACAAAAGGATGATGATGATGCCCCGCACTGTGGACCGGAGGAATTTCACAAAGAAATCATGCCTCAATCAAGAAAAGCAAACCGAGAGGAAAGCATGAAATCTTCGCTCCATCTCCTCAAAAGTCAACTCATCCATCTTCCCAACAAAAGGTTAATCTTGAACAAGTAGTTGAGGATTCGAGGAAATCACTCGAAATTGTTGAATACTCAATCCGAATCGCTAACTCAGACAATTGTTGGAAGAAGAACAACAGCTCCATCTTCAACTGGAAGACCAGATAGCCAAATCCAGAGACAAGCTTGACCAACTACAAGATCAATATCTGCAAGAGATGATTGCTTACTCTGAGGTTAAAGAGCTACATGATGCTGTAAATGCCATCACCAAAGAACTCGATACTGAAGAAGTATCTGAAATTAAGCATGATGCTAAGGCTACATCATCTTTAAAAGAAGTACCATCCTCCTCCCAAAAAGGGAAGAAACCAATCTCTGAGATGGTTGCTGGACTCGACACAATCGATGAGAATGTCCAAGAGGATGAAGATCACTGGGCTGATTACTCAGATGATGAAGAAGACAAGACTTTGGCAGAGCATCGCAATGAACATCTAGCTGTTTCACACTTGAAAAGGAAACTGATTGCTCCTGAAACTTTCAGCAAACTGCCAAATGTCCACTCCCATGAATACATGAACAGATACCAAGTGCTGGCTCATCTGAAAAAGGAGATGTCTTCACAGAACAAGGAAGTAATTGCCTCCGTCCCCTCTGAAATGAAAAAGTTTACTGAGCTCGTTACTCAGAGAACAACTAGCATAGTCATTGCTCAGAAAGATCTGGGAATGATACGGGAGGATGATGCGTCTTTAGCTGAAAAATCTTTCCAAGAGGCAAGTTACACTGCTGGAAAAGCAGATGCCATCCTAGGCCCATTGGCAGAGCTCACTGATAAGGACAATGGACTTATCAAGCAAAATCAGGAGCTCAAAGCCGAACTTCAGAAGTTGGTCACTGCCTACAATTACTTACAAGGGCATTTTAACTCTCTCTCAGATTCTTTTATGACCGAAGTCACCAACAATGACTAAGGGGGAAAGAGTGTACAAATCTGGACCTCAAAGTCAGGGGGAATGGGAAGAAGGAGAAGAAAACAAGAAGAAATCTGGAGCTGGTGTGGCTCAGAGAGGAAGAAGAAACATGAAAACTTCCCAGCCACTACTCAGAATCAATGAACCCTCCTCAAGACAAGCTGCTTTGCAAATAGTAGCTGCTTCCCAGAAACCTACTGAAGGAACTACAATCATAACAAGGGCCATGGCACAGAAACGTCCAAGGAGTACCAAGGCTCCAAGGAGAAGACAAGTTAAAGGGATTGATGAATCTTCTGAAGAAGAAGAAGGTCAAATCAAGCCCTTGGGCAAAGAAGAAGGCTGTAAAACTCTCACAAGATCTAATCTTGATGATGATGAGGAAACTGATGAAGATGAAGCTCCTCTTCACATAAAAAGGAAAATTGAAAGCCTAACTGAGCCCATAGCTACAAAGCCCCTAGCAGCTAAAACACCCTCTGGAAATACCAAGTCTATCCAGGGTGGTTCTTCAAGCAAAACCCCAAAGAGAATTCAAGACAGAGAAGGAACAGACTGAGAGCTGAGCAAAGACAAAGTCAACTTCCACTCAGGCCAGAAGAAGCCAAAATAGAGTATGTGAAGAATGACAATGATTCCTCTGTCTACAGGTGCATCAATCAGAAAAATTTGCTATTGGATTCTGGAACTTAAGCATCTACTGGTAAATTCAAGATTTCCAGAACCAATCCATAAACAACTTATGGCATGGAGAAAAGATAAGCCAACCTTGATCAACACCAATCACATTAAAGCCTGGTTGGATTTTGAAGTTGTCAAGAGAACTGAAGCCATGAGAAAGGACCTCTCTGATGAATGTCCATATGGAAAGCCAGATGATGTGCACAGAATTCTGAATATCACAAGAACAGGCACAAGAGCAAGACTCGCTGTGGAACCCTATGAGTCGTTCTATCTAACTGAAGATCAATACAAGGGTGACATAAGATATCTGAGGATTATCTACGAATACTTCAAACTTTCAGATATCAGAATAGAGCATGCCTGGAAGTGGGGAAAGTATCTGTGGGTCAAACATTTTGTGAAGAAAAATCCTACCAAAACCTACAAAGAGGTCTGTGGATTTGCCAGAGACACTGAGATGCTCGTCAGAACACTTCTCTATGATTATTCTGATGACATCAAAAGGTTTGGAGATAGGAAATTTGCAGACTGATCCACAAAAATACTGTTGAAGACTTGAAGAGATTGAAGACTTGAAGACTAGTCTATCTAACTGAAGATCAATACATGGGTGACATCAGATATCTGAGGATTATCTACAAATACTTCAAGCTTTCAGATATCAGAATAGAGCATGCCTGGAAGTGGGGAAAGTATCTGTGGGTCAAACATTTTGTCAAGAAAAATCCTACCAAAACCTACAAAGAAGTCTGTGGATTTGCCAGAGACAGTGAGATGCTTGTCAGAACAATTCTCTATGATTATTCTGATGACATCAAAAGGTTTGGAGATAGGAAATTTGCAGACTTGAAGACTAGTCTGTTAGGATGTTTACTTGGAGCTTGGTTACTCCTGTTGTCCTAATTTACTATGTATTTTTGTTGTATTTTTGCTGACTGAGCTAAACTTGTTTTATGTACTAAAGTTATCTGTAATCTTTCTTTGTAACTTATCTGAAGAACTTACTCTCAGATAGTATTCTATAAAAGATAACTTGTCATCAAAGATCACACCTTGTGATTTAGATGATGTCTACTTTTTGCACTTAATTGAATGATTTGAAAAATCTTAAGAAATTATTAAGTGTTGGACTGTTCACTCATCCAGATTTGTAATAGTTCAGATAGTCATCGTTAACTGATCAAAAAGGGGGAAATTTGTTAGGAAATTTGTTAGATATTTTGTTAGAAATATCGGTTTAGATTTTGATCAGCAACATGATGACTTATCTTAGTCTCGGAAAGGTGATTAGTACTCTTGGTTCACTTGAACATTGTAAAAGAGGAAACCCACTAAGTATGATAGTCTAGCTAATCTTGTATAGGATGTTAGGTTTCAAAATGTAATTTTCATTTTATGAAGAGAAGACCAAGAAGAAGACATCCAAGCAGAACAAGTTCAACGACATTGAAGATTTGAAGAAACTGCACAAGATTACTGAAATAGTTTTGCAGATACCTTGGTCAGATATCTTGAAGACACGAATAGTTTTAAACAAGCTGTGTCACAAGAGATATCTGAGAACTAGAAGGTTTTCTGAAAACCAGGAAAGTGCCCACAGATATCTACTCTCAGATACCTTGAGCCTTAACCACATTTCTGAAAAAGAAATATATTGCAACAAAGTTGTTTCAATAAAGTGGTATCTGAGATTAAAGATAAGGACGTGCAAAGAATCAGATAATACTAGTCTCTGATACTGAACATAGTTCCGTTGGCACTACAGGACAAAAAGTACAGTACAATGCATTTAATGCACGGACAGAGATGTCTGAGTAAAAGCAACGGTACCTTCTGAAGAAGAAGACAAACCTATCAAGCGATTATACACAGATATCAATAGTTTGAATTTGAGCCTAACGGATACTATTCAACGGCATTCAGATTCATCTATAAATATCAATACTTAGACTACTTGAGAAGACACCTTGAACTCCATAAACACGCTGAACAACATATTCTCTCAAGCAAACTACTTATCCTCAAAGCTTTCTGTTGCGACCAAAGCTCCTGATCTTAAGTAGCACTAAAGTTCTAAGTGTCCTGATCCTAAACAAGCACTACTATCTGTGAAAGAGTTGAATTGAAAGATCAAGTATCTGAGATTCATTCTCTTAAACATTTATCTAATACTTGGGTCAGTAAAAAGAACAAGATACCATACATTGAAAAGTGTATTAAGTATACTTGATTCACAGAGCTATCTGATTAACTGAAAAGTTATTAAAGAAGCTCATCTGACAACTCAAACCAAAACCAACACCATCACTGGCGTGGAGTACAGGAAGTACTTAGTTTGAGAAACTAAGGAATAACTCCAAGGTTATTAAGCACAGGAAGTACTTAGCTTGCGAAGCTAGGGAATAGCTCAAAAGGTTTAAAGTCAGAAGTACTTGGTCAGGAAAGCCGGGGAACAACTCAGGGGGAACATTTGGTTGGGAACCATTTGTTTAAGGAATCTTAGAATAGGATCTTTGTAAGGTGACCTCAATTATCTATTCTAGTGAATTCTAGGTCTTTGGAAGACCAAAGTGGATTAGTTGGAGGATTACGCCACCTCCAGATACCACTATACTTGATGTGTTATTTACTTCTCTGAACTTACTTTTCACCATCACACACACACACTTTAACTGTTTCTGCACTTATCTATCTTAAGTCTTCCGCGCTCTGAATCTATGTATCAGATATCTACACAGATATCTGAGAAATAGTTTTTATCGACAAAAGTTTCAAAAGACTATTCACCCCCCCCCCCCTCTAGTCTTTTACTTTGTCGTTATCTGGACCAACAGAGTAGATCTTCAATCTCTCTTGAGTAAAGTCTCGGACCAGTTTGACACTTAGCAAACCGGGTCTACGGTCCTAAGCCCCCCTCTCCAAGTTACTTGTCCAGGTCCTTACGCATCGCCTCTTACCAGTATGACGGTTCTTATGGGCTCTTACTCTTTGGTTCTTACAAGCAAGGTGGTTCTTACTCAAAGGTGGTCTAGATACTCTGGGAGAAGGAGAACAAGGGAAATTCATCTAAGTGAGATCCCTAGGAATGAAGACGATGGGTCATACACCAGTGGTGGCTTTGATGAGCTCAAATTATACTCTAAAATAACTTAAGAGAATAAGTTGTAGTTGTAGACTAAGCCTAACTCGGTATCGTTCTCTAGGGAATTAATCAAGCTATGCAACTATTGAGAATGAAGAATTGTTCATGAGAAACAGATTGGTTTGAATGTTGTTATACCCCTTAAACTAGATTAACGTAAGGTAAATAGATAGATTTAAACAAAGAGAGAAAGCGAACACGGTAGTGATGATCCAGTTATGCTAATTTGATCTAGAGTAATCATTCATACTTGTCACACGGTTGGTGTACAGAAATCAATCAATCCAATTTAACCAAGATGTTCTTTGAAGAAATCGAATAAGAGAAATCGTCAGGTTTGTCAGACCGATGATTCTTAACCAAAACAAATTAGAATATTTCATTTCAGCTTATTGGATTGAAGGTTTTACGAATATATCAAACTAAGACAAACGTATATGAATGATTGAAGAACCCTAGAACGAATATGCAAGACTATCACATAACTACCGTGTTCAAAGGTGTTTAGCTAATCATACTTGAGAATTGCATGCAAAGATTCATGGTAATGATTATATGAAAAATAGATGAGAAACTCGCATGCAATAACATACAATTCAATCAATAGAGATAAAGAACGAATTGTAAAGAAGAAAGCAATAGAGAAATCAATACCAATAATCCGATGTATAGAATCAATGAATAACCAAACTCCAAAGATGTCTCAATGTCAATGTCTGAATCTAGGAGCTTTTCCTATGCATATCTAGGGTAAAAGGAGTTATTTCTGAAGTTATGGTGAAAGAAATCTATTTAAAGGAGAAAAAACGAGTAGAATCATAGCAGAATTCGACCAGAAAATCGCCCAGCAAATAAGCTCTAAGGAACTCTACTTGTGGCGCCTAAATGTCTCGCCCGCAATAAGATGCTTCTGACGATCAACTTCGATATGTCGTATCTTTTTCTTCAGGACGAATTTGGCTACGAGTTTGGCACGAAAGTTGTAGCCCTTTTAATTATATTTCCATGTCCACTAAGATCTGGTAAACCGGACTTCATATGACAGAGTTATGTCCAAAATGGCTAGACTGCTCCGTAAATCATCACTTTTGCAAGTCACGCTAAAACGCCTCTCAATTCTTCGTCCGAACTCCGAATCCACTTCCGTCTTCGCCCAATTACTCTTCATTCAGAGATCTATAAACAATGTCTTCACTCCGATTTTCACCTTCGGGACCAAATAACACAAAAAATCCTACAAGACACAAACAAAGTACCAAAGCATAAAAACGTACAAAAACACTATAAAACTAAGGTCAAAGACTAACAAAAGACCGCTAAAAAGGACCAAATGAGACGTTAGAATATTGTCTCATCAGGCTTCGAGGCCGAAGTAAGAAAATGACAAAAACTTTGATAACTGACGTAGTTATCAAAGTATTTGTCATTTTCTTTCTCCGGCCTCGAAGCCCACCAGTTGTACTTGAATTTCCGTCAAATCAATACAACTTTTTGCAAGACAAGGAAGCTATATTCAAACAAACACACTGCCTCGGACCCATCAAGGAGCCGATTGCGTAGCACATAATTGAAAAACCAATTTTTCGACAAGTTAAACTTACACCAGCCAGTTCGGGTGAAGTCATATAACAAGCGAAAGATAGAAATTGCTAACACTCAAAGACTATGTATTTCTCAAAGTACAAATTACAAATTACAAAGTTCGGATCTACCCGTCCGAGTCACATGAAGCAAAGAACATGGAATGCTAAGAATCTACAAAAGTTTTATGCTTAGGATAACACTCCGTAAATAGACTACGTCAGTTATCAAAGTTTTTGTCATTTTCTTTCTCCGGCCTCGAAGCCCACCAGTTGTACTTGAATTTCCCTCAAACCAATACAACTTTTTGCAAGACAGGGAAGCTATATTCAAACAAACACACTGCCTCGGACCCATCAAGGAGCCAATTGCGTAGCAAATATTTAAAAAACCAATTTTTCGACAAGTTAAACTTACACCAGCCAGTTCGGGTGAAGTCATATAACAAGCGAAAGATAGAAATTGCTAACACTCAAAGACATTGTATTTCTCAAAGTACAAATTACAAATTACAATGTTCGGATCTACCCGTCCGAATCACATGAAGCAAAGAGAAAATCTGTACGATTTTTACAACACAAATATGCAGTTCTTGGCGGAATATCCAACGTCTGGAACATGAAAGCATATTCGTTCCGAAACTGGGCATCCGAAGCGGGACAAGTACGGCACCCTCCCGGAAGCAAGCTCATGTTGGAGCGACCTTTTTTAGGAACAACACTGATGTTTGAAACAGGAACCCTCCATGGACAACGATCCTATGCATTCCGAAGCGAAGTGGCCAGCAAACAGAGGTTCACTCTCCAGACCAAGCTTATGATAATACGACGGCATCGGTCGCGTTTTACCAGTCACTAAAGGAAACCCTCATAGATACCCCAGTTACTGGCAGAACACGACTGATACGATCGGACCAACTTAAGATGATCCGGCCGCAATAGCTACAGAATTCGTGTGGAGACTTCCGAACCACACAGCCTGACCTCGGGACAACGAATCCGAGTGAAAATCATTGCCACGGAAACGTAGTCAATGGGCTTTCCGCAGTTTCCACCACAACCACTTTCTCGGTTATACAGGTACGCACCGCGAGAAAATGGTAAACGGTGGAAGGAGACGACAGCCCACGGGTTGGATTCTCCGAAAAAACAGGCGAAGTAGCTCCCGGAACCAGCGAGCTAGCCTGCTCCCCCGGGGCTCAAGTCGTTGATACGAACTATAGCCCCGGTGAAAGAAGGCTAGCACGGCGATCCTAGGAGAAGCACTTCCGACGGGGCCAATTAGTGGAATGGATTTTTCCTAATTTACAAATGTTTGGTAATCCCTGGAGCCAACGACCTAGTCTACTTCCCCGGGGCTCAAGCTGTTGATACAAACCACAGCCCCGGAAAAAGAAAAATAGCACGGCGATCCGATGAAAAGTATTTCTGAAAAGGTTGATTGATGGAATGGACTTTTTTCGAAGTGACAAACATTTGGCAATCCCTGGAACCAACGAGTTAATCTACTCCCCTGGGGCTCAAGTTATTAATACACGCTACAGCCCCGAAGAAAGAAGATTACCACGACGATCCGAAGGAGAATGATTCCGAGTGACTCGATTCATCGTCCCCAACATGGTCCGACCCAAAGGATTTCCGGACCTCTGAAAAACCCTCAGAAGGCCTCGGAAAAACTTCTTCTCGAACCGCCATTGGGTCCTTTCCGCCTCGGATTTACCCTGTTTTACCGCGGGCCGGACGAAGATGTATCTCTTCCACCAATTTATACCCAAGGAAGAGAGCGGATCTACGAAGAATGTATATGCTTGGCGACACACCAGCGTATAAAACAATGTGTTCCTATTACTTACACTAACACTAAACAATTTACGGAAGTTATCAAAAGTAACCGGGATGCCCTTGTATTAACACATCACCCCGAAGCACATCAAATTTCCAAGAGAATTAGGGATGATCTGATGCGGACTCAACCCCATGTCATTCAAAATGTCCATCAACTCGGACGCGACAGACAAACGCCACCCACAATGCAGACTTTTCTCATGCACGCACATGTATCCCGGAGGCAGATTGTAAAAGGCGTGCGACTCATCCGGAATGAGGATCTCCACGGACTCGGGGATCTCATACTTCCTCCGAAGCTCCTCCACCTCCTCGGACGTCACAATCGAAGGGCACGTGGGCAATGTACATTCCTCGGTCAGTTCGCCCTCCAGATCAGAATGAGTTACATCGTCCCTCGGCCGAGGGAACTTCACCCGAAATACATCTTCACCCTTCTTAAGACCCTCGGGCAACTCCTCTTCGGTATGACGATAACTCGTACCCACTTGCCCAGCTGACTCCCTCCGGAAAACATGGGCGGACAGTATCTCCTCCTCTTCATCCTCCTCAGAACCGACATTGCCAGTCCGACCCTCCTCCTCAACTTTGTCATCCCCGGACGATGAACTCAATTCCACCACCGTCCGAAGGGGAGCATCAACCTGGACCCGATCCTCGACACCTTCTTCGAACATACCCAGCACGGGTGGTGCCTCGGAGGTATCATGCACCTCCTCGATGTTAGGCTCCTTTGGATCTGGAATGAACAGCACTCGGTTAGGGTTACTCCTAAAATTATAGCCTAGGTTGCGTATGAGAGATCGAATTTCTACTCGGAGTTCGGGCTCCTTTCCAGCACGGCGCGGACAGAGATCCCCTATGATCCGAGAGGTTGTCTCTTGGACAGCACCAGCACCCTGCACAATAGAGACTTGCGGGTAATCCTGACACTTCGGATACCCTAAACCCGGAACAACTAACCGAAGTAAAGAGCTTACCTCGGGCTCTTCCCGGCTCGGATGAGCAGAATGCTCCAGCTCTACCGAATCCTCTGCACCAACAATGTCAATCTCCTCGGAGCTGTCTGATAGGGACAACGCTTCGGAATCATATCCTTCAGCCTCGGATCGGTTCTGACTATCACTCCCGGACATCCTAGGGAAAGGAAAAGGCAATTTCGTAAGCTTTAAGATTGTAGTCCGAGAGGCCGTTTACGTAGATTAAAGTGGGATAAATTTAAGTTCGAAGGATAGAAAACGACTTTGTCGGACGAAGTTAGTAAGGTGTTATAGTCCGGTGTTAGTCTTAACTACTCAACATATCCGAAGCACTCTATGGTTATTAACAACTATGGAATACGAAACATGAGCATACATCCGAATAGACCATATCTTAAAAGGGGACAAAACAACAAACACAGGAAAATTTGACAGCCAAGCAGGAAAACAAGCAACTTACTTGTACTCGGATGGTTGGATTGAAGGCAGCTGACTTTGCACAAGACCACTCTCTACGGACTTCTTCTTACTCGCCTCGGATTGTTTGCACGCGCTTCGGATGTACTGAAAATGCAAAAATCTTCTCTCTAGACGTGTGGAATTGAAAACGACTACGCCCCTATTTATAGAGGGTTAAATCTGGAAGTCCAACCATCGTGATTTTTCGGGATTAAATCTGAATCGTAGATCAAAATTCATCCAACGGCGTAGTACAACAATACCAAGTGAAATGACGAATTGGTACAAAAAACTTACCTTGCGATGACAAAGACACATACAACGAACTCCCCCACTCTCGGGTGGAGGACAGCACTCGACCTTCGGGTGGTCAGCCATCCCGTGCCTCGGATCTTTATCGTTCGACTGCAAAGGCTGATTTAACTCACTAACACATGGACCCTCGTCCATTCGGATGTCCTTCTCCGGACCATCCCCTTTTGTCCGAATCGACATTCATTCCCGTATCTTCCCATAACCTACCAAAAGGTACAACTCTGACGTTCTCAGTCTACACTTAGTCTCCCTTAGAAATACCCTTTTCTTTCTTAATTTTGTTGCACTCCGAGCCTTTTCCCTCGGATCGCAACAAAAGAAAGAAAGAAAAGGGGGGAGAGAGATTAAGTTAAGGACTATACGAAGCATGGATTAAACCTTTTTTCTGCTTACGAGAGACGGATTGAACCAAGAAACAAACTGTCCTCTCCATTCCCAACCATAGTTCCACAACTATCTTCTACCAAGATACTTGGAAACTAGGGGGACATATGTTGATACGAAAATATGTCCAATCCGTCATAGAAGCCTTTGGAACGAATCCTAAGGCGTCCCAAGTTGTCGGGAGATCCGAGACGTCACAGTCCGACCCGTAGGTCCGACCCTAAGCCCATCGAGTCCGACTCATCCTGGAAGAAAAGGGCAAAGAGGGCTCAAAGGGTAATAGCTCCGACCCTGCCAATGGTCCGTAGCCATGGGGTACAACCCGGATGGCCGTCCGTACCCAACACGACAATCTCACAAGCAACCAAGTAAACTGGCATTAGAGAGTACTGAGGTCCGAGTCACAAGGTCCAAATGAGAAGTAGTGGACAAACTAATGAGAGTTTCTCATAGGCAACCCTATACGGTCCGGACCAAACATCTGGACCTGCCTCTTCGGACCTTAACCCGCAGCAGACTGCACCAAAGCCTCTAAGACTCTCACACTAATGACTAAACTACCCCTAAAAGCCCAAAGTGGTATGGGGTAAGTTTCACTAATGGGCCATGGGCCTAGTAAAGCCTTGGTGGCTCGATCAAGGCCTTACACTTGGTGCGATCCAACGGAGTCCTTCCTCTTTGAGACATTTCTATATATATGGCACACTCCCCCATGTTAAGGAAGTAAGTTAAGTGTTCCTTACGAACTAATTCCGAACATTACACAGAGTAGATCTTCAGTCTCTCTTAAGTGAAGTCTCAGACCGATTTGACACTTAGCAAACCGGGTCCTAACCCCCCCCCTCCAAGTCACTCGTGTAGGTTCTTACCGGGCTTAGGATCTCAGGCTCTCATACGTTGGCTCTTAGGCAGTACGGAGCTTCTTACTTAAGAATATCTTGGTCATTACGCGTGAAGTAGTTTAAAGAATAATCTCTAAGTGGTTGGGGGACTTATACCCTCAATAGATAGATAGATAGATTTTGCGGGACGGATTAGTAATAGAAAATCATTTGCCTGGATATACATATAGGGTTGAAACTTGTTTTTGCCCTCCGCCACTAATTAGGCGGTCTCCATCAGAGTTGCAACGGAGAGTTGCAACTCTGATGCAACTCATTTTCAGACTCCAACAGAGTCTGAAAATGAGTTGGAAACATGGGGCGTTGGGCTGCGCCCCAAAATTTGGGGCGAGGCCCAAGCGCCCCAGCCTTTTTTTTTAAAAAAAAATTGTTGTTGTTTATTTCGTTTCTTTCTTGCTCTCTTCTTCTTTCTTCTTTATTTCTTTCTTGCTGTTGTTTCTCTCTTGATTCTCTTCTTGTTTCTTTTTTATTTCTTTCGTGTTTCTTTCAATTTCTATTTATTTATTTCATTTTATATTTTATTTTATTTTACGTTTTCTTTTTATTTTAGTTGAATATATATCAAATGTAACAATAATATTTCAAAGCAATTAAGGCACACCATTACTTGTAAAATTTGAAATTCAAATTATTTAAAATCAAAGTCACAAATGTAAAAAAATGTAAAACATACTTGAAAAAAGTAAACTTATAATTTTTAGTTTAAATTATTTAAACTTTTAGTTTGAAGTAATGTAATTGTTATTTTCAAGTAATATATTTAAAAAAAATTAGTGTGATTTTTTTATAATTAATTAAAGACATTTAAAAATCAATTCAAGAATAAAGTTTAAAAGAAAATGAGAAAAGAAAATGAAATGTGTTAAAAAATTAATAAATAAGCATAGAAGAGAGAATGAAGAGAATGGAGAGTTCATTCTTATGTCAATATGGAAGTACATGGTAGGTATTTATACAAGAGAAAAAGGCATACCAAGGGACTAATAGTATATGAAGAGACAATTACTTCTCCACCAACTTGTATGCATTACTCCTCTCATCCACTAACCCATGGATGCATTACTCCTCTCATCCACTAATGCATTAACCTTCTCATCCACTAACCCATGTATGCATTACTCCTCTCATCCACTAACCCATGTATGCATTAACCTTCTCATCCACTAACCCATGTATGCATTACTCCTCTCATCCACTAACACATATATGCATTAACCATCTCATCGACTAACTCATGTGCATTTATCCATAACACTCCCCTTGAATGAACATGAGGTGGGGATGGTTGGTACGCGAGAGATATACTGCCTCATTAAAAACCTTGCTAAGAAAAACCCATTGGGACAAAAACTTAGTCAAGGGAAAAAGAGTGCAGTGCGTAACCAACTCCCCTGATTGAAGCATCACTTTACATCTTCGAATCCATGCATTCCAATCTTCTAGGCCAACTTCTCAAGTGCTGATGTTGGAAGTGATTTGATGATCAAATATGCAGAAATGTTGTACTTGCATGTGATCTTCTTCTTGTAGGTCTTGAGCGGGAACAACTTCGTCGATGTATACTTTTATCTTCATGTGGAAGAATTTTCCGAACACTTGAATATAATTTCTTCAGATCCAAATGATAACAATTATGGAGATATCGAGATGATTATATGCTCTTATGATGTTGCCTCGTTAAAAACCTTACTCGGAAAAACCCAATGGGATAAAAACCTAGAAAGAGAAAAAGAGTGCTACTTTTGCTCATGCAATGCGCAAAATTAATCATTGTTCCTTGATTACTATGTCGCTTTAACTCACAAGTAAACGCATACCTTCTTCAGGAGGTATAGTAAGGAATATTAAAATTCAAGCTAATCCTACAGTTATGAATTTGAATTCTTATTTGACATATGATCGATTAAGGTACTTCTGGACCATGTTAATCTCAATGTTAACAATATGTCATCTTTGTAAATATTCCTTTACATGCTCAAACTTCAGGTTTAGCTAACATTTGTGTAACCAATACTACTCTTCACGAGTCTTGAGAATTTTTATCTCATAGTTCAGTATTTCACTGTGGTGAATACATATTTGTATTTTAGCAACGTGAAGTTGAGTATACAAGTTTCATATATGAAACATTAGTTCTTCAAGAACTTTTCTCATCTAATCCATGTTTGCTAACATGATACTTTTAGTCTCCTTCCAGGACTAACTGACGGGGATGATATCTCCCTTCATGGAACTATCTCAAATCATTTTACTTGTAAATCAAATTAGTCACTATTCATGTCCACAACCTGCGGGTTGTCACTAACTGGTAACATATAAGATCACGATTATCATGTGTATGTGCAAATGAGTCCTAAGCCTACCAAATGATATGACAATAAAGATATTATGCATGACGAACTTCACTGTAACTAAATGTACATGACATTATCTCAATAATGCAACGGTACCGTACGTATCTCAAATTCGTAAATCAAAAGGACTTCAAGTCCATGAGCTCATTTTCTATCATCTTCATGATGTCATCAAATGGACTTACATGTAAGATCCCCATTTACATGTCCAATAATATATGTCCATCAAATCTTGCATATGCTTGGAAAGTTTCTCGGTTCCATGTATACTGGTATAACAAATCTCTTTGCTAGATTTTCAAGTCAGTACTGATCATTGATATTTGAATATTTTGGAGGTACCATTCCATTTCATATAGGCCATTTAATAATATTCAGATATATGTGCCTTTCAAGGGCATATCATACTCTTCAAGATGACCAACTGCTTTATCATGCCATTTTCCTATATTGTATGTATTTGGAACCGCATATATTGCACCACTACAAGAAAACAGGGTTTTAGCGACGGAATTATCCGTCGCTAAGCCCCCTACCGATCCGTCGCTAAGGCCTTAGCGACGGCCTTAGCGACTGATAGACGCCCGTCTTAATGACGGGCGTCTCTAAGGCGAATTAGCGACGGATTGTTATCCGTCGCTAATAGCCACGGAATTGGCGACGCATGGGCGTTGACCCTTCCGTTGCCATTAGAGACGGATAATTATCCGTCTCTAATCTAATTAGGGCTAGAATGCCCTAATTCATTGTTTAGCGACGGATAATTATCTGTCGCTAATTAATGAATTAGGGAGTGCTACCCTAATTCGTAGTTAGCGACGGATAAATATCCGTCGCTAAATTACGAATTGGCGTTCTTTCCCTAATCCGTAGTTTAACGACAGATAATTGTCCGTCGCTAAACTACTGTTTTTTTTTTTAAAAAAAATTAAAATTATTTTATAATTTTCACCTGTTTTTTCAACCAATATAAAAGTGATATGTCACAAAGGGGAAATTGCATTAATTAATAACAACGATTCGTCCAAAAAACAAATTATCCAAAATAAAGTCTACATATCCGAATATAAATCCAAATATCCAACAAAGTAAAAAGTAGCATAGTATCCAAAACATAACAACATCACTGAGACGAGGGCGGGGTATTACGCTCATATACAAGCGGCAGAGCTCTTCCATCCTCTGATTCATACGAGCCTGCTCATCCCTGAGATTTCCAATCTCAGTCTGGAGAGGAGTCACTGCTTGATTCACCATATGCTCGACCTGCACATGTGTGTAAACACCACCATGTCCCTGAGATTGCTGCTGGGACACAGAGAAGCTCTGCGTCAGTGTCTCGCCATAACTACCAAGACCATAAACCTGACCCTTGTTGTCGAGTGGGTTGACCTGTAGAAAGATCCTGTCTTGTTCTTCCACGGACAACTCCTCACCCTCGAGCAACCTCTCCGCAATGATCCGCTCCACCTCACTCTATAATAGTCAAGTGTATACGAAATGAGCTACAATTTCATATTTAATTTATAATACACATGCATATACAACTGTAACACTTAGAAAATACACATACCGCAATAAGCTCGGACTTCTGGTCCACCCAAACGCCGTTCTTGAACTTCCCCATCCTCATTTGCTCTAGGCAAGTCTTGGGTTTGTTCAGGTTCAGCTAAAGAACATTATATATTGCAACAAGTAGTTCGTAAGTTGGTTGGAATGCAAACAAGTGGTAAATTGGTATAAATGAAAGCAATACACATGTGTACAAATCATGTTGTAATCAGAACATACATATATATACTTACCGACATCTGGCGATCAGTGACAACATCTCGTGACTCGTAGTGATGCCTGGCAGAGGCCTTACCATCTCGCGGCTCAGTCAGTTGGTTCTACCTGTTCTTGTAGGACTGATCCTCGACGTGATTAATGCTCCAATACTCATGCCACATAGCCCACTCTTCGTCCCTAATATGCCTATACTGTGGCGGCTTTCCTTTGTCTCGGTATTTTTTCATGTCAGCCACCATATGCCTATACAGGTCAGAGCCCAAACTCTCGAAAACAGGCCACATCTGGGGAATAAGGCCAGTCGGAATGTAGTATTTTTTCTACATTCCAATTCGATTCAAAGTAAAAATTAATGTCCCAAGGTCACAATTTCAAGATAAACAATTGTGCATTTCACCCAAGTGGCTAACATACCACACAAATTGTCCTAGAATTTACTAACACAATGGTGACTAACATATCACCCAAGTAAGTGGCTAACATACCACACAAATTGTCCTAGAATTTACTAACACAATGGTGACTAACATATCACCCAATTAAGTGGCTAACATACCACACAAATTGTCCTAGAATTTACTAACACAATGGTGACTAACATATCACCCAAGTAAGTGGCTAACATACCACACAAATTGTCCTAGAATTTACTAACAAAATGGTGACTAACATATCACCCAATTAAGTGGCTAACATACCCACACAAATTAGTAAACTAGTTCATTAATCAATTCTCTCTACAAATAAAGCATTATAACATTTACCACAATAAATTGTAACATTTAAGCTTACCTGAAGCTCATCAAAGTAGAAGTGCTTCGTCTCAGCCTTGAGTGTGCTCCACTTTTCACCTCCCTGGCCCGGCAACTCCCTCCTAAGCTTGAATATCTCATGAAGGTCGTCTGAAGATTGCTGAGGCCACAACCTGCAGTTATGAATGACATATAGAAGAGTACATATATTTATTAAACAATTCATGTGACATATATATAAACACTTATCTTAAGTTATGTTCTACAAATGTATATATAATACTTACTTCCTCCTGCCATTAGGGAACAACACCAACTTCCCCTCCCACGTAGCACCATCAACGATCTTAGTATATGGACACCCGTCAGGCGGGTACTGTCCTGGTCCATAACCACCACCAGATGTCCCCATGCTCGATCCACTGGGAGTCTGACTAACATGAGAGTAGCTGCCCGATCCACCAGGGCTACTCTCAACACTCTGTGGTGAACCCTGGGTCCCACTAGACCTGGGAATCTGGTAACTGCACTTTCTTTGCCGGGGCATCTGCAAATATCACATGACAAACACAAACAAATTGTATTAGTATAAATTAAGACATGTAATGGGAAAAGCAAGCATATAACAATTAAGATACATATAATCTACACTACACACATACTCTGATCCTCGTCACCAATGGTTAAGTCTACATATATGTCTTTGTGCAGGTCAATGTACTCATCACGAGCGTCTACATGATTTCTCGCTGTTTCATCGACAACCTCTTCTTGGTACGAGTTGGTAGTTGATTTGTCCTTATGAACGCATTACTCGACTGGGCGGGCTTGTATGTGTATCGCCAACCAATCCGCTTTATCGCGTTTTAGGCTTGGATATTCAATGAACATCACTTGACGCGTGAGTGCCCAAGATAAAAGGTTCGTGCCAATGCAGTACCTCCTCCTATGGTTAATCTCAACCATTTGATATTGCTCGTGCACCCTTGTACCATTTTGACCGGGATCATACCAGTCGACAACAAACAGAACGGTTCTTTTCAGAGGCACACCGGCATATTCAAGCCTCACAATTTGTTTAAGCTTTCCATAGAAATCAAACAAATCATCACCTCCATTTTGATGAGCCCCTTTCACACACACCCCACAATTGTAGTAGACTTGGACGTGTCAGAATCCATTGTGTGAAATCTAAGACCATTTACTATATACGATGGAAAAACGGATACTCGACTGAATGGCCCCTCTGCTAAAGTCTCTAAGTAAGGACATGTGACTTGGTTTACAGGATCTCGGACATAGTCCCCGAACCAATCAGGAAATTCAATTCTCTTCTTCTCTTCTCAAGTGTGTCATCTGCCATATTTGGATCCATCTTCAGACAATGCTTTTTGAAAATGCTGTGGACATGATGACATGATTAGATAGTAGTTAGAAGTTCAAATTTATGTGTTATAATAAGTAAGCTGCTCACCTAGCAAAGATCTTCATAAATTTATCAACTTCAGCACAGTTCGAGAGGACATAATAGTGGGCTTCCTTCACCTCCTTATCTGTCAGCCATTCTGTATTCCTTTCGCCCATAGGTCTACCTGAGATCCTAAATATTGAAAGTGTAACTTCATCATCCTCTTGAACTTCATACGTGTCTGCATTTCTAGCCGGCCTAGATGCCTTAGTGGGCATGTGGTCTCCAAAGTAATAGCTGCAGAAGATGGCAGCTTCCTATCTCACGTATGCATTGGCCATCGACCTGGCCTTACCTACTCATTTGTTAACGTACTTCTTCAATTTTCCCAAATACCTGTAAGTTGTATATATATTTAGGTAAGATAATGTTCCTTCGGAAAAAAGAACATTTTAAGTAAATGGATGCCTTTATTGCATACCTCTCGAATGGATACATCCATCGATACTGAACCGGTCCAGCAAGTCTCGCTTCATGTGGGAGGTGAACCGGCAAGTGCTCCATAGAATCAAAGAAGCTCGGTGGAAAGATACGCTCGAGCTTGCATAGAATCAATGGTACGTTGCTTTCAAGATTTGCTAACACTTCATCCTCAAGCACCCTTGAGCATAAATTCTTGAAAAATAAGCTCAGATCGGCGAGAGCGCTCCATATAGGCTTAGGTAGTAGTTCTCGAAATGCAACAGGGAGAAGCCTCTCCATGAACACATGGCAATCGTGGCTCTTCATCCCATACATCTTTGTCTTCTTCAAATCCACACACCCTCCCAAGTTCGATGCATAACCGTCGGGGAACTTCAATCCCCTCACCCAATCAAACAGCTTGTTCCTAGCTTCAATGTCAATTGTGTAGGCTGCCTTGGGCCACAGTCCCTTATCATTCCGCTTTGTCAACTCCGGCCTATTACAAAATGTATCCAACTCAGATCTAGATTTAACTGTATCCTTTGTTTTCCCTGTAATGTTGCAAATCGTGTTGAAGCAGTTTTCGAACACGTTCTTCTCAATGTGCATGAAATCCAAGTTGTGACGGATAAGAAGAGTGCTCCAATAAGGCAAGTCCCAGAAGATGCTTCTCTTCTTCCATCCACAATTTTTGCTAATTTTATCGTTATGCTTCTCCGACCCAAGTTCAGTTACTTTCATAAGACCCAGCCTTTCTATCTCTGCAAGTATCTGTGCACCAGTAAGTTTTGTCGGGGGCCCTTTCATTTCTACTCGACCCTTCAAGAATTGAGTCTTGTTCTTCCTGAACGGATGATCTTTTGGTAGAAACCTACGATGATCAAACCAACATTCCTTTCCGCTCTCCTCCAGTCTAAATGCACTATTGTCGTCCAAAGAATGTGGACAAGCATTAAAGCCCGCGATTTTCCTTCCAGATAGCATGGAGTAAGCTGGAAAATCACTCACGGTCCACAGTAGTGCTGCTCTCAAGTTGAAGTTATTCTTCGTTGACACATCATATGCTGGGATACCTTTTTCCCACAACTCGATCAGCTCCTTGATTAGGGGCTGCAAGAACACATCCACCTTCTGTCCTGGATCATATGGACCGGGCACCAAAGCAGTCAAGAACATGAACGGTTCCTTCATGCACTCACCGGGGACAGGTTTTACAGTGTCAGCATAACTGGCCAACAAGAGTACTTTCGGTCACTTCCAAAGGGGTTAAAACCATCCGTACAAAGGCCCAATCGTACATTTCTAGGCTCCACTGCAAACTCCGGATAGCTCTCGTCGAAGTGTTTCCATGCAGGTGAGTCTGATGGATGCTCCATTCTACCCTCTACGGGATTACTCTCTCCTTATGCCACCGCATTTTATCAGCACAAGCACTTGAAGCGTACAACCTCTTCAAACGAGGTGCTAGAGGGAAATACCACATTTTCTTATGTGGGAGATTTTTTTTCTGACGTTTCTTTCAGGCGCCCTCCTTGTAACGCTTGTACGGTCCTTACCACAGAACTTGCACTTCAGTAGATCTTTATCCTCCTCCCAATAAATCATGCACATAACCTCACAACAATCTATGGTTTCCATGGGCAACCCCATCCCTCGCATCTTTTTCTTCGCCTGGTAAAAGTTGGTGGGAACTAAGTTTGGTTCTGAACAAAGCTCCGACATTACTTGTACCCATTCATTGAAGCTCGATTCAGATTGCTGGCCATTAGCCTTACAACTCATTAGCCGAGCTAACAATGACAATTCGATGTGCTTACACCCCGGATAAACCGGCTTCTTTGCGGATTCCATCAAGTCGAAGAAGACCTGATCCTCAGGATTCGGAGGCTCCTCCGCATCCCCCTCGATTACTGGCTCCCTGGTGTCCATGAACTCTAGACCCACAATATCATACACCATTTGCTCAACCCGTTCATTATCATTATTAGCATCAGATGTAGAAGTATTTTGAGTACTTCCCATCACAGTTTCCTGTTTTCTTTTACGCTTCCCCAAATTCTGATAATCCATGAACGGCTTGTATGACTCACCATGAGAAGTCCATACCTCATACTCAGCTACAAACCCCTTACGTTTCAAGTGTTCCACTACCGTTTCTGGAGGTAAAAATTGCTTATTTCTACATTTATACTGGGTGCAAGGGCACTTCATCATCCCCCCACTCAAACAATTAGTCTATGTCAGTGCAAATGTAACGAAGGCATCAACCCCTTCGACAAAACTAGGTAAAACTCTGCCATTAACTATCCTTTGGTACATCCATGAACCATCGGTGTTCATTGGATGATTATATAACCTGACACGTTTGAATTGATTAGATCGTTTTTTTTCAACTCGATTCCCGTTTCCCCATTTCTTGCATGTTATAAAGTTTTTGTGTCTTACCAAAATTCCCATTACAAATAAAGCATTCCAACCCTTTAATTCGAATTTATAAATTATAAATTACATGCATTTTACGAATGTAATCACCAAATTATATCAACACACTTCATTAATTAAATTCTCATAATTTATAATCTAGTACATGTATAAATTTATCAAATGAAACAATTGCACATCTTAATTAACATACTTAACATACTTAAATCAAAACTACAACATACTTAACATTATACTAATTAACAATTCAAACAATTGCACATCTCAAAGTTAATTAACTAGCTAGTAAACATACAATTGCTTAAATTAGTCTAAATTAACTAAATTTTCCAAATATGTCAAAAAGTTAGGGTTTCAAAACGAGGTACTAAATCTTCATAATTTTACTAAATATACACCAATATCAACTTAATTAAAAGCCCTACATACTTACAAACATCCTAACATTATACTTAAAATTCAAATTCACAATCAATATATATCAATTGCACATCTCAAAGGTAAAACATTACCTAATTACAACTAAACTAAGTACTATATACTCTCCATTTACATTCAATTGCTCAAATTAGTCCAAAGTAACAAAATTCCCAAATATAAAAAATTAGGGTTTACCTTCGAATCCGGAGAAACGAGCGGATGAAATTTGAGATTGACGGCAGAATTGACCTCCTTGATTCACGAGCTTCGAATGTACACGAAGAATGGCCGAAATTGTTGAGATTTGGACGGGATTTGCTTTGGCCGAAATGGGGAAAAGAAAGGAAGAAGAATGAGGAAGAAGAAAAATGG
The DNA here is from genome assembly GCA_026545765.1 of Plantago major. NCBI lineage: Eukaryota > Viridiplantae > Streptophyta > Magnoliopsida > Lamiales > Plantaginaceae > Plantago > Plantago major. Next base: position 60,919,130 of record CM048844.1, on the reverse strand, counting down.
GGAGGGAAGCATTCCGCTTCCCGTAAAAACCTGAAAGTCTAACGACGTATAGGTCTATCCGTCGCTAGATTTTCATTTTTCGATTAGTTTTTTTTAAAATTCTTTTTCCATTTTTTAATTTCTTTTCCAATTTTGGTCAACGAATCTAGCGACGGATAGATTATCCGTCGCTAGATTTAACGACGGATAAGACTATCCGTCGTTACATAACGACGGATAAGCCTATCCGTCATTAAATATAACAACGGAAATGCTTATCCGTCGTTAGAACTAGCGACGGATTTTATTTGGCGTGGCTAGGATCAGGTTTTCTTGTAGTGCAATTCAGGTGCATTGATCATGAATACTATAGGCAAGATACCTCAATGTTCAACACATACCATTATATCACTGATCTATAACTCTCTGTATGCCTCAAAATTGGAACATACCGGGTCAGCAGTCAAATCATAAAATTTTATGGTTGAACATATCTCGGAAATTTTGAAAGATATAACTGGTATAATATATGATACATCATCATCCTTTTGAACATCTATTTGATGTATCTCATATTTAACAAGTCTAAGGTTTTACTTGGGAATCAAACACTTTTTTTTACCAGCTTTATCCATCATCTTCCCCTTAAGGTGGTAAAAACTATCTCGAAGGGATAGGTTTATGGGGCGTTTTATTATCATGTCTAGTTCTCTTCAGGAGAACATAACAATGTGGAAGTTAACATATTTGCATAGTTAGATTTTATAGATAGTGCTGAAACGAAATTTTTTCCCAAAATAGAGATCAATTACTCACTCAATAAACTTTAATTGTATAAACAATTGAAAGATACATGTAGACTTCTGACCACTTATATTGTATCAATCTTATCAACTTGATGAGTGTAATATTGCTCATTTTCAAGATCTCAATTTTCGTGCTTACTCAATATTATGTCTTGCCACTGATACAATCGGATTACAACACAAGAAAGCTTTCAGCACATAATTATATTATGCATAGGAAACTTCAGGTTTCACAAAAACAGTTAAGTTGTAACCAGATGGCCTAATTTCTCACATCAAACATGATTTTGCATATTTCAATATTATCATTTTCTGCCAACCTTCTGGTTGGTAGTGACTAATTCTTAGAGAATGCGCCAATCTTCTGGTTGGCGGGTAGTGAAATTTTATAGCGCTTGTATACAAAATTAATTTTGATACTTGCGATAACGATAAGACATAAAGAAACGAATCATTGTCTTTTTTTTTTTAATTTGGCAAAACATATAGTCATCAACTCCTTCAAGGAGTAAGTCTAACATGTGTTCTTCTGGGCACAATGTTCTTCAACGTAGTTACTCTTCTAGAGCCTGAACTTTCTTTTGTGGCTTCATTTATATTTAAAAACTACTTGAATAATCTATATCAAGTAAGTTTTGCACTTCAGGTGGTAAAAGCATCAAGTGATTCATTTGTAATTATGCCTTCTGAGCACTTGTCACTTATGACTTTATACTACTAGTAGTAGTAAACTCTTCTAGTGGTTTCACACAACATCAAGTTGGAAAAGTAATATGCAAGGACTTGTCAATCAATATACAGTTGGCTAATAGACGTAGTAAATAAAAGTGGTTGCCACTTTGGCCAAAAGTTCCCCAATAAATATGAGGAGACTAATGAGCATTCACGAAATTACTTGTAATGTCCCCTCTAAATGCTAACATCATTTTAGATGTTGTATAAACATTGTTCGATCCCAACTTCAGGTTCGGTAATCGACTTTTTGCTTGAGATAGTTTCATCATCTCAAATATAATTACTTTTACCAACTTGAGATTGGAAATGTATTAGACATGTACGTATTAGATGCGGACTGTTGTACATATATCTTATAATATGTCTGATTATTGACATAATAGATTATAATTTGTACACTCTTCATGAATAGCAATAGCTTTATAAGAGTATATATGACATGCATCTCCCAACTATCTCAAACAACAATATATGTGTCCATTTGGAGAACAAAATCTCCCAACTACAGGTTGGCGAGATATATTTTGTATTTCCATTTACTTCTTCCAACTTGAGGTTGGATATTTTTATTACATTTCTCCAAACATTAGGTTGAGATTTATTTGATCACTCGTATATTTTTCTCAACTTGAGGTTGATGAGATCTATTTCATGCTCACTTCTGGTGAAGCTATGGACAAAGTTCCATATATGCATATAAATAGCAAAATGTTCACATTCACTTCAGGGAATGAGAAGAATCAATTTTTAGAAATTGATTGTGTTCTTTCATTTAAAATTTTAAAACTTTTTTATTTTTCCAACCACTTCTCGTGGTTACTTGATTATGGATCAAATAATGTTGGTTCTTTTTAATGTACCAACTTGTCATTAGCTCATCTTGCAACTCTCTTAATTTTCCATGTATCTCCAATCACTTCGGGGAAAGGAGAAACACAATTTGTATTTGTTAGTCATTATATAAGATAACGACTTTTACAAATAAAGTGAACTTCTAGTTCATCATCATGTAAAATATGTATGAATAACAATACTTGCATGACGCATATTATAATACTTTAGTCTACCGAACTAAACATTGTTTTGTGAGCTAGGTGTATATCTTTACCACATACATATCAAGTATATAGTGGCCTTCAAGATCCAAGTATGCTCATGATTGCTCATCATAGAAAGAAAAGAAATCATATTTTTAGGAGAATGACTTCGTAATATATATGCTTTACAAAAGGTCACTTGCACACATATGATTCCAACTTCAAGTTGGGCAAGCTATAAAACATTAATACTACCAACTTCAGGTTGGAAGCTATCAATTTCTATTTGCAATTTTTGTAAATGGTCAATATTCATTTACTTACCACTTCTAGTGGTTTGCAATTATTAAAAATTTGGATCAAATGTCCGTGTGAATGATCAATAACCATAAATTTCATGGTTTTGTATCTCATATTCACTTCAGGGAATATGGTAAACAGTATTGTATTTTATCAATGCTCGAAAGGTTCATCCAAAACATGAGTTTGGGTAGGATTCACCACTAACAAGAAAATTTAAAGTGGTAATATAGTGAGAAAAGGAAATTCAATTATGTAAATAAACAAGTAAAACTTATCTTGACTGAGCAATCCTCTTATCACTTTGATAATATGTAACTCGATCAATAGGGATTCAAGATTGACGAATAGTCACATGAGTACATGTATTCCATCATCTAGCAACAATTCTTAGGCAATAGTTTACACGGTAACCTGTAGACATAGAAGACAATTAAATTATATATTGCAAATTTGCAAGAAAGACTAATAGTAAACGAAATTGAGAGAAAGAGTAGTAATAGTGTAATATGTAGTTAATGGGCTCATGTCATTTCATGTGGAGTTGCCGAGTGATGATGATCATTATCAATGGACAATCAAAACTCTCCTCTTCTTCTAGCTTTGCCCTCGGATCGTAGTTTAGATTGTCTATCAGTTGGTTGAGCACTATCTTGCTGATAAGGTGTTAAAAGAAAATTAATAAATAAGCATAGAAGAGAGAATGGAGAGTTCATTCTTATGTCAATATGGAAGTACATGGTAGGTATTTATACAAGAGAAAGAGGCATACCAAGGGACTAATAGTATATGAAGAGACAATTACTTCTCCACCAACTTGTATAAATTACTCCTCTCATCCACTAACCATGTATGCATTACTCTTCTCATCCACTAATGCATTAACCTTCTCATCCACTAACCATGTATGCATTACTCCTCTCATCCACTAACACATGTATGCATTAACATTCTCATCCACTATCCCATGTATACATTAACCTTCTCATCCACTAACCCATGTATGCATTACTACTCTCATCTACTAACACATGTATGCATTAACCTTCTCATCCACTAACTTATGTGCATTTATCCATAACAAAATGAATAATTAAGTTTAAAATAAATGTTAAAATAAAATAGATTTTGGGCTTCACTATTGGACTAGATAATTGTGGAGAGTTGCAAAGTGAGTTGCACTGAGTGGAATGCTGACGTGGCAGAGATTTTGGGAGTGACTAAGTTGCAAGATGGCCTTAACCTAAACGCCAAAAGACTTTGTACGGCCGTCATCAGTACTCACACAAAGAAAGCACTAGGTCTCAGTCTTCTTGGTCTCTCGCGATCCATGGCCGATGGTATCCTTTTTTCATTTAGCTAAAAAAATTCTTTCTTTCTTTCTTTTAATATCTTGAATTTCGGTTAAGAACTTTCACCAGGCTGTTGTATTGTATGTGTTTGGATTGATCTCAGGTATCCTGTTTGTAACCCTGTTCGTGGGTTCTTCTTCTTTTAATATATAGTATATTATAGTGATAGATCTGGTTCTTTATTCAATGAATCATGATATTTTTCTGCTGATATAAAATAACTTTTTTAAAATTAAATTAAGGTTTCAAGATTGGGTTTTTGTTTCTAAGTTATTCTCCTTTGGTTTTGTTAGATCGAATTTGTTGTATTCCTTTACTCTTTGCTATAGACTCTGCAGGTTTGGTATCCGGCACTGAGGAGGAGGAGGTGAAAGTGTCATTGGATTCATTACCTACCATAATTACAATGAGACGACGGGTTCTTTGCTCAGAATTTTTTCTGAAATATATATATTTTTTTCACTCATGTTTATGTTTACTGAAGCCACCCATGTCTATCTTGCAGGAATGGGAGAAAGTTGTGCATGTACTCGAGTTGTATCCCAATGGTTTCCCTAATGGCCTCAAGTTTCCTTCAGGCAAGTCAACTTGTTTCCATTTTTCTAGTGTTAATTCTTTACATCAATGAAAACTAACTTATGCTTTCATATATTTTTTTCTTCTTTTCTACTCCCTCCGTCCCGAACAATTAGTCACATTTCTTCTTTTCGGCTTTCTTTTTAAAAAAGTCAATTGTTCGTTGTTGAGGAGATAAATGATAAAAATTGTAAAATGTATGAGTGATAAGATATATAATGATAAAGAATGAAAAAAGTAAGAGATAGTTGTGTTAGTAGGTGTAATTTTTTGCTATTTTTATAATGAGACTAGATTCGTGGTAAAAGGAATAGAATATGTACATTATTGTTGGAGACGGAGGGAGTACTTTTTTTTTGTTACTACTTTATTATTATTATGAGCCCACCACTCTAACACTCTTGCAAGAAATCAAAAAATTGAATGTAGAAATTCATTGGGACTGCGTTTAGTAGCATGATCCAAATCTTAATAGCAAAATATATAAACCCATATTGATATTATATAAACACATATTGATATTATATAAACGCATTATAAAAACATGTTTAATAGTTATTATTACACATCTAATGTATTTTTAATATAACTAGTATTAACCCGTGGCATATAGTTCACTTTTAATAATAAATAGAAGGGGAGGACAAAATAAATAAATCAAGAAAATAAGATGGTCAAATTTCATTGTAAACAACGTTGGCCGTGGTGTCGGTTGGTTGTCCTTGATCCAATACTCTTGTAATGACCCAACTACTAATGCGTTGAAACTCGACCCATTTGACCGGGGAGGTTACTCATGACTGGCCCCGGCCCACACACATCTCGTTGGTATGATATTGTCCACTTTAGGCCGGAGCCGGCCGATTTTCTTTTGAAGTCACCCAAAATGCCTCATACCATAGGAGCGTGGTGGTCTACATTATCCCACCCATTTTTAACCGATGTGGGATGTTAAAATCTACCCCTTTAAATCCTTGACGTCCTCGTCGACCTTTTTAGGGGGTTACAATATGTCTTGAGGCCAACCATCCGTGCAAGATTCTAAAGGTGGCTCCCACCGCCCACACCAACCGCCTATACGGTGTAGCACTTTGCCCCGCATGATACTTAGTTCATGCAATTCCATATATTCTCGCTCTTATATCACTTGTAACGACCCGATCACTAATGGCCCGATATCGACCCATTGGACCGGTACTCATGACTCATTCAAATCTCATAGTATGATTTTGTATGTTTTGTGCCGGAGCCCGCACGGAGTTTCTTTCGAAATCACCCAAAAAATGCATGATATATACCATAGGAGAATGGTGTCTACATATATACGCATTGGATCGGCGAGGTTACTCATTACTGGCCAACACACATCTCATTTGTATGATATTCTCCGCTTTTGACCGGAGCCCGCACGGATTTGATTTTGAAATCACCCAAAAGGCGTCATACCATATGAGAATGGTGTTCTACATATATACCATTTATCCCATCCGTTTTTTTACCTATGTGGGATGTTACAATAACATTGAGTCTTTTTTATGGTAAGTATATAAAATGGAAAATACTCATCATGACGGATATGCTTTAAAAGGGGCAGGATCCAACCCCTTAAGGACCTGACAGGCCGATAACATGTACTCCCTCTGTCCCGCTTTGTTACTCCACTTTTTTTTCGGCGTTGTTTTTTTTAAAAAAGCAATAGTTTATTGTTTGTTATGTAATAGATAAGTGATAAATAATGGAGAAAGTATGGGAGATAGGAGAGAAATGATAATGATGGAAAAAAATGAAAGATAAATAATAAAGTAAGAAGGATATCGGTTAGTGGAGTTTACTTTTTTGATATTTTAGTAATATGACTATAATAATGGGACGCCCATAAAAGTATAGTGGATTATCGAAGCGGGCTAGAGGGAGTATTTTATATCGGGTGCTCTACACATACATGACGCCCATAATTAGGAACCGATACATGTTTAAAACAATTGTATCCCTTAAATCCGAACCAAAATAAATACAAAAGTGTTTAACGCAATCAACATGGTTGGTTCTCAACAATGGTATATGGTCCTGTTGATACGAAAATATGTCCAATCCGTCATAAAGGACCTAGGAACGAATCCTAAGGCGTTTCCCTCAAAACAACTTCCCAAACCAATAGTTCCACAACTATCTTCTACTAAGATACTTGGAAACTAGGGGGACATATGTTGATACGGAAATATGTCCAATCGGTCATAAAGGACCTAGGAACGAATCCTAAGGCGTCCTAAGTCATCCAAAGGATCCGAGGCACTTAGGTCCGAGCCAATGGTCCGATCCGGGCAGACCATCTATGGTCCGACCCACCCTAAGAGAACGGGACAAAGGATTTGGACCTGCCAGGCCCGACCCGGAACCCTAGGTCCGACCCACCTTGGTCCGAGCCTCCCTGGGAAAGGAGCATAGTGCTAAGTCAGTACCCTCTCCGACCCAAGGACTCCGATACGGATGTCGACTCGGATCCAGCATGACCATCTCATAAAGCTACCAAGCAAGTGGGCACCAAAGAGTGAGATGTCCGAACCCAGGAGCTCCGAATCGGAAGAGTTGGACAGGCAGGAGAACTTCCTCAGCTGACAACCGGGTATTGTCCGGATCAGGCATCCGGACCAACCTCTCCGAACCTGGGATCTCGCCAGACTCTGTCACATCCTCAAAAACTCTCCCAATAATGACCAAACTACCCCTAAAGCCCAACATGGCATGGGCTAAAGCTTCATTATTGGGCTATGGGCTTCATCTTAGCATTGGTGGCTCAATCCTAGCCGTACACATGGCGCAATCTTAGCAAGGCCTTCCATTTCAATGGTAGCCTATAAATAAGGCACATATCCCAATAAGCAAGGCACTTCAAGTAAGTCACTTCGAACAAGTCTTCTCGCTTGTCACATCACGAGCAGTATACAGAGTTGAACCTCAGTCACTCTCGAGTAAAGTCTCATCCCGGTTTGACACTTAGCAAACCGGGCACTAACCCCCCCCCCCCCCACTCAAGTGTGCAGGTCCTTACCGGAGTAGTTGGCAGCTGGTTCTTACGCTTCGGTCCTCACCTAGCAAGGAGCCTCTTACCTTGGCACCATTTGGAAGAGTCAAATAAATCTAAGTGATTGGGGAGTTACACCCACAACATTTTGGCGCCGTCTGTGGGAATCTTTACAAAAAGTCCCATTCTCTTCAGTAATGGCAAGAACAAGAAGGTCCTCAAGAACCAACGCCACTGCCATTGGTACGCCAGCTCCGAGACAAAGGGGGAGACCTCCCACTAGAAGAGGAGGAGTAACACGAGTCTCGACAAGAGAAGTGGTAGACAATCCAAGTGATGGCCATACCGCCAGTCTTTCTTCTGACGAGGAGAGAGCCACTAATCCACCAGTAACGGTCCAAACACTTGGGGACGAAGGACAGGTTCCTCCGTCAGGAACACATGGTCCTCCCCCAGGTAGAAACTTTACCTCCCAAATGGACAGATCATTCGTCCTAGTGAATTTGGAATGAATGAGAATCAGTTTGGCCTCTTACTCACCACTATTCAAGGGTGTTTTGGATCAAACAACCTCCAGCCTCCTCAGCCCACCCTGCCTACGCCAATCCCGAGGCAAGCTGAACCCGCTCAATCGAGAAATGAGCACCGTCCGATCCAACAAAGGTTGGGGGAGCAAGCTCAACCAGAAGATCTGAGACACGTTCTCAATAGAAGAGCTGCTGCCTCTCACGAACAACGAGGGAGAAGTCCAGAAGTGCCGCGAGTAGACGAATTGGGAACCAGTCGGCGAGGAGCTCAACAACAAGTGCCTAGGGATCAAATGGCAGAAAGCACCCCGATTGTTCCAATCAGTGATCTCCCTCCGGATGTAGCCATCAACCCAGGGTGGTGAAAGAGACAATGAAGCGGATCTACCTCCAACAGAAGGCCTTGGAAACACAAATTGCCACCTTGAGCAGGATGGTCAAAGCACATGAGAAGGTGGTAGTTAAAACTCCCAACCCTTTGTGCGATGAGATCAGAAAAGAAAGAAAGCGCCCCGATTGTGTTATCCCAAACCTTGAGCATTACTATGGAGATACTTGCCCTGTAGGGCATCTTACTAGGTACGAAAGTAAGATGAAAAGCAATGGACTCAACGACAACATGAAAGCTCTCAACTTTTCCACCACACTCTTTGGAGAAGCAATGGATTGGTGGACCTCACTACCCAATGGTTCCATCAAATCATATGCGGACGTCGCCTCCCTTTTCCTAAAAAGGTTTGAGAAGGCGAAAAGAAGGAAGAGATCAGTTGAGCACTGGGGCATAATCCGGAGAGAGCATGAGGACCTCAGACCTTCCTTGATCGCTTGAAAGTACGACAGGTAGAACCTCATAGCATCAAAGAGCGGGTCCGACACCTCTATGCCAACACTTATAATGATGAGCTTAGAAGGAAGCTTTCTAACGAAGAAATCACCACTGAAAAGTACTTGGAAGAAATCTGCGAAGGAGTCTTGTATGGAGAAGATTACCGAAGGAATGTCCCGATAAGAGCAGGGATCAAGAAGGGAAAAGAACAAGTACGACAGGAACTCCCTCCTCGTCAAGGGAAGTTTGAGCAAAAAAGAGATCTCAGAGATAGAAAAGAATTCCACAGAGAATGAACTCCACCCAGGAGGTTTGCCGAGTATACTCGCCTCAACAGACCAAGATTCGACATCTTCGCTTCTATTGTTGAGAAGGACTTGGATATACAATGGCCTAAACCAGTCAAGAGCAGCAAGAAGAGTAAATTCTGTAAAGACTACTGTAGGTTCCACAAACAGAAAGGTCACCCAACTGAGGATTGCATCCAGTTGAAGACAGAAATTGAAGGCTAGTGAGAAGTGGGAAGTTGAAAGAACCACCAGTTGAAGATGAGCCCTCCAGGCATAGAAGAAATGAGCAAAGAAGAGAGGAGCGTGGTTCTGAATCTCCGACAGGATCTTTACCACCACCTCCCGCCGAAATCCCACCTCGGCAGGCCCAAAGATATCAAGGTTACCGCGAAGAGACAGAAATGGAGAATCTCCCCTACAGTGGAGTTATCAACGCCATTGCAGGAGGACCAACGGGGGGAGATAGCAGAAATGCAAGGGAAAGGACCGCGCAACACTTAAGAAATAACGACAGGGCTTACGGTCCACCAGCTTTGAAAGGCACAAATGCAATCACCTTTGACGATAGCGAGATCCCCCCACCAACGTCTGGCGAAGGAGATCTCAAGGAGCCCGATGTCCCTTTGGTTGTTTCTCTAGTGATTGCCACTTACAAAGTCAACAAGGTGCTAATCGACACAAGAAGCTCCTCCAATGTCCTATCCAAAAGAACTGTTGAGCAAATGCATCTGGGGCAAATACAATATGGACGAGTATATACCTCATTAGTAGGTTTTGGAGGGTCTGTAGTACGTCCCATTGGAAGTATATATACCTCATTAGTAGGTTTTGGAGGGTCTGTAGTACGTCCCATTGGAAGTATACCACTGCAAGTCTCCATGGGCACTTTTCCGACAAGAGTGACCCAGACTATCCTCTTTGTGGTAGTAGATAGTACCTTCGACTATAATGCGATCTTGGGTCGCCCGGGACTTAACCAATTTAGAGCAATCGCTTCTCCCCTACACAACAGGGTGAAGTTTCCAACCCCGAACGGCGTAGGGGAAGAAACGGGCAACATTAGAGAAGCCTGGGAATGCTACATCATGTCAACCAGAGGAGCCACAGAACCTGTCCTTTCAGTCGCTAAGGGCCCTCTTAGCCATTCTCCCATTACTCTAACACCACCAAAGGAAGAGATCGGTATCGGATCGTTCAGAGAGAAGTTCCCCAAGACAGCTAGGATAGAATCCCATGAAGCCTTGAAAGAGGTCCAACTGGGCGAAGAAAATCCGGAGAAAACAACTCGGATTGGAACAGAGATAAGTGCGGAAGTAGAGCAGAAGCTGATCGCCTGCCTTCGGGACAATCGCGACATCTTTGCTTGGAGCACAGATGATCTCAAGGGGATAGACCCAAGGATCACAGTTCACCGTCTGAACATGGATCCTACGGTCAAGCACATCCGCCAAAAGAGGAAAGACTTTGGACCAGTTGAGGATGCTATCATAGCAGGGGAGGTTGACAAATTGATGAAAGCAGGTCATATCGAAGAAGTCAGATACTCTGATTGGGTCTGCAACGTGGTCCTCGTCGAAAAAGCTCCAGGAAAGTGGAGAATGTGCAATGACTTCACCAGACTCAACAAGTTTTGTCCAAAAGATCCCTATCCATTGCCACGCATAGACCAGCTGGTTGATTCCACTGCAGGATGTGCACTTCTAAGCTTCATGGATGCATACCAAGGCTTCTACCAAATTAGGATGGCTCAAGAAGACATCAAGAAAACGGCATTCTTTGCGGCCGGAGGAGTTTACTGCTTCAAGGTCATGCCCTTTGGCCTCAAGAATGTAGGAGCTACTTACCAACGGCTGGTAAATAAGATGTTCAAGGAAGAATTGGGAAAAACCATGGAAGTCTATGTGGATGACATGCTTGTGAAAAGCAAGACTGAAGAGGAACACATCGAACACCTCAACAATTGCTTCTCTATTCTCCGGAAATATGGAATGAAGCTGAACCCTGAAAAGTGCACTTTCGGGGTAAAAGGAGGAAAATTCCTTGGTTACATGGTCACAGAAAGAGGCATCAGTGCTAACCCAGAGAAGATAAAGGCAATTGTAGATCTGCCACAGCCCAAAACTGTCAATGAAGTTCAAAAACTTCTAGGAAAGGTGATGGCGTTGAGCCGTTTTATCTCCAGGTCCGCCGAGAAGAACCTTCCCTTCTTTAAGATCTTACGAAAAGGAAATAAGTTCGAGTGGACAAAGGAATGCGGAGAGGCCCTGGAAAACTTGAAAAAGTATCTCCTCTCGCCGCCCCTTCTGTCTAAACCCAGGGAGGACGAAACCCTTTACCTTTATTTGGCCACCACTGATGAAGCAATGAGTTCTGTACTGGTACGGCTACAAGACAACGAGCATTTACCAATTTACTATTTGAGCAAAGCTCTTGTAGGCTCCGAAGCCAGATATGTCAAGGTTGAAAAGCTCGCATTGGTTTACCTTGCATGATCAAGCCTTACTTCAAGTCGCATCGGATTGTGGTCCTTACAAATGAGCCACTCAAACATGTCTTGGAAAAACCGGATCAGTCAGGACGCCTATCCAAATGGGCTATTGAGCTAAGTGAATATGATATTGGCTACCAAGCCCCATCGGCCAAGAAAGCACAAGTCCTGGCCGACTTCCTGGTAGACTACCCAGAGAAGGAGAACGAAAACTCCCAGGAAAAGGCTAGTCATGTGGTGATAGCCCAGATCAAGGAATCAAGTGGAGAGAAAGAGACTGAAGAAACACAAAGAGGTAGCATCCAGCCTAAGACTCAGTATCACCAACCTATGGATGATTCACTGAGAGTAAGGCACATGTTTCTTTTGGACGAAGAACTCAATATTTCAACGACTGCATCTTCCGACAAGAAGCAGAAGGTTGAGAAAGCACTTACTCCCACTTTAGGAGGAAAGGAAGGAAACAAAGAATGTTAGACATTACAAGTGGATGGATCATCAACCGGACGGTTGGGAGGAATAGGAATTTTCCTTGAAAGTCCTGAAGGAGCCAAGCTTGAGTACGCCATCACCCTCAATTTTAAGGTGACGAACAACGAGGCCGAGTATGAAGCACTTATCACCGGCCTAAGAATGGCGAAAGCCCTTCAGGTGAAAAGGATCAAAGCCTACACAGACTCGCAGCTCGTACAATCCCAGTTCTCCGGGTCCTTTACCACCAAAGGACCTAACATGATCAAATACTTGGAACTCCGGATCTAACGAACCAGTCAAGATATGATAAATCTCAAGAAAGAGGTTGATCAATTTGAAGAATTTACTCTTAACCAATTTCACAGAGAATGGAATGAAAAGGCCGATGCCCTCTCCAAGTACGCCTCGGCCTTAGGAGCTTTGGACACAAGAAGTGTCATCCTAATGACCCGCGCGGAATCCTCCCTGGCAAACCCCAACGGAAAGATGTTCCTTGTGAGCACAGAAAGAAACTGGATGACCGATATATTCCGTTACCTCAAGGATGGTACCTTACCTGTGGATCCTAGAGAGGCCAGGAAGATTCAATGTCGAGCTAACAGATACTTTATTTTGGGAGAAGATCTCTACAAAAGATCCTACAGCGGAACTCACTTGAGATGCCTAGATCCTCAAGAGGCGAAAACTGCGATGGAAGAGATCCACGCCGGAAGTTGTGGAAGCCATTCTGGAGGAAGGACTTTGGCACAAAAGATCATAAGGCAAGGATACTATTGGCCAACCATCGACATGGACGCTGCCAACACCGCCCGCGCCTGTGAAGACTGCCAATACTATGCCAACATACCACACCGTCCGACCAACCCTATGATTCCGTCAATCATAGCTTGCCCATTTGATCAATGGGGCATAGACATTGATGGTCCCTTTCCACGAGGAACGCATCAGAAGAAGTTCTTGATAGTGGCAGTAGAGTACTTCACTAAGTGGGTCGAAGCTGAAGCAGTGTCAACCATCACCGAAAGCAGAGTTCGGACATTCATCTGGAAGAACATCATCTGTCGGTTTGGACTCCCACGAGTGTTAGTTTCAGACAATGGAGCACAATTTTCTGGGTCAAGGCTGAAGGAGTGGCTTCAAGATTTCAAAATAGAACAACGCTTTACTTCCGCCACCCCAAGCCAATGGTCGTGGAAGCCACCAACAAGACCATAGTCAAAATTCGGAGAAAAGGTTGAGAACTTCCCAAGACAACATGGATGATCTTGACGCCCTTTGGGCGATCGAACGACGAGCAATCGCCACACAAAAAACACCTTACTCCTTGCTCTATCTATCCGACTCGGTCATCCCTTCAGAGACAGTGGTGGCAACTCAGAGAATCCAGCAATACAACTCAGCTGATAATGAGCTCGCAAGGATCTATGACCTTGAGCTCCTTGAAGACAAGCGCGATAAGGCATTTGCCAACATCCTTCGGTACCAAGCCATGACTGCTCGAGCCTATAATAAACGTGTCTTTCCCAAGGACATACAAGTTGGAGACTTAGTCCTTAGAAGAGCTGATATACTAGGTCATGTGGGGAAACTAAAACCCAAGTGGGAAGGACCGTACAAGGTTACTGGGGCAAGAGTTAATGGAAGCTTTGAGCTAGAAGATGAACAAGGGCGGGCCTTGAAGAGAACTTGGAATGCCAAGAATCTCCAAAAGTTTTACACTTAGAGAAGTATGGCAACGACTGTCACCTTCCTCTATCTTGTCGACCTGTTTTTTGTGTTTGTTTTTTGAAAAAAGGCCTTGAAGCCCTCAAGTTGTAAGTCGATTTCCGTCAAATCAATACAACTGCGATTTCATAAACATTGTTGATAATCATGTCCTCGAAGATATTTAACTACTCGATCCGAATCTAGATCATACATTGATCCGGATCGGACTGACACAATCAAGCAGTGTCCGACCTTCACAAAGGCAAATACGCTTTTATTAAAACAGTGCAGGTTTACAAGGTCAGGGTCCGAAGAGCCCTAATCAAGCTTACAAAAACAAGCTCCTACTCTATCTCTTTTCTACTATTACAACGAAGCTTCCTAATTAACCCTGAGCTACCAAACCAAACCCCATCCGAACACATCACCGTATTCAGAAGCGCCCCGAAGGAAGAAGGAACTATACCATCCGAACTTTGATTGCTTACGGGCAGAGGTTTCAAAGCCCCTTCGGACGATCCAAAGTTTAACAGCACCCGAACTATGTAACCTAGGCCATTCATTGATTCCAGAAAGGATACTTCATCACTCATGATGTAAAGTCTGCACATCGACCATCCGGATCGCGTCATACCAAATACTATGAACACACCCCAGATTCAGCGTATTTGGAAAGCGACCAGCCCGGATTCAACACAAGTCACTCCGGAGGCTCCCGTTGGTCCGAGTCCCAACAAGACCGGCATTGTCAGGGACTCCATTCCAGAATTGTAAGTCGCTCCCTCGAGCCTTCAATTCTGGAACAAAGCCACCGACAAAACCAAGCTGCTCGGACGAAAGACCTTAGGTGCAAGACAAACGAGTCACCAAAAAGGTTACTTCCGAAGGTCCTCAATGATCCGACTCCAAACAAGCTCAGCATTGTTAGGGACCCCATTCCAAAATTGCAAATAGCTCCCTCGAGCCTTCAATCATGGAAATGCAGTCACCAACAAAACCAAACCGCTCGGATACACATCCTCAAGGACGAGCTAAAAGACCTACTCAAAGTGATACTTCTCCCTCCATCCGAGAAACGAGCAACTAGACACAACAGGATTGGTAGAAAGCCTTCCAACATTTCGGGCGGTTTCTTACGACCGAACCACGAAATACTGGAAGGGATTCTATCAAACCAATTCTGCCGACTTGTCGCCCCCCGGGCGCATAACCAGAGCAGATTGCCTCGGACGCATTGAGATTCAAAACCAACTATTTGAAGATCCCCGAACCATCCAGCTAATCTACCTCTCCGGGGCTAAAAGTCACGAATATAGACCACAGCCCCGGAGAAAGAAGATTAGCCTGACGATCAGAGGAATTGATTGGCAAAAACTTTGGGCCTCACTCGGTACGGACCATATCCTCGAAGATCCGAAGCTGGCTTTCCGAGCAAACTAATTTCCACGACTCTCACCGAAGAACCAGCCCGGGTAGACTTCCGAAGCATCGGAGAAACCCTTGGGACGAGATCACGGGCGAGAGTAATGGCATAAACATGCTCACCAGCCACTCGGACTCGAGCTCCGGACCTTTGATTACTATAAAAGGGCGAGATGTCTTAATCAAAAGCCGTACAAAGCAGGAGTATATATAGAAAGAGAAGACCAATTGGAAGCGGACACGTGCCCCATATTCACAGGAGATGGGCTTGGGCCGCACATGGGCCTAGCTCTTCGGCTTCCATTGGCCCAACCCAACAATCCATCCACACGGTTGAGCATACCGACTATGCTACTCACTCGGATGTACCAAGCTCGGGCTAACATAACAACATCCGGTTAACTGCGTGATTCGTATGCAGACACCTTGTACTTGATACTGATCGACTTTTCACTATCTCACAAGTCTGCATGACTCGGAAAGACACACCAAGTCAACGTCCGAATCGTCTTAACTTATCACGATACAAGGAGATTCTTGTTCTCGAAAGCCTGACCACTCTAAGACGTGGCTCCGGACCGTTCGTGATCCAGTTTATTTCTATTATAGCTTCCGATTCGGATGGGAACAACGATTGATCGTCCCCCAAGACCCGCAAAGGCAAATTTGAATCAGGCAAACTAATGTCCTGGCGGTATGGATCTCAAAGGTCCGAACCCACTATCCGAGTCTACGAGAGTTGATGAGTTACTAAGCAAATACGAAATTAAACGTGCAAGGATGGAAAATAGTATATCAGCAACAAAAATAGTTCCGAGCCATCAAAGGACCCGAACCAATACCATTCATCAAAGATAAGTATATGTTTGTACAAACAAAAGATGATGGGCAAAAACGACAAACATTTCTTTTTGGCCCGGAGGCACCCTATTACAAAAAATCCGGCATACCCGTCTTCACCGCTTCGCCGGATGAACTAGGTTGCGGCGAGAGGGGCCCCGTATCCTTCTCCGGAGGTGCTTGACCTTCTGTGGGCTATCCTCCGTGCTCCGAGCCTCAACCTCTTTCAGGAAGGCCGGACACTCCTCCATCAGGTCGAGGTCGCGATCAAAGCCTTGGACAGGCCCGGGCAAAGTCAGCCAGTCTCGGTTGTGCTCCAAATGGTCCTCTAAAGGAACGAAAACACTAGACATGAGCACCCGAGGGACGAAGGATGGGAGATACGGACCGCCGTGATTGTACTTCTTGCCCTCCGACTGTCAGAAACCAAACTCCACAAATTCACATTTGAGCAAATCTTCGTCCAAAACACCCTCCGGAGCGAAGTCCGAGCCATCTCCATTTTTAAAGGCGGATACCCCCTCAGCCTCCAAGTTACAATCGTCCGGTGCCCAACCTTTCCTCCGGCACTGCTCCACAGCTGCATCAAACCCATCTTGCCGGGCCTCATCATACTTTGACTCGAGCAAGAACTTGTAGGAGTCCGAATCAAGGAAATCTTGGACAGCCCTTGTCCGGACTCCCCGAAGCTCTTTCAGCATCTTATCCTTGAAAGTTCGAGAGACGGCCACGAAATCGTCCAAACTATCTTGGTGCACTTTCAAATCAGCCTCCAAAGATCGAATGGCACTTTTCATCTTGGCCGTCTCCGACTCGGCCTCTTGTTTCGCAGCTATGGCCTTCGTCACGCGCTCCGAAGTGATATGCAACCGGGACGCTTCAATCGCCCGGGCAGCCTCAGCCTTGGCTAGATCTTCTTCCAGGGTAGCCCTCCGAGCAGCCACCAAGGAGCATGCTTCAACAGCAGTAGCAAGCTGAAAACAAAAACGGAACATCAGAACCGTTAGATACCTCAGAATCACAGAAAGATGTGAAACCGACGGAAAGCCTAAACTCACCTTGCGCTGAGCGGCAGTTAACTCCGCAATCCGCTCTAGCTCAAGCAAAGAACCAACCGAGCAACTTCAAGATCCGACTCGGCTCAGGAGCCTCGCCCACCTTTCCTTTGCCCTTTTTGGCGGGAGGATTCGGACCTTCGGAGGAGCGCTTTTTTGGAGCTGCAGCGCTCGATCCGCTTGCGGGAGGATCTCGCGACACGGATCTCGGAGGCTTCTTCGAGCCCTTAGTTGCGACCACCTTACCCTTGTCTGGAGTAGGGATGGTTTGGGCCTCTTCGCCCGCAGCAGCTCTCCGAGACTCCTCCACTCGGAACACAGCAACATTTCTGGGCTCGTTCATCGGAAGAACGGTGGAGGTCTTGATAATCTGGGTCCGAGAACCCTCTGCCAACTCCTTCCGCTGCGCAGCGTTCTGTTGACGCCTTCCGCATGGTCGACATCGTATACTCGAACCAGAAAGCTGCACATCCGAATCACAATAAGTTGCAAGATACAAAAGAATCTACAAATGATAAATCATATAGTCGACAAACAGACAACCGACTCGGACAACCAACCAGAGGCAGAGAGAAACCACTTACTCAAATCCTCCATGTTGTCACAAAAACTTGGCTCGGACAAGCCGGCCAGGAAAGGCAGAGGCTGACATATCAGACCTTGGAAAAAGTACTTCTCCGGCTCTTGACTCCGATGGAATGCTTGCATCCACAAGGGGATGTTCCGTGCCGGTGGCTTCCAATCTGGCAGATTGCCCCGGAAGAACTTCTTCTCAAAATGCCACGTGGGCCTCTCCGCTTCGGATTGCCCGGGCTTCAGAGCCGGACGGACAAAAATTTACCTCTTGAACCATTGGATTCCCAATGAGGACAAGGGATCAACAAAAAATGTGTATGCCTGGCGACATACGAATGTATAAAACCAAGTGTTCCTACTACTTACACTAATGTTAAACAATTTACGGAAATTGTCGAAGGTGAGCGGGATGCCTTTATATTTACATAACACTCCGAAGCACATCAAATTTCCGAGGGAGTTGGGGATGATCTGGTGCGGACTCAAACCCATGCTGTTCAAAATCTCCAGAAACTCGGACGATACTGGTAGCCACCACCCGCAATGGAGACTTATCTCATAGACCGACATATAGCCCGGAGGCGGATTATAAAAAGCATGAGATTAAATGCAGGATGAGAATCTCCACACAATCCGGAATCTCATATCTTCTCCGGAGCTCATCTACTTCATCGGCTCGGATGGTTCAGGCACAAGTAGGCAGTGTACCATCTTCATTCATCTCACCCTCCGGATCGGGGTGAGTGACCTGGTCTCTGGACCGAGGGAACTTCACTTGGAAAACGTCCTCGCCCTTCTTTAGCCTCTCCGGACGCTCTTCCTCAGCCACCTGCCGACTCGGCCCTGCTTGCCCAGAAGTTTCCACACGAAGCACATTAGCGGATGGCTCTGCACCTTTTTCCTCCTCGGAACCAGAATCTTCGCCCCGCACACCTTCTTCTGCCTCATCTTCCTCGGATGAGGACGCTAACTCTACAACAGTCCTAATAGGCGCAAAGAACTTGCACACGATCCTCCTCACCCTCTTCGAAGATGCTCAAATTGGGAGGTGCTTCCGAAGTATCATGCACTTCCTCGATAGTTGGCGCCTGCGGATCCGGAACGAACGGGACTCGATTAGGATTACTCCTAAAGTTATAACCTAGGGTGCGAATTAAAGTACGGATCTCTACCGGAAGTTCGGATTCCTGGCCAGCTCGACCCGGGCGACGAGTTCCTATAACTCGCGAGCTTGTCTCTTGAGCCGCTACAATAACCTGCACATGCGACACTCGCAGGTAATCCGGATGCCTCGGAGGACCAGAATCTGGAACAACTAACCGAAGTAAGGAACTTACCTCGGGCTCTTCCCGACTCGGATGGGGCGCTTGCTCCACCTCCAGTACGTCATCATCCATGATCTCAATCTCCTCGGAGCTATCGCTTAAGGATATCGCCTCGGAGTCATATCCCTCAGCCTCGGATCGATTTTGGCTATCACTCTCGGACATCCTAGGGAAAGGAGAAAGCAATATCGTAAGCTTTAAGATGGCAGTCCGAGAGGTCGTTTATGTATATTAAAGTGGCCAACTCAAAGCCAAAACTAGCAGCTTACTCGGCACAGTTAGTTCGGAGTCAGTACTACACTTATTCGGTGTTAGTCAACATCAAGTACGTATTGGTTATCAACTATACTACACATCATAAGCATACATCCGAGTAACTTGAAGATGAAAGACAATAGAGATGATTTAATCATAAGACGAGACAAGTAAACTTACTTGGACTCGGATGATTAGAAAGAAGTGACTTGACTCTGCACAGAATCACGCGCTTCGAACCGCTCCTTGCTCACTTCGGATTGCTGGTAGTTGCTTCGGATGTACTCGGAATGCAAAAATTATCTCTCTAAACGATGAGAAATGAACCGGCCAACCCCTCTATTTATAGAGGGCCATATTGGGAACTCCAACCGTCGCGATTTTTCGGATTTAATCTCCACGGTCGATCAAGAACCATCCAACGGTATAGTACAATTAT
Organism: Plantago major; assembly: GCA_026545765.1. NCBI lineage: Eukaryota > Viridiplantae > Streptophyta > Magnoliopsida > Lamiales > Plantaginaceae > Plantago > Plantago major. The sequence goes on along the minus strand of CM048844.1, from coordinate 60,899,099 downwards.
ACCAAGTGAAATGACGAATGGGTACAACAAATTTACCTCTTGGATAGATGAATACAACAACTCTCCCTCTCTCGGGTGACAGACAACACGAGAGCTCCGGAGTATCATCTTCTCGGACGTCTAGCGGTTTGCCAGTCCAATATAATTTGTCCACACAGGGAACCTCGTAGACTCGAGCGATTACCCTTCGGACCTTCCCGCAACCACAGAGCCTGGTTCGGACGGGACACACACCTACGGTCCGCCACCGTAGCTCATCAAAGGTACACTACCGATGTTCGGAGCCTAAACTTAGTCTCCATTACAAATACCCTTTTTTCTTTTTTCTTCACTTCGTTGCCCTTCGGACCTACTCCCTCAGATGGCAACGATGTTTTAGAAAAAGAAAAAAGGGGGGGGGAGAGAGACTAAGTCAATGGCCACACGAAGTACGGAGTACATCTTTTTTTTTAACGAGATCAAAACGGATTGGACTGAAGAACGGATTCTTTCCCTCAAAACAACTTCCCAAACCAATAGTTCCACAACTATCTTCTACTAAGATACTTGGAAACTAGGGGACATATGTTGATACGGAAATATGTCCAATCCGTCATAAAGAACCTAGGAACGAATCCTAAGGCGTCCTAAGTCATCCAAAGGATCCGAGGCACTTAGGTCCGAGCCAATGGTCCGATCCGGGCAGACCATCTATGGTCCGACCCACCCTAAGAGAAGGGGACAAAGGATTTGGACCTGCCAGGCCCGACCCGGAACCCTAGGTCCGACCCACCTTGGTCCGAGCCTCCCTGGGAAAGGAGCATAGTGCTAAGTCAGTACCCTCTCCGACCCAAGGACTCCGATACGGATGTCGACTCGGATCCAGCATGACCATCTCATAAATCTACCAAGCAAGTGGGCACCAAAGAGTGAGATGTCCGAACCCAGGAGCTCCGAATCGGAAGAGTTGGACAGGAAGGAGAACTTCCTCACCGACAATGGTCTTGTCCGGATCAGGCATCCGGACCAACCTCTCCGAACCTGGGATCTCGCCAGACTCTGTCACATCCTCAAAAACTCTCCCAATAATGACCAAACTACCCCTAAAGCCCAACATGGCATGGGCTAAAGCTTCATTATTGGGCTATGGGCCTCATCTTAGCATTGGTGGCTCAATCCTAGCCGTACACATGGCGCAATCCTAGCAAGGCCTTCCATTTCAATGGTAGCCTATAAATAAGGCACATATCCCAATAAGCAAGGCACTTCAAGTAAGTCACTTCGAACAAGTCTTCTCGCTGGTCACATCACGAGCAGTATACAGAGTTGAACCTCAGTCACTCTCGAGTAAAGTCTCATCCCGGTTTGACACTTAGCTAACCGGGCACTAACCCCCCCCCCCCCTCAAGTGTGCAGGTCCTTACCGGAGTAGTTGGCAGCTGGTTCTTACGCTTCGGTCCTCACCTAGCAAGGAGCCTCTTACCTTGGCACCATTTAGAATAGTCAAATAAATCTATGTGATTGGGGAGTTACACCCACAACAGGTCCCCCACCGCATAAATAAAAATTATTATTTTACAAAAATAATTTCACATGTTATGTTGGTTTTTTGGCACCCCAAAAATGTAGTACTTTTTACTAACTCAGCCAATGTTGCAGTTCCGGTCTTGTTACAAAGGTATGGTACGGGTTCGAGTTTATACCCAACCCGGACCTGAACATCATATAGAGCGACATGGCCTCAACAGTGTCCCTGACTCTTGTTAATTATCGTAACTTAGTAAACATGTTTAGAAAAATGTAAGCGCTGGAATCTATAGTAGAAAATTGTGTATTCTTTATACGCATATGATGTGAAATTTAATATCTTAATGAATATGATTTTTTTTCTTTCTAATTATGGTTTGATAGTACACAAAGATGTATCAAGTGCAAATCACTAAAATCAAACTTTACCCATAGAATACAAACTGGCATAGCTTAATAGTTGTGCTTTGAGAATATATTGCTCTTCATCAACTTCTACTCATTGTACCAAAATGTTCTAATCTTGTTGGAGATGTACACTCAAACTTATTCTTATGATAACTACGACTTAAAATAAGTATATAATTTAGTATTCTGACTGCTTATTTTATGCTTGGACCATCTGCCATATTTGGAGAAACACCGATTAAAACGTAAAAAATGAGAAAAAAGAATAAGGCAAACTGAATTTTCTTTATTAATACGAACTGATTCAATATCAGGCATGAAGATGGAGAGAAATGTTAAATGATTTGTATATAGGTATGTTTAATATTGTAAACGGATAGTTGTTCTTATATTTATTCATATCGAAATTTTACATTTTTAGGTCGTAAACGTTTGATTGTAAAAAATATTTTAGGAGACTTGTGCCAATCAAACTTTATAAATTCATTTGGCCAATGTTTGCGTCGGATTGTACGGTTGATTAATCAAGTATAAAGTGATAGAATAATACAATTATTGCTCACCAAAATTGGCAGAGTCTCGACCTTAGATTTTAATGAATAAATTACTTATTTAATTAATAATTATATTCAAGATTGGTGTATATGGATTCATGTTGTTGAAGTATAAAGTATCGAATAATACAATTATTGCTCACCTAAATTAGCAGAGTCTCAACCTTAGATTTTAATGAATAAATTACTTATTTAATTAATAATTATATTTAAGATTGGTGTATATGGATTCATGTTGTTGAAGTGAATCCAACCAAAATATATGAGGTTTAATAAAGACTATAAATGTAGTCAATATAATAAAAATAAATAGTGGAAGTTATAAGATACATTGCATTGTAAAGAACTAAAATGTTTCGTAGCTTATTTTTCAAATTTAGAATTTATGTCATTTAATAAATTTATATTTTATGTTAAAGAATAAATGACTTATTTAATGAATAATAATATTCAATACTAGTACTAACCCGTGGCGTTGCCACGGCATATTTAACTTTTTTTATAAGTAATACGTGAAATAAAATATCATTCAAACGATGAGCCAAATTATATTAATAAAAAAGTTCAATACATCGAAAATTTCAAAGAGAATGCAAAGTCAATGTATAAAATATTCATAGTCATATGAATAATAATCAACTGCAAACCAACATTTAAAAAAAAATAGTTAATAAACAAATACAAATGCTTGTATTTGATAATTTAAATAACGCGTGTACTATTATAAAAAAAACATGATAAAGTCTCCTGAGAGACGATTTTATGGAGAGTTTGTAATGTGTTTGTCAATTCCGGACGCCTTAATAACGTTTAGGAACTCGACATAAGTATTCTCCATTGACAATATCATCTTCGTCAGGACATATGCTATTTAAACTCATGAATGCAATGGCATCTCCAGGTAAAAGTGAACTGACATAATCATTGACCTCCTGAACTATATCATTAGTTGGATAAGAATAACCCTATCCTGGAAGTATCGACCGTCACCGACATGGTCTTGTTTACTCGGATATGCACTCTTAAACTGATGCAACAATTAATATAAAGTAGAACGAATCAAAATATCCTCAGAGAATATGAATTATACCTCACAATCATTATTACCACCAACATTACGTATAGTCTCCAACTTGCAACAACCGCTCAACAAACTCCCTAATACACTCAAGTCTCAACCTCAATAGGTGAGTCGCCATACGACAGTTAAATAAGGTCAACAAACGTCATATTAAATTCAATAGTATATTATTTATAATCGAAATGAGAAAAAAAATGACCATTCCTATAAAAAGGTTAGAAAAGCACACATGCACATGTTCTTTGTAAGTTTGAATAAACGACATGAACTCCAATTAATGTTTCTTAGATAAGTAAAGGGAGGCCTAACTATGTCATGCTTACCCCCGCCCCCCCCCCCCCCCCCAAAAAAAATGACAACTAATCCACCTAATGAATTTTCCAATTCTCTAAAATCAGGACCTCTCATTATGTCCTTGACACTGCAATCAAGAGTCTCAAAGCAAAATCTATAAGCCATAGGTGTCTCATTCCAAATGATTAAATTTGTAGTGTTTAACATTCTTTATAGGTCGCCGTCGAGGGTTATTATACTACACGTGATAGTTTCATCAACCTGAAACTTATTATTGAATCTAGAAGGGTAGTGCGGCCGATAGAAGTTTAGAAGCTATACGACTCGATACAACTGACAGAACAATATCACGTCCACCACGTAAAGTAGAACATAATGTCTTCCATAAAATTATTTTGTGGTGCCACCATAACCATAGAGAAAGAAAACTCCACAAGTACCATAATCAACGACATCCATAATCGTATGGTACACACTCTTTTGCTCATCAGTGAGACATAGATGCAAATGATTGTGCTGCTCAAACATCTCATCAAAATCATATAACATTTCTTCAACAATCTGATTATTCAGACCATTATCTATGACTATGACGCTGGACATGGACATACCTTCAAGCTGACTCAAAATACATCCATTCCGATAAAGTGACTCTTCTATCTCAGCAAAAGTAAAATCCCCAATTCTTCATTGAACTCCTGACGTACATTGAAATATTGAGAAAGAAAGTTAGTAACAAAAATGATAAATAACATATAATTACATCTCGTACCTCTACAATTGATCCCTAAAAAATCCCTCCCACCTCCGGCTATTCAAACAATAACAAAAAAAACCCATGTCGTTTACCAACTCACCGAATCATCTTCATCTCAGAGCAGCATGGATTTTTTAATGTTTGTAAATAAAAGAGAAGTAAAAAAAATAAAACTCCATAAATTTACGGGGGTACCATAGATGATATCTTTATAACTCCATAAATTTACGGGGGTACCATAGATGATATCTCTATAACTGCCCTCAACTAAATAACTGAATTTTTATGTGAACTGAAAACCGAACACAACCCAAAATGACGATCCTAAATTTCTGGTAGCTCATTATGCTGATAATAACAGCTTTCTCTCTATAATTTTGAGGACAATAGTTTGAGAAATGTGATTGGTTGGTTTTGGGAGTTAACCTAAATAATCATATATCTCAAAGTTAAATAATAAAATGATCACTTAGAACTTGAAAGATTGTATAAGGCAAAATATTAACAAAACCAAATCAAATTAAACATGGGTCTATAAATTTATAAATCAACCAAATGTAAATAATTGTTCAATGTAGAAAGCTGGAATGAAATTTCTAAATGAAAATGCGAGCAAACTATCAGGCTGAATTGTTCTCCTTTTCTTTTTTTTTTTTGAGTTACAGGGTCGAATTATTCTTTCTTGATCAACTTTTGTGCTAAATTCATGTTTTTCAATCAGACGCTCATCTTCACTGTCGACGTCAATAGGATTAACACGCTTTACTGGAGTCAAGCTCACTCTAGAAGTGTTGTTGGAACCTTGAGCTGCATAGTCATCAACTTTTCATTTTCCTTTGCCAAAATTTGGCAATCCACTTAGTAGCCTCTATCTAAGCATATATTGGTGCAAATGCAACTTCCTGTTTGAAATAAAATTAAAAAAATCAAGAATTGGGTTACAAATACTGAACCAAATTGATGATGTGTTTGAAATTACAGTAATAGATAGACTACACCACTGTTCTAGTATATCTTCATCTTTAGCAAGATATTCAACACTACAATCTTGGATTATTGATATATTTTAGAAAATTTCCTCGAACTGTCAAGAGTAGGCAAAATGTTAGCGAATAAGATTTTATGTACTCAATATACAAATAAAGAATGTAATGCAATACTTATATATTTTTCATGACCATTTCACAAATGGATATACATGACATGGCAACTAAGAATATGATGTCCGTCTGCAATTCAGTAAGATTGTAAAAATTAAACCAAAGTTATGGACGATATAATTGTACACATTACTGCAGAAGTTTTCCATAGGAAAGAATCGAAAACCACATAAATATGTTAGTACTTCAATATTAGAAGCTCATTTCGTCATTTTATATACCCGTAAGATTGCAACATGATTTCAAAATTAGTTATGCAACGATATAATCAATTACTCCATGTAAATAGTGAAATAATTATAATCTTTAATTTTGTGATAATTACAAATGGTTTTAATTCTTTCAAAAGTTGATAATATCTTCTCGCGGTTAAAGCCGGATTTTAATCGAGTTTGGAGAGATGAAGAAGTTGTTTGTTAGATGATCTGATTTGCTTCTGTAATTTTGTGTTTTGTAATTATGCCATGTTTAAGGCTGAAAGTTAATACTCCCTCCGTCTCGGAAAACTTCATACATTAGGGTTAGCGCCCAGTTTTATGCGAAAAGTTAAAGTAATGATATAATATAGAAAAGGTGGGAAAAAATGTACTTTTAATGGCAAAAGTGTAATTTGAATGTAAAGTTGAGATTGTTTACTAATTGTTGGGTGTGGGGTAACTTCCTTTTTTAGTAATGTATGAAGTTCTGTGGGACGGCTAAAAATGACAAATGTATGAAGTTATGCGGGACGGAGGGAGTATATTTAATTATTCATTACGTTAAAGGGTCGAATTCTTCTTTCTTGATCAACTTTTGTGCTAAATTCATGTTTTTCAACCGGACGCTCTTCTTCATTGTCTACGTCAATAGGATTAACACGCTTTACTGGAGTCAAACTCACTCTAGAAGTGTTGTTGGAACCTTGAGCTGCATAGTCATCAACTTTTCATTTTCCTTTGCCAAAAATTTGGCAATCCACTTAGTAGCCTCTATCTAAGCATATATTGGTGCAAATGCAACTTCCTGTTTGAAATAAAATTAAAAATCAAGAATTGGTTTACAAATACTGAACCAAATTGATGATGTGTTTGAAATTACAGTAATAGATAGACTACACCACTGTTCTAGTATATCTTCATCTTTAGTTAGCTATTCAGCACTACAATCTTGGATTATTGATTTATTTTAGAAAATTTCCTCGAACTGTCAAGAGTAAGCAAAATGTTAGCGAATAAGATTTTATATACTCAATATACAAATAAAGAATGTAAAGCAATACTTATATATTTTTCATGACCATTACACAAATGGATATACGTGATATGGCAACTAAGAATATGATGCCCGTCTTCAATTCAGTAAGATTGTAAAAATTAAACCGAGAAGTTATGGACGATATAATTGTACACATTATTGCAGAAGTTTTCAATAGGAAAGAATCGAAAACCACATAAATATGTTAGTACTTTAATATTAGATGCTCATTTCATGATTTTATATACCCATAAAATCGCTACATGATTTCAAAATTTGTTATGCAATGATATAATCAATTACTCCATGTAAATAGTGAAATGATTATAATCTTTAACTTTGTGATAATTACAAATGGTTTTGACTATTTTAAATTTTGATAATATCTTCTCGCGGTTAAAGCCCGATTTTAATTGAGTTTGGAGAGATGAAGAAGTTGTTTGTTAGATGATCTAATTTGCTTCTGTAATTTTGTGTTTTGGATCTTTGTACTGTTGGTTATGGGGCCTGCCTAGCATAACTTATGCCATGTTTAAGGCTGAAAGTTAATATATTTAATTCTTCAAAAAAAAATCGAGTTATCCTTTTCATCCTGTTTGCCATGTGATTTTAATCGTGTTGAACATTACCCGTTTTTAATCTACCAACTATTCATAATTCAATTAAATTTTATGCAATATACTTAAAATAGAATTACAAAATACTATAAATAGAATTTGCAAAATAATCATCAAACAAACCATGGCATGTAATTGGGGTTTTCAAACTAAATTAGATGAATTTTAATTCAATTGTTTTGAGCTTCAATTTGCCACCTAAGATTTTTGCTGATGTGGTACATCTCATATTTCATTTAGATCATCGCTTTTATCATATATATTGATTGGTGTCTATGGATTCGTCGTGTCACGGTAATGTAAATGGATGTTCAAAATATTATTCGGAGTTTTGTAAATAAATTTAAATGAGATTTAATAAAAATTATATATTCAGCCAACATATTAAAAATAAATAGTGAGAGTTATAAGGTGTATTGCATTGTAAATAAAAAATATATTCCATAAATTATTTTTTAAATTTAGAATTTACACAACCATTAGTATTGTACACTCGTGTTGGTGCATAATAACATACAATTTACACCTCTAAATTAGTATCCTGTAATTTTGTGAAGTAAATTCCATAAAATTCAAAAAGACATGCCACATCATGTTTTACCTATGTGGCATGTCTATTTGATCACATAGCTCACCAACTTTATACTCTATCCGTTCCGAATTCAACTTCCCCCATTTCATTTTGGACATTCTAATTTCAACTTCCCACCACTTAAATGAAAAATCTATCTTCTACTTTATTCACCCTCTCATACTTTATTCAATTTCTTTCCTACTTTATTATCATCCATCATAGTTTAGTCAATCTTCTATTGAAACTTGTGGCCGGGTCCGCGAGAAGTTGAATCCAGAATGGAATGAGTATATTATATGGATGCCCTTACTTTTATCGTAATTCATATTATCTAGATGAGGTTTCATTTGGCTTGATGGGAAATTGGGGAAAAGAAAACAAAATAGGGGAAAATGTTGTTTTCCACCATTTGATATTCGTTAGGAAATTCTGAAAATTTTAGAAAATCTTTATAATATATATCTCTCAAAAGTTTTTCCCTATAACATTTTAATGTATATTCTTATTTTTCTCTATTTTTTTTCCTTACAAAGTCTTGTAAGAGACGTGTATTAGTGAGGGATCTGAGACTTAGATTGATGTTCTTAAGTATATATTTAATGTTTTAAACAATATTAGTAATGTTTTATGAGTGAACATTTTACATCATTTTTTATGTGTACATGTATATCACCGATATTTTTAGTAAAAGCTTAATGTTTTTCGATATAACTGTAATGTTTGTCTGTCGAGCAAGTCTACTAAGAGTCGGTCTCTAGATAATTTATGTAGAGACGGATCTATGTTGTCAAGTTATTAATCAAAACGTCTACGTTCTCAACGTTGGTGTTTTTCATATTACAAAAAGAAATGAATTCGTTAACAACATGGATATTTTGATTAACAACATAGATGATTTTTCTAATCTCATAGATAAACCTAATCTCAGCACGACCTAGAAGTGAACTCTTGAAACTTAAGGTTACATGGCATGCAATGCAACTATTTAGGAGAGAATGCACATCTCATTGCTCAAGGACATGAAAACATAAGCTTCAATAGTAAACCTTATTGACAAAAACGATCCCACTCCTCGAATGCAAGAATAATAGGATAAAATTCACTTTCTTCTACAAAAAGTTACTTGAATATTTTTTTGAGCTCTAGGAACTTTACACATCAGTACAAAATTCAAAGGAAATCCTTTTTAAAAACAAAGCTTTCCATCTACTGTAGCAGAAAATAACAAATATCAAATGCTTTTAGTAAGAGCCCTAACGTCAATTGCAATTTCATGATCTTTGCTTAGTGATATGCAAGCAACTGTACATGATACAAATGACCTGTGAAGACTTAGAGACCCACGTATGGTCGAAATCTAATGGTTTCTCATACAGTATGCACTCTAAAGAGTTTGTTTTGTGAATGAAAGAAAAACCTTCACATTCTACTTGTATCAACTGAAAGCTCATGTTCTGATAAACTCTCAAAAGCTTCTGCCGAGAACAATGAGGATAAAAAGGCGTGAAACCTCGTAGTTTAGCATATTGGCAGTCTCAGTTAACAATTTGTATCAACAATCATCTCAGGAGCTATAACGCTCAATCCTGTAACAACTTAATGCTTAAAAACATTAAAAATCTGAACCAAAGCAGCAATAGCAATCCAAATTAGACTCTTCCAGTAAAATGACAACATGGATTTCAAAACGCAGCCCAAGACAATCCAAAGAAAAGAGATATATGAAGCTGGATAGATACCTCAACTCTTGAACCATCTCAACTCGTTGCCAATCAATCAGAACCATATTCTTATTTCAACTATAGTCACCTGGCCAATAGAAAAGCGCAGGAAAAAAGTAACTGTTAGCTTATAATCCATATAAATCATAACTATTTTCCATTGAGTGAACATGATATGAACGGTTAATTGGAAACATAATAAATCGGATTAGAAGTAGGGATATGGAATCTATACTTGGGGTGGTTGAAAAATCAAAGTTAGTGGATCTGTCAATAGAATATTTCATTATATTGCACGTAAAAGCCGTATAGCCACTCTGGCCAAACATAGGGCTGGAAAAAGTATCCAAAGTAACAAACTTGCGGTGTAGATTATAAATCTGCAGCAACACAAATGTGAAGTATAAACTCAAGAGGAAACCCAAGATTTGGCGCAAATGAGCCAACATGGTGGAATAAGAAAACTGAAATTGCATTGATGCCAATGACACACATCTCATCCTAGTTATACAAAGCACGATATTACAAAGCAGACAACTAACTAAAACTATGTATGTTCACTGGGTATATATATAAAGTGGGAAATTTATTCAATATATAATATCCAAATAAAGATATAATGCAATGAATATGTCCACCCAGCTATTTGGTTTTATGTCATACACCTGTAAATAATGTTCAATCGGCATTAAACAAAATTAGCATTTTGAAGAAGCGAACGCAAAGTGACCTGAGCTAGAACCCAAAATTTTAGCCGGTCAAATTTTATTTACTTGGTCGGTAACAAATATTATTGTGAGTTTAATTAAGTATCTTGAAGGATGAAAATATATATGTGAGGCATGAATTAGCAGAAGGCATATATAGAATGTGAAATGTTATACTCATTTTGCAAGTAAAAATTGCTTTCAAGTACCTAAGATCTAAACAATTTTCTTTGGTTTCATATCTTGCAAGGTCCGTTCTTTTCATCTCCGCCTTCACCTTGCATAGGCTGCAACCCATTCATTGGTCTGCACGACAGAAAACATATATATGCGCCAGGAATCTACTGAATTTGTTTTCGGAATGATATCTGATCCAACGCTAAAATGTATAAAGACGTAAAGTTATTGATTATCCAACACAGTAGCTATTTTAATGTTTAAATAAAACTGATGTAGATCCATATCTGAAATTTTGCCTTTAGCTGTAGCTCCAAGAACGAAAACTTCAATAGTTGATTAGTTTACAAATTTAATTATTTCTCTAGCCACAACTGTACCATCTATAAAAACACCTTAGAATGTTAGAATGTGATTAAAAACTGTTAGCACCTAACTGAAATAACATATAGTAGTCATGTTTGTATTTAAGCATTATTCATTTTGGGGACTTTATATATATATGTACGTATGAGGTTTACTAACCGATGTCCGTCCAAACATAAGTCCAATTCATAATGTAAGAATTTTTAACATTTCTTGTCAAAAAAAAAAAAAAAAAAGCAAAAAATTGTAATTCCAGTGATGCACTCGTGTGTGATATTTGAATATGAACAGATTTACCTGCTCTACCAAGTTAGCCCCATCTCTCATAGATCAAGCCTGCATCTCCAATTCTTCCAATTGAAATAAATATGCCTTCTAGAAATGATATATTCTTCCCTGAATTTCAGATTTGCCTAATCCAAGAGTTTTAGTTCTCATAAAACAAACTTAATTGATAGTAAACGAAAACATAGAAACTCAAATGCTTTAACTTTTACATGATTTCAGCATTCGATTGGTTAAGTATCAATCAGGAAGAAGATAGGTACTGGTGCTGGTAACGAATTGAGTGTGTTGGCTGAAGAATGAGATGGATTTATATAGGAAATGTATAATAACATCTGGATCGATTTTACTGGAAACTCAAATAGAAATTATGAAATCCCAACTAATTATTGTTTCTGAAAATTTAAATAGGATGTTCGAAATCCTAACAAACTAATTTGCCTGTGAAAAATATGTATTTTAACTATAATTAGATTATGTAAGCCAAAAAAATAGGGAAGCTAAAAAACTACTCACTTTATTCGGTTCAGTAGGCGTATTTGTGATTGACAAAATTCAAATTTATGTTGACCATCGAGCATGAAATATTAGTGATTTATAAATGAATTGCTTTTTGTTTAGATTTTCCACGTCAGCTTTTTGCATAGTGGTATATATATTCTTTCATTCTCATCATCACTTTTATCATATATATATATATATATATATATATATATATATATATATATATATATATATGAACTATGTTAATACACCATTTAACTACTTTAACAAAAGATGACATATGACTTTTCAAAATTCAATCACGTCATACTTGAGAAGTAGCACAACTAAATTCTCTCCACCATTAGATCAAATCAATCTCCTATGGATGTGGTTGTGCATATAAAGAGCTAAATTCTCTCCACCATTAGATCAAATCAATCTCCACCATCCATTAAGGAGTCCATTAAGGAGGTGGTTGTGTATATAAAGAGGTAGTAAAGGAAACAACAGTTAAAGATTGGAAACAAACTAAAAATTGCAGTTGATCCTTATTCACCAAAATCAATTCTAAAAATAAATCTAAGATTATTTAATGTAAACAAAACACCTAGAGTTTGAACATGAATTTGTAAAACGATAAGATAAAGGGATTACGTTAAATTCTACCAACTAACATGCCTTTAACATAGGCCAACTATATAGGCTAAGTGATCCTCTGCATCCATTGCAACAAAAAGCATACAAAAGCATTGGCTAATCTTGATAGGGAAAGCATTTATTTAAACCAGCCATAGCACGTGCAACATTCGGGTTCCCGTCACACAATTTTTGAATGGATTTATTCAATTCAAGCAATGCCTCTTTTGTGTCGTTCATGAATGAATTCATCATCACAGTCATTGTGTCTTCCAATTTCTATCGGTTGCTCTGGAATTCTTTGTAGATTTTTAGACATGTTTTTATTCCTTATCTCTGCAGCAAGTTATTCTTAGTTTTAGTTATATAATAAATATAAATGGTGTTCGACTAGATACACGAGAAAAAGTCCTTCTAGTACACTAGTATTATAAAAAAAATCAAAGTTATAATTTTGTAAGATCCAATTAAATAGATAATTTAGAGTACTCCCTCGTTTTATTTAGTTACTTCCAGCTGTTCCACTGAAAACAGGGAAACTACTTTATCAATATTTATAGACTCATTTAGTACCTTTACTAACAATGAATTCAACTTCGCGTTTCTTTACTTTAGTATTGTTTCTATTCTCGTGATATTAGTGAGATATCCTACAAATAATTGAAAAAATCCATGACAAGAAAGACAAAAGCCATAATTACTGAGTTTATCCCCCTCATTTGAGTATAAAAGCAAAGCAATAAAAATACTTTTAATAAATTACTAGGTTAACAGAGTCTTGTCCAGCTTGTCAATTAAGGTAATATGGTAAATGTAAATTATATTGAATATGATCCAAGGTAAAGGACAACAGTCTTTGTTTATGTTTACTTAGTCTACTAATTGTTCTAAGCAAAGCAGCAGAGGCGTACCACTTTTCGGATCCGAGACTCCTTTTAGTTAGTATAGGGTTAGCATCATCAACAACGGGGCACCATCAGCAATGGGAGCAATGGGATCCAACTTTTTCTTTTGTGAACCACCTCTAGCAGTTGACATGATTAGAATCTCCATCTTCATCTTGAACGTAGTAACAAGTGAATTAGGTGTCATATCTAGAATTCTCGTCCTTATCCTTACTGTCCTTATCCTTACTGCGACTTGTTTTCTCGGATTCCATATTTTCTGCACTTCTTTTCTCTGAATCTCTTTTCTCTTCTCATGCTTGTCAAAATAACAAGCTTTCTTCCCCGTTGCCCTATCTTTTCCAAAAAGTCCACACCAATCTTCATAATATGGGAATAATGCAAGAAGAGGCATTTCCCCGAATCTTATCAGCCTCAGTTCCGTTCTACATTCACATTATGCAAAAACCAAAAGTCATAAAACTATACGTCAGACCATAAAAACGAATTATGAATTAGGTAAGTTACCTTTCTCAAAGCATCCCAAAGTTCTTCAGATTCAATGTAACCGTATTATTTGGATAATCCCAATTAAATCCACTTAAGTTTATAACACCAGAGACCATAATCCGTTCCATTTTCCAAACGGTCAGCTTGGAGCTCATTAAGAGTGCATTTGGGCGTAACTTTTTTAATTTCATCCCTTACAACATTATAGAAGCCACTCCAAATACACACGAAACAAGACACATGAATGTTTCTAATAACCAACCAATTCCATAGACCATTTTGGCTATCTTATAAACACATTGAAGACAACCTACATAATAACAATATTTCCTATCACAACTGATGTGGTGTTAATACATTTTAACAATTATGCCACTCATTGTACATGTCCATTACTAAGTTAGCTCTCCAATCCGACCACTCATCAGATGTCTCAACAGTGTCTTCCATATTTTCTGGTACATCATTGAACTGGTCCTCGATTGGATCAGCTGCCATCTCAAACCTGATAAAATCATGGAGTAAGCAACGAGCTATAATAATCTTGTTTTGAACGGCTATATGATAGTAAGTATTGCTCCGAAGGCATGCCCATCGTCCTTTGAGTTTTTCAAAGGACCTCTCAATGATATTTCGTGCTTTTGCGTGACGCATATTGATCCAATCGAGGTCTCGCATCCCCTTCACCCCATTCATAGAGATGATATCCTATTCCTCTATATGGTGTTAAGAATCCCTCACAGTTTCCGTAACCACCATCACCTAAATAATAGCAATTCTAGGGCAGCTTCATGGATCATAACTTGTTCTTTAATTTGTTCGGCTTCATCCATGTGCCTGTCCCTCCTATGAGTCCTGGCAGACCTTGACCTGGTTCGGTTTCGATGATGTTTCCTTCCCCTATCTCGGCATCCCCTCCTGTTGTCTCGATAATCATCATTCCTAGTCATTCTGGTTGGCGACTGTATTCTTTCATTACGGAATCGTCCATGGCGGGGATGGTTTTGGGGTGGAGTGTCGCCCCGGTACCCGTTGAGAGTTTCATCTTCCTCGTCGTATTGCTCCCCGTGGTCCCTTCTCCCGTCATCTTGACGTTGCCAATTTCGCGCGGTGGTCCGAGAAGGAGTTGGGTCACGGCGTGTTCTCTTGTCGACTCCCATGTTCTCCTCTCTACCTGTCGTCCGATTGTTTCTCGAGTGCAAATTACTCCGAGCCCGACAATTTAGCATGTTTCGTAAGTCTCCCAGGGCTCTACGACTTGAGGCTCTGAGACATTCGGACCGATCGGTATTTCGAGAGTTTGGGGGTCCTCTGGATTCCATCACATGATCTGTTGTTACTTGGGGTTGATTCTGGATTGGCAATATGGGAGCGCTTCTTCGTGGTGCGTTGTTAGAGTTGTCAGGGAGGTTGATGCCTGGCGTTAATTGAGGTTGGGTCCTTAGTAACAGGGCGGCTTGCAGAAGTTGAATTTGAGCTTCATTGTATCCGGCCAGTAGACCGTCGGCAGTGACCTGAGGCATCACAGCCGTTGCGTCTACGGGCACCGGAGTTGGTGGATTGGGAGGGCGTTGCTGTCCCGTTCACCGTTCCGTGGTGGAAAGAGAAGCTTCGAGGCCATTCCTCTCATCATATTCATAGATCCGTTGATTCCGTGTGAAAGGATTGACTTCTCGTGGGGTGCGGTTGCGGACTTGACTTCGGGGCCCAACATCAGAAGTTGTTGATCTAAGGATTACTGGAGCTGTCCTTCTAGTTCGTCGACGCCCTAGATTGATGTAGTTCTTGCTCGAACGATGATATAAGTTAGCAGAAGTCAAATAGTCCTTGGTTCAAGTCACCTTTACTTTGATTAAATTCGTGACTTCGCGTAGGTCGGAAAGTGTGTGCAGACGAAAAAGTGGACCGAGACACGTTAGTGGTCCGAGGTTGAGCCTGTCGGTCCTCCGTTACGTCTGTCGGTCCTCGGTGGTGTCCATCGTTGATCTGCGATAAGAGAATGAGGGGTTAGACCCTTTTGGGCCAGTTTGCGTAGGACAACCCAGTACTTAGATTCAACTAGTTAATAAGTCGGTTGACTTTTCAATCTCGGACATAAAAACTTCGAGAGTAGATTTTCAGAAGTAGTTACTTACCATTTATGAGGAGTAAATGCCTTGTATTTATAGGCAAAGGTTTGTTATCATCCTCTCATGGATGAGTGCCAAGTGTGCGGTCCGGATTCGTCCATGCTAGAACTTGGGCTCATCGACCCTTAATGGACTTGGCCCATTTAAGTAGATGAGCCTTGGATTGTAGTTCGGAGGTTGAAGTATTAGAGGATCGGCCTCTTGATTTTGGTGTAGTCGGACCCTTAACTTTGGTGAGGTCGAATATATATATATATATATATATATATATATATATATATATAGACACACACGCCCAAAGTCCTAGGAAAGCCCAACTTAAGAGACCAAAAAGACGAACTCATTTGCAATTTACTACAATTTCAATTAATTTTAAAGTTATCTAATTTTCGCTGGTTATTTGTGAATGATGGTTCCTTTCAAATTAGTGATAACATTATTCAAATAGATAAGAACATAACTCAAATAGCCGAGAATATTAGTCAAATTTGTGAGAACATTATCGAAATAGTAAAAAATATTTTATAAATACCTAAGGACATTACTCAAATACTCCCTCCGTTTTTTTACAATTGTTCCACTTTGACTTTGAGCGGTCAACAGTAATAAATTTTAACAAGGAATTAGTCTTTAAATATTATGATAAAAATTTTAACAAAATTATATAATGAAAATTTAAACTACTAATATTCATAATATAATTTTATTAAGTATTACTCACTCCGTCCCAGGTTCATCTTTCCGCATTCCATTTTCGTCCGTCCCAAATTCATCTTTCCATCATTTAAATGGAAAATCCCTCTCCTACTTTATACACTATTTATCATACTTTATACACTATTTTTCATATTTTATCACCATCTCTCATACTTTTTCACTTTTCTCTTAAAACCCGTGCCCGGGGCCACGGGAAGATGAACTTGTGACGGAGGGAGTATATTTTAATATTTTAAGAGTAATTCGTGGTCAAAATTAGTTATGGTTGACTGTAGAATAGTAAAGTGGAATACTTTTAAAAAAATGGAGGGAGTAGTTAAGAACATCACTCAAATAGTTGATAACATTATTAACATAATTAAGAACATTACTTAAATAATTGACAACATTACTTGAACAATTGATAGTATCATTAACATAGTTAAGAGCATTATTCTTCAGAACACCCCTATGTGGGTTTTGGGTTGGCACGGCTCTGATACCAAGTTGTAACGCCCCGAATTTTAAAAGACGAATTATGAAAAATATGATTCGTGCTAGAACGTGAAACGATAAAAACGACGAACTTGACTTTTAAAAATTTAAAACGTAGTTCGATGCTTTGAACGTCCTAAGACTTGACATGAAATTCTTTATACAAAACCGTGAACTAGTTAAATATTGTTGCGGAATTTTTAAAACGTAATATCTTTACTACAAAATTCTAAATACATGAAACTGAAAAATGGTAAAACGCTTCTGGTAAAGATCACTGCTCCGGCACGCTCCACTCCAATAGCTCATCTTCATACCTAAAATTGATATTTTAGAAAGGGGTCAGCCGTGACCACTGGTTGAACAAGCTCCGTGCACGTGCCATGACCTAAAGTTCTATCTTCATGTCTTTTAAATCTTTTAGTCTTGCTTAATGCAATGCAACCCAAAGACCTGACTTGACCTGACACTTGAACTGATTCTTCTTGAAAACTCTTAACTTGAAACTTGAACTTACTTAAAACTTATCGTGAAAACATAACATGATCGCGAGCTCACTTGGCATCGTAGGTTCCGACCCTGGCCCATGGTGGCTATCTGTCGGTCTCAGGTCACTTTCGTGCCCCTATCCGTTGAATAAATAAAAACTGACGGCCTCAGGACCTTGGTCCCTATCCCCTGGACATGAACTAATTAACTGCGCCACAAATACTAGGATATTTCCCTACGAACTTTTACTTAAACATGAACTTTAACTTAAAAGATTTTCCTTACTTTAAACTTACATCTTCTTAAAGTGAATGCATGTTTCTAAACTCTAACTCGTGAATGAATAAACTAGTGTGTGTACAAACATATCAACAAAATTAAGAACTGTCGAATATATTACTATACATTATGCACCAAACATCTAGATCACATCAATATTAGAAACAACTAACTCACTGGGTTGACTCTAACCAAAAAGGTACTACCACACATCAAATGATACTATATATTCTGACTGTGGTGCCCATATAGCCATCAACCAAAACCGCATGAACAAAACACATACTACTACACAAATACAAAGCAGGCGCAAGTATATACTTGAACTGGACAAAAGACAAACAAACTTGTACTGGCTATGGAAGCGCACCGATCGACAACTAAAAAAGGACTAATCAACACCATTAGTTGGTCCAAGGAAGTCTCAACATCACCTAGTCACTTGCTAATTAATTTTGAGTACAGAAACATGGCAAAACACATTTAAACATCAACACCATTGATTTACCTGGAGTCTTGTAACTGTAAATCATATTCTTACCACTGAAGGATGTTCCAGGAGACTTATGGCACATACAAACATAAACTCAATGAATATCTTAGAGAACTTGCAACAACAAACACATAATTAACAATATAATCAGCACATGAATGCAAGTCCTAGGGGAACTTGCCTTGAGAATCTCCAATCAAAACCCATAGTTAAAGAGAACACTTGGTCGAGCCAACTAATCGAAAATACACACTGCTGCAGCCCAAACTCGACAATGAAAGAAGAGGAGAAGAATACTTTAGTGTTCTGAAAGGAAAATAATGAGAGAACAAAGATACATATATACATGATGAAAGTATATATGTCCTACAGACAATCGAATTAAGGACAAATATACATATTCGATTAAGTATTTATTTATGATTATTGTTCATCTATAAATATGCATTACAATATGTAAATATTATTATCTGTTTGTCTGTAATTGTTTACATGTGTTCCCATGAGCTTTATGTTATCACTAAAAATGTGAGATCTTGAGTGACATAACATAACTCTAAAATATCCCCAATCAATGATCATCGAGAATGGGATATCGATGATGCGTTGGAGATTGGCATGTGGTATGCATCATATCCTTTGAGGGTGTAATATTCTCACGACTACGGATTACTTGGTAATTCGAGATGGACACATGGACACTTTAGGGAGTGTTGGTATACCCAGCCGAGAAACCATTTGATGTACTCTATTTACGTGTCTATGGAAGTAACGGTTTTGTAGGGTGATGTAATAGTCCTTTGACTTGAGGTCAATACGTACTACATGTGTGGAGTCGTGTGCTTTGACCATGATCTCCTTGTCAGTCTCCGATGCGCACCCCAACTTTCTTGGCTCGCCCGCAAACCTTCTTCGGAGCTGCATTCACGGACTTCATTGACCCTTGGCTTGGTGAAATGGCCAACTCCAAGGCCCTTGCCACTTCTTCCCACATGTAGTTGTGGGTTGCCCCCATATCCACAAGCGCCTTCACGTTCTTGCCCCCAATCATGGCATCCACAAACATAGACCCCCTCCTTGGCCCCTTGTTTGGCTCGACATTTGCCTTGAGGGCATTGAGCAAGTGCAAGGATCCCATTTGGGCCTCTTCACCTTCCGTCTCGGACTCCTCGACTCCGTGTGCCGCGGCAACTTTCTCCCCCCTCATGGGACAATTATACTTCAAGTGATTTGTAGAACCGCAAATGTGACAAGCGTTGGACTTACCTGAGTCCTCCGTAAGCTTTACGGAATAGGACGCCATCTTCCTCGTCTTAGGTGGGTGGTCCCCCCCACCTTTTCCCTTGTCCTCCCTCCTGAACTTTGGCTTGTCACTCAAAGGCTTCAACTTAATCAACCGTTCGGCTACCGCAATAGCCTCTGACACATTTTTTGTTTTCGCCCGTTGATTCTCAAGGTTTGCCCAAGCCTTAAGACCATCGATGAATGCAAACAGGGCCTCCGAGTCAGTTAGGCTTGGCAACTCGAGCATGATTTCTTGGAACTCCTTAACATACTCCTTGATGGACTTGCTATGCGTCAATTGCTTGAGCCTAGCCTGAGCCTCAAACTCCACATTTTGCGGGTAGAATTGGCGCTTGAACTCGGCCTTGAAATCGTCCCATGTCTCCATCAGTACGGTGCCTCGTTCAATGTCCGTTTCACGCCTCCTCCACCATAGTAGAGCCGTCTCAACCAAATAGTAAGGAGCCGTTTGTAACTTGGTTGCATCATCCCGAATGTTGCAAGCACCAATGTAACGCTCCATGGCCCATAGAAAATCATCGATCTCCCGAGCATTCCTAGACCCCTTGAACGGGTTAGGCCTTGGAACATCAATCCGATGAGGTGCCGCACCTACATGTTCCCCAACATTGGTCATAGCCCTTTCAAGTATAACCATCTTGCCCTTGATGGTTTCCCATGCCTCCTTCATCCCGGCCTTGTAGGCCTCGAACATGGCATGAACATTCGTGTTATGATAGTTGATGGTGGCCAACACCTGCCCCCTCCAACTCCTCATGGTTGTCCTCCAATGCCCTTATCCGCACCATCAGGTCCCCCAGCGCCCTACTGTGGTCATCCATGACTCCCTCGACCCAGGTCACCCGAGTCTCCATGGACTTAACCCCCTTCACGCCACCTGGAGCATCACTCACGTTGGAACCGGACTCCATTTCTTCCTTCTTGCACGAACATTCCCACGAACTACCTTAAACACGAAAGCTACAGAACCACAGCATGGCTCTGATACCACTTGTCACGGGATGAAACTTTGATTCGTAAGAACTCCTTAACCGTGCGGCACTAGACTAGTTCGCCTCGAGACTAGCTAGTAAGCCTTCCAACCAAAGTGCTAAGTGTGTAAGAAGAGTAGTGTAGAGAGCTAGAAAGTTTGCAAGAAAGCTTGAATGTGTATTTGCTTGATGATTCAAATGGAATGGCCAAAGGCCTATATATACACAACCACCTCCCTTAGGAATGGTGGAGATCCTTCTAGGTTATTCCATGATCTAGATCTTTCTACCAAATTCTATCTACAAGTCTTTCTATGTAATCTTGTACTACATACAAGAACATTCTACAGAATGCTTCATCCTTCATGGACTTGGGAACATTCTAGAGAATATTTAATCCTCCTTGGACTTGGGTCTTGAAAATGTTTGGGCTTGGACCGTAAGAGTGTTGGGCCGTGACACTAAGCTTGCTATAGATACTTCTAGTTCTACTGTGGTTGAAGAAATGGTTGATCAATAGGGCTGAATCACAATACGTTTCGTCATAAACAAGTGAATGTATTGGTTAGCGTCCTTCCAATATACTTCTCTTCTCCGACTCTATGCCTCCTCTCATACACCTTTGTCAAAAAATTCAAGAAGAAAGCGTCCATCTTGTGACTTTATACCGTAGTACCAACAAAAATTGAAAAGTAAATTCATTAGTGGTTACTGGTTAATTCGATTGTTTAATTTCATTGACTTTATTGGAAGTAGTGGAAATATAAAATTATACTTTTTCCGTCCCGCAAATAGCTTTTCATTTTGTCATTTTTTACGTTCCCAACAAAATTTCTAATTTCTTTTTATGTCAATTATTAAGGGATATTTCACTGTCAGATAAGGTTGTACTGGAACTAGTGTCAGATATTCATCGTACTTTAGATCTCAGCCATCTAATATAATATGATTCAATCCTGACCACAAAATAAAATACAATTACATTACTATTAAAATTAATTGGAAACAGATTTCTCTCATTCTTTCCATCGACCATCACCCCTATTTCTTCTTCTATTTCTCCATTGTTCTCACTACCATCGCGATTGACAAGATAGAAGCCTCCTCCCCCATTCTATTATTATACTAAGAAGTTTTTCCATCTATTCACAATTCGTTGGACTCCAGAATGATTCTATTGATAAAGACTTTTCCTTACCTCTATGTGCTTTAAGCTGAAGCTGGGTCACCATTCGTTGGTCTCTTCTTCTTTTAGACTATAATACTAAAGGGATCCAATAGACCAATAGAAATGTATAATGATTAAAGTAATCCTTCGGTTAGTCTCACTGTCCAGATTGTTTTGGAATGAGCAAAACGTTTGGTTATTGCTTTCGAATTTAATCTCTGCATCTCATTTTCTCCGCCTTTGAAATTTCCCCGGCAATTTCTTGGCTCTTCAGTCCGTCTCTGTTTTTTATCCTTAATCGGTCATTCCAATCGATGAATTACTGGGGAAGAAGGAAGCGATAAGGGTTTCTGGGAAGGAGGATGCACCGACCGCAAAAGAAGAAGGAAGATGGAGCGTAGGAGAATCAAGGAAGAAGCAGCAGCAGCGAAAAGAAAGGAGCGGAGTGCTATAAGACTTTTAGCGTAGACTAGTTAAAAGAAATTCTTCTAAGAAACGTGTTTTTGACATATTTATGATAGTAATGCAATTGTATCTCATCTTGTGGTCATCTTGTGGTCAATAATTAATCATACTAGATTGAATGGTTAAGATCTAAAGTACTATAATATCTGACATTAGTTTCAGTAATTATTAATTAAACTTTTACAATAAATATAATCAAAAGTAGACTCACAAATAATACTTATTCTACTTCTAATTTTAGAAATCAATTTGAAAAGCTATTTCCACGATAGTGAAAAATAAATGAAAATGTACAACTCTAATGAGAAATAAAAAAGAGTCCGTCTCCTGAGAGTCCACAATATATTGAGAGTCCTTGAAAGTCCTACATGATAGACAAACATAGACAATTTATACATAAAACTATACAACATGATTTTTTTTGCGGGTCGACCCGACCGACCCGTATTTTTTCCTTACAATACACAGCTCCTTTCATGTGTCCATCCAGTCATATTGGTACTTTGGATCAAATTGTCTATGTTTGATATATAATTGTCTATGTTTAGCATAAAATTATTGATGACAACCTATTTATCCCAAAGAAACACAATATTTATAAATAAACATAGAAATCAATTTCATTTATCAATCAATAAATGTCATACATATAAAACAATACAAAAAAATTAAAATCACTATATCCAAACTATAATCATCTTTGCAAACAAATAAAACACCCTTGAATTGTTCGTCGACTCCTCCATCCACGTCTCCATCTTGATCATTAATCTTTTTCTTTATTCGACCTCCATTTTTACGAAAACCTAGTATATGCAAAAAAAACATCAACAATTTGGAAACTGTCATACACAATTTTACCATAACAATAGACTATTACACTACAACAATAGACAACTAAGCTGCATAACTCAATGGCTTGTCAGGCACAATCCTCACACTAGCATGGGACTCAATGGACACATTCGTGAACATACTCACACATCCATTCAACTATTTGGCAACTGTCATACACAATTTTACCATAACAATAGACTATTACACTATAACAATAGACAACCAAACTGCATAACTCATTGGCAACTGTCATACAAAATTTTACCATAACAATAGACTATTACACTATAACAATAGACAACCAAGCTGCATAACTCACTGGCTTGTCAGGGACAATGCTCACACTAGCATGGGACTCAATGGACACACTCATGAGCATATTCACACAACCATTCAACTATTTGGCAACGGTCATACACAATTTTACCATAACAATAGACTATTACACTACAACAATAGACAACCAAACTGCATAACTCATTGGCAACTGTCATACAAAATTTTACCATAACAATAGACTATTACACTACAACAATAGACAACCAAGCTGCATAACTCACTAGCTCGTCAGGGACAATGCTCATAGAATTAAGCTGGCTTGACGGGTATCGAACCCACAACCGGTTGGACAACGGAAAATGAACTAGAAAACTGGGCTAGAAGTCCTTATGGTATTAGAGTCCATTCCGGTCGATTTAGTGTATATATGGATCTGTGTGATCATAGATGATACACACGTTTTCTCTTCTCTTCTTGTGTGAGGCTGAGGCAACAACATATTTCTTCGTGATTCTATTCTCCATAACCTTACTCAATAAATAGTTTAGTATAGTTTCAAACGAGAACATCCTAGCGTTCTTCGGTAGAATTAATTCCCGTGAAGACCAAGGTAGAGGAAGCTAATCATGATGTACATCATTCAACATCTCATACATGATGAACAGGTTTGAAGTACTTGACGAGAAGATTCGCAGAAGAGCTTTAAGGTTTTAAAGCTGCTGTCTGGAAAACTAGTGCGACAAGTAAGTATTGTTGGATTGTTTTTACATTATATAGTCATTAGATCAAGATCAGTATGCAATAAAATTTTCAAATTCCGCTACGTTAACCTAGGGTTTACATTGCATATTTTCCAACACATGATTGCTTACCCAAAGAGAGAGAATTTGATTGATGAGGGCTTCTGAGGTTTGAAAGAAAAAGAAACGCAGGATGATGAAGAACGGAGAGTAGTTTTTGCTATCTGGGAGGCTTTAATCCAGAATTTGTAACTGAAGGAGTAATTAATTGGTTTAGTGGTGATTAATGGGTTAAATGGAGGGTCTTGGGCTTGGCCTGGTAAAGTAATGGGCTGAGATTATATAAACGTTGTGCTGAAAAAGAAGGGAGGATAGTGATCAACGCTTTACGAATTACGCTTTGACGCTCAGTTCGTGCTAAAACGCCTAAATTCAATTTACGAATTTTTGGGCTGTTACAATTTTAGTGCTTACTAGGGAAACATAAATTTTTCTGATTTTAACTGTCACCAAGAAGGATCCTTCGAAGCATGTTTTCCATGTTGTCACATACAGGCTCAATTATGCTGCAATGAGAATGTGGAGCTGGCCTCTTCTACAGATGTTTTCACAGACCTGGATGATATTTTTCAGAAAAAAAGCATCTCTCTCCAAACAGAACTATGGCAAATGGTTTGAGTGGCGATGCTTGGGCCTGAATTAACTGGAATAATTGTAATGATTGTAATGATGTTACTTTGTGTGTCTAGAGTTTCGAACTAAACACAAAAGAAAGACTTTGATCTTATTTGGAACATTAAGACCCCAAATCCAACTCCAGTTAGCGCTAGTAGATGAACTACACTGACCCTTCCTATCCCGTTCCACCTGAAACCATTATAGTCAAATTCCAAATTCTTGTATCAACAGCAGCAAAGTTAGACTAAGGAATCTGCAAGATCGCACTACTATTGTCCTCCCAAAATAGACATTTAACCAGCCCTTCATCCCAAGCCGAAAGCTCAACATTAATTAAAATAGACACAGTAGAATCCTCCAAACCCAATAAATTTGGAGTAAAAGGCTTAGCACTACCCATATGAGGAAGCCAACTATCCTTCCAAATAAGCAAGACTATAACGATGAAACAAACTACTAATTTCCAAAGCAGTCTCAGAAGTGGGTTAGCCTTAGAGGCCATTTTAAAATAGCATTACTCAAGCTAATAGGCCAGAATTGGGTAATCTTGACTGGTGTTTGTGGCTCGGCCTTAGAGGCTATTTTAGAAATAGCATTACTCAAGCTAATAGGCCAGAATTGGGTAATCTTGACTGGTGTTTGACACTTGGGAATAAGCACAAAGAAGAGACTATCTATATGCAGCAACCTGAAGGTTTTATTATGCCTGGAGATCATAATAAGGTATGTTTACTGAAGAAATCTCTTTATGGTCTCAAACAAAGCCCCAGACAGTGGTAAGAAATTCAATGAGTATATGATTGAAATTGGATTTGAAAGATCTTGCTATGACAGTTGTGTCTATTTCAAGGAAGAAAAATCTGAGATTTTAGCATATCTGCTTCTGTATGTTGATGATATGTTGATATCTAGCTCTAGCAAGAAGGAGATAGATTCTATAAAGCTGGATTTGGGTGCTAAATTTGAAATGAAGAATCTGGGAGAGGCTAAAAGGATACAGGGAATGGATATAGTGAGAAACAGGTCTCATAAACATCTGTGATTGAATCAAGAAAGGTATAACAGAAAGGTCATGCATAAGTTCAATATGCATCAGTCTACACCAGTGGCTGCTCCTTTAGCTGGGCATAATAAACTCTCTGAGAGTCAGAGGCCTGTATCTAGCAAAGATATTTCACACATGAGTCATGTACCATATGCAAATGCCATTGGAACCATCATGTATATTATGGTGTGCAGCAGACCTGACATAGCACATGCTATAAGTGTGGCTAGTAGGTACATGTCTAATCCTGGTTTGCAACACTGGGAAGCTGTGAAATGGATCTTGAGATATTTGAATGGTAGCAGTATCACACGCATTGTTTATGGTGGGAATGATAATGATGAGAAAGACTCTTTAATTGGTTTTGTGGATTCTGATTATGCAGCCAATATTGACAATAGAAAATCCGAAACAGGTTATGCATTTACTTTGTTTGGTTCAGCTATCAGTTGGAAATCATGCTTGCAACCTGTGGTTTCATTATCAACCACTGAGTCAGAGTACCTAGTTGTAACTGAGGCTGTGAAGGAAGGTATTTGGTTGAAGGGAATTGTCAATGAGTTTGGAGTTGAAATTTCTCATGTAACAGTGTTGTGTGATAGTCAGAGTGCACTTCATTTGGTGAAGCATCAAGTGTTTCATGAGAGATCTAAACACATTGATGTGAGATTACATTTTGTCAGAGATGTGATTGAGAAGGGATGGATATATATGGAAAAAGTTTCAACTAAGGAGAATGCTGCAAATATGTGACTAAAGTGTTACCATCAGAGAAGTTTTATTACTGTTGTGAACTTCTTGGTTTGGGTAGCATATAGTTCCCGAGAGACTCTTGTAATCATGGTGGAGACTTTCATGATTACTGAAGGAGTGTTTGTTGGAAAAGTCTTGAGCTGTGGTAATGGCAGTGCTTGAGGAACAAAGTTAGAAGCTTGGTAAAGAGAAGTTTCTTTTCAAGGTGGAGATTTGTGAAGGTTTCTGAAGTTGTGTGGTGAATGAGAAACTTTACAAGACTTGAAGGACTGGTTTGCAATTGTTCTGTGCATGTCATGTCATTATTGATCTAATTAGGCGCGATTAAGTCCCAGCCGTTGGATCAAAACGTTTATAGTTGGAGATCAACGGTTACTGTTGCTTCTGGTGTTCTTCAGGGTTTGCTGAATATATAAGCTGCAAACTTGATGATTTCTTCTGTAACAAGTCACAATATCCCAAATTAGAGTGTAGAGCGGTTATAGCAAGTAGTGTTGGTGATTCTCCATTGTTGAGTACTGTGAGAGCTTGATACTCTTGTGTTGTTCGATTGTAATCGTTGCTCGTTTGGTGATAAATAAATCCTTGATCGTTCCTCCGTGGATGTAGGATTGATTAATCCGAACAACGTAATCTTTGTGTGTTGTTTATTGCTTTGACCGAGTGTTTATCGTTTGATTGTTGTTTGTGATCGATTGATTGCTGTTATCTCAACATGATGTATATTACTTAATCTTACAAGGTATCATCGCTACAACAAAGGAGAAGTCATCAGTTCGAGTGATATGAATTCATGACATAATCTTACAAGGCATCGCTACAGGGATTCTAATATGTTTGTGGGATAGAATTCTTTGTTTGTTGGTTGCTGATGTACTCTTATTTGCGCCTTGGACTCGTGTCAATTATTCTGTTTCTGCTGATATTACAAGGTTGAATAATTAAAACCTTTTTTTTGCAGTTGAATGGGAGAATATCGAAAATTAATTAGAATTTCGAAGTGGCACAAGCGTGGGAGCCAAATGTAGATATTCAAAATAACTTGCCTCTTAGCTTTAAGAGGTTTACATCTTCTCTCCCGAAAAATATAGGGAACAACCATGACGCGCAACTAACAACAACTATAGCCAGGCGTTATCGAGCTAAATCTGGTCGGTTTAAAATAAAGAAACATGTGTGGCTTTCTGTTGGCCTGCGAGACATATGGTACATCACCAATTTGCCATAAATGGCAAGCCTGTTACTAGCTTGCAGTATGAGCCGTTAGAATATATCATAAATGAAAGATAGGCATTGAAATCGATCAGGATTTTAAAGAAAATATGGGTGGTCAGACAGATATACCTGATAACATTCCTTTGAAAGTGCTGCATTATTTTTGTAGCACACGAGTTATGACGGTGGACCAACAAGTCCGAGGGTACCTTTTATACTTGATAGGTTGTTTCATCTATCCTACTAAACTGAAAGTTCCACTTTTCTTCCTTACGTGTCTTGAAGACATCAAAGAAATTGATAACTATGCTTGGGGTGCATCACTTCTCGTTTCAATGCACAACGGCTTCAAGAACTATACAAGTCTTTTTAAGGTTAAGGATATACCCAGTACAAGTCTTCATAAACTCACGGGGCCATGTCATCTTGTTGTGGTAAGTCTGAATTTAGTTTGTTATTGGCCTTGTAGATTTGCTTTCATGCTCATAATAGCACTCCAATTTTCAATTTTTTATTCCATAAGAGTCTTTTGACATGACTGTTTTTTGACATAAAGTTTATA